>CAXIVR010000005.1:74302902-74895402 GCA_964035755.1 Teleogryllus oceanicus | reverse complement strand
GGTTCATACCCCATTTATAAACGTAAAAATCCTTTTCTTTTTAATTTCGATATTTAATCCTTCAAAGATATTATTTATGTTAATGCTAATTTTAGGTACAATAATTTCTATTAGATCTAATTCATGACCAGCCACATGAATAGGTCTAGAAATTAATTTACTAGCCTTTATTCCTTTAATATCCTCAAAATCCAATATAATATCCACAGAAGCTACCATAAAATATTTCATTGTACAAGCTATAGACTCATCAATATTATTAACTTTGATTATTCTTAGTTCTTTTCTATATTCCATAAGTGAAAATTTAATTAATTCATTAATTTCCACTACATTATTTATAAAAATATGAGCAGCACCTTTTCATATATGATTTCCTTCTGTAATAAGGGATTATCATGATTTAATTGTTTTACTTTAATAACATGACAGAAATTAGCTCCATTTATTATCCTATCCTATCTATCACATTATCAACCAATCATAATATTTGTAATATTATCATCAATTTTCATTGGTTCATTTGGAGGGCTAAATCAAACAACACGCAAAATCATAACTTATATTGGATGAATATTATTAGGATTAATATTATCAGAAAAAATATTATCAGAAAACCTTTGACAATTTTATTTCATTATTTATAATTCTGCTATCTGGTGGCTAGTGTCGAAAACCCTGCCACGGTCGGGACTCGAATCCCAGGACCTCCCGGCCAGAGGTACTGCAGTGACATCTGTTGATGTCCTGAGCCACCTCTTCCAGTGAGTCGTTAAAGGACAGTTCGATCCTGGAAACGTGTTTTTTGATTCGCCCCTAAACTCCGCTCCACCAGGAGTTGCCTGCCCGTGCCGCCTACCCTCTCCGCTAACGGCTCCAACCCGGGGCGTCAGATAAACAGATTCCCGCGTCCGAACGGCTCAAATGGAGCGGCGTCGCCCGCCCTTAATTGCGAATCCGGGATCCCGAAACCCAATCGATCGCTAGAAAATGGAATTGGAAATGGCGCCCTTTTTGCGCAACCTCCCCCCTCCTCCTCCTCCTCCCGGCGGCGAGCTGGCAGCGATTGGGCGCCGCAACGCAGTGCCAAGATTCCGCTGCCGCGAAGGAATCGGTCACGGCCCGCCTCCGCTGGAACGGGTCGCCATGTGACGTCAGCGCTCTAATTAACTTTTCCATATCTGCTTCTAGAAATCCTTTAAGAAACTAGAGTGGTGTAGATGGCGGAGGAAAGTTCCTACGTGACCTAGGTTGCCAGAAACATCAAAGGCTCCTTTCTGATGGCCTATAAAGTAGGTACAAGAAGTGGCAATAGAATCATTTTAAGAATGATTTATACTGTCATAGAAAATACGACGAAAGAAGTTTTAGAAAATGAGAGAAACTTACACAGACTCATAACAACAGGATAATTTTCAACAGTAGTTTCAATTTTTCATTTTTTTTTTTTGTATTTTCCGAGATATAAAACTTTACGATCAGAATCATCAGGGTCTTTCCCCATGTAATTATGTTAACTGGCGTTTCGATCGGCATCTCACACTTTCAGTCTCTTGAACTAGTGCCAAACGTTTCACAGCCACGCATCTTCGCCCTATTGTCCTTCCCTTCGTCTTCGAAAGAAAATTTAACGTGTTCACTACCTCACTGTCAGATATTCATTTATTTTATTTATTTATTTATTTTACGTCAAAAAAACAGTTAAAAACTGCGTATGACGTGCTATGGGGAAAAGTGAATTGTGTGCACATTTTCAAAATTCTGTGATCTTATAGTAGTCATATACTACATAATTTGAATTTTGAAAGGAAAAAAAAAACTCCCATGTAATAAAATCTATTTTCAAGGATAAATAAGCAATAAATTTTGGTTCTTATTACTTCCTGCCGCGACAACATGGAAACGATAATTTGAATAATTGTATTTCCCACTGAATTCTAGAAGACGTGCACAGAAAATGAAGTTACATTAATGTCCAGAAGCAAAACAAGGGGCCATCTCAGCATTTGTTCAATGGATCAGGGAAACTGGACGAAAAACCTGATCGAGATGGGGGTCAATCCTTCGGAATAACTGGAATGAAATGAAACACTATTTTTCCAATACCTAAATTGTCTGAATGATCTATTGTACATTTGGAGTAATTCACCGTGATTTTGACTGCATTTCTTGCCAACTTTATTCAATATATTAAAACATTATTTATAAAAAATATTTCTAATTTCTTTCAAGTTAGATATCAAGTTCGTGTAAATAATTTCATTTAACAGCCTATCTTTTCAACTGAGTGAATCTCACGAGATCATTTTTATTGCATTTTTTTCTACCCTGATGTTAGGCAGCATTAATTTTTTTTAATAAGATTGAGTGCAGTTACACCTTACGTGAGAGTTGAAAACAAGGTGTTTATGCTTCCTTGACATGTTGAACTAGTTTCGCGTCTTCGTGAGTTGCCAACAATATATGTTCAACAATGTCTCAGTACACAGGACATCAGCAATGCGTGTTGTTCTAACCTTTAACACTACATTTGGAAGGAACAATGGAAGAGGACAAGAAAAAAGAGGACCATGAAAATACAGGGCAATTTCATCAGGTGTCAACGTTCGAAAATTGAATGTTGCTCACTATCCTACCTATTGCTATTCATACTTCTACGTCAGCTACAGTCGATAACAGTGTGACTATCTTTTTTCTAAACATATAGCTTTAACAAAAATGTTTTCCGAAACAAGTAATAAACATTAAATTAAATAATTCATTAACGTTAAATAATTTAATCACTGAACTGCTAGTGAAAATCATCTTCACCGAAAAATATTTATAATTTGTTTTAATTCAACACAAAATGAGAGCATTTATAAATGAAGGCCAAGAGGGCATGTTTTAATCAGTATTTGCTCCTGAATACCAACTCCATTCCATGTTTAGTCTCGTTTCCAATCGATGATCCAGTGCTCGGATAGTTTTTCGATTACTTCTGAAAAGAAAATACACAATGTCTTGCATTAAATGCTGCGAACTTCTAGGGCACGCAAAGAAGTAAAAATAATTACTTATTGTCACTGAGCATGTAGTGAGAAATTCCAAATAATGGAGATACATGTATTATTCGTACACTACTCTTACTCGTTACTTGCATGTCACCGATTGTCAGCAGGACCCGTGCTCACAAAGTCAAGGAGTTTTCGAGTAGCTGCTGACAGAACCTTCCGGGCCCTCAAAAGAATCAGAGACAAATGTCACGTGTGTAGCTCATTTATATGAAATATACCACTGTACTTAATTGTTGATTGGCAAAAATGACAATTTTCGGCACTTCTACCAGCCATAGAAGTTTGTAACATTTATTCTGATACAACTTGCATCATCACTCTTCCCCCAAAATATATTGTCTTGAAATCAACGAATTCACCGAAGAAACTGCAACTACAGATCAATACCGTCATCACAATTCGAATTAAATTAGTAAAGCATAATCAAATGCACTTTCATCGTCTATCAACATCTAAAAACCAATACTTTAGAGTAGAATTCGCACAAAAGATATCTGCACTCGACGTCCGTTAAAGTCCGGGCACACGTTCGTGGTTTAGAACTCTAGCGTACTCATGTCTCTTGTGAACCCTACTTTTGTTCTTTCCGGTGGAAAGTGGGTCGTGGCACCAGGGTCGCGGAAACGATCGGAGCAAGCAGGCTGTACAATGAGTATATTTTCTAGACATGTGTACGTTTCCGGACACCAATATCTTGAATGAAACAAAAAAAAAAGTCAGCGAAAAGTACAGAAAAAACTCACAAAAACTTTAACTATAGCAAAAAATTTAAGCGTCTTAATTTAATTTTCTCCACACCCTACTGTCAAGTTCTGTCTCTTCCCAAAATTAATAGCAACTGTTCACTGCAACAACTGTGTATTCATACAAGTATTCATTATTCGTCGATACTGGAGAAGTAGTGGTGGCGCATGGCGCATGGCGACGGTGGCGGCAACTGTGACGGCGACGGCGACGGCGACGGCGACGGCGACGGTGACGGTGACGACGGTGACGGTGACGACGGTACGGTGACGACGGTGACGGTGACGACGGTGACGGTGACGACGGTGACGGTGACGACGGTGACGGTGACGACGTGACGGTGACGACGGTGACGGTGACGACGGTGACGGTGACGACGGTGACGGTCGGTGGCAGGACAGTGTCAGAGGCGGTGGCGGCGTCTGTGGGGGCGGTAACAGGGGGGTTCGGAGGGGACGGAGGTAAACCGCCGGAGTCGGGAATTGGGATTGGTGGTTGGCGTCCGGGCGGTGGCGTTGGAGGAGACGCTGGCAGGGTCGGTGGCGGCGGCGATGGCTAGTGAAGTGGCGGTGGCGGCGGTGGCGGCGCACGCGGGCAAGCGAGGCGGTAACGTGCTTCCCTGGATACAAGTATTTTCAATTAGCGCAGCTGATGCGCGACGGCAGCGGCGAATGGGGCGCTGGCTCTTCCTCTTCCAAGCTTCCCGCACACGGAGCCCATCGATGCCCCGTGGGGACGTTTATGTTCTCGAGTATTTAATCGACAAGACTTAAGTACCCATATTACTGCAGGGGTTAGCTGATCTTTAGATCAGTGATCAGGAGGATAGTCGCACTGAATTCAACTGAACAGAATGGAAATGACCAATATCGAACCCATGACAATGTAGGTTGAAAGCATTTAATCACGTCACATAGAAACAAAAATAAAACGCCAATAATGCATAAAGAGAATTGAATTTAAAATTGAAATTGTTTCACAGGAAATGGCGTATTAGTTTCGCTTAATTAGCTTCTTTACTCATTTTCGTTCGAGTCCCGACGGCGGGAGGATAATTGAGATTAGTTACACCGCTAGTCGAATTCATTCGCTGGCCGCAGGAGAATTCTAGCGGCCGGCTGCTCTGGTCGGTAGTTTTGCGTGGTTTCTCCGAACAACACCAGACGAATGCCTGAGCAGTACCCTAACAAACGGATAACAGATCACGTGCGATATTTCCTTCTTCTTTTCTTCTTTGTCCTATCCTCGCTCCACATTACACACACCACACTTACGAGGGGCATTCGATAAGTAACTTGTTTCGATATGAAAAACAATGATCTGAGTTTACGGATCCGCTACCACACATGCCGGAAGACCAGTCGGGAGCTTAGAGCTTTTCTCAGCATGGCGGTGGCCCGTTAGTGGGAGATACCTGATACAAGGAAACTCAACTAGCCGATGAATACTTCGGCGCCGGATCACAGCATCCAGAGGCGAGGGAAATCACCGCCACCTCCCGAGCAAAAACTTGCCTTACCCTCGCAAGACTAATGACGTCTGCAGTTGACGCGCACATAATCACTAATTAATCAACACTCATTTTCGTAAAGAGATTGTGTTTCAGAGTGTGGGGAGGAGGAAGTTATGTTTCAGTCAGTTGTCTTAATTCATCGCGAATGTAAAAATATGGAACCGATGACGTCATTTTCATGAGAGACCGCTCTTTCAGCCACCATGTTCATTCCCATCATGAATATTGCAAGCCTAAAAGCGTTTTGCTTCCCGCTCGCTGCTACACCTCTCGCCCTGCAGCGTTGACGGCGGAGAGACCAGCAAAATAGTCGCTCCCGATGGCAGGTGGGAGTGTGCGAGCATGATCGCCGCCCTCTGGCGGAATTAGGGGAAGTACCGTCATAACAAGTGGCGGCGAAGGATAAAGAGCAAATTAACGTACGAGACGGCGTTGCTAAACACGGGCATTGCGGGGGGAAGACAGTGAGGAAGATGGGAGCAAGCAATGTGTGCTTCATGAAGTTATTGAACCAACTGTTAAACGTTTCACCTAACGAAGTTTAGATGGCTGTTCCGATAATGCCCTACCTCCTGTGGCGAGTGAAAAGTGAAACCTGTTCACTTACGAATGAAATAACACTTCTTATAATACACCTATCTGTATTTACCTCATTATGCATACGTAAAGAACGCTTGTCGCCTCTTATGCCATTCATACAATTTTAGGTCATTTTATGAATGATACTTTGAAATACTCGCACTTACTAAAAACGATACAATTTTTATGTAAAATGCCACATGCAAGGAATTTAATTCTTAATATTTGTATCGGACCTGCTGAGCTATCAGCGTGCAATCCTGACTATAGTCACACTTCACACTTATTGTGCGTTTACTCTGATAGCAACAAAACCAGTCTCGTGCAAATTAACATTGTTTCACATGTGAAATGCTCCTTAATATGATCATAACTTTTGAAGGAAATCTCCAGGCGTTCAAAGACTGACATGAGATCGCGAATAATGAAGCAACCTCATACGGAGCTTTCAAATGCATGATTTTTTAAAAATCAAATCAGTTTTGTTTAACTGCACCAGGGCAGAGAACGAAGAGAATTCATTTTTCACCTAAATAGTTGTGAAAACAGCACTTCCATATTTCACGAAAAGAAAAACATCTAATTTGAACAAAACTTTGGGAAGTTATTAACATTTGAATATCACTTTTTCGAAGATGTAGGTGGCTCGTTTTATTGTGGGGAGTATTAACAATTTTGTAACTTTTTCAAAACGAAAATATTTTTTAGCGGATTTCGATTTCCCGGTGGTACCCCCTCCTTCCCCCAATTACCTCATATTGCCCGACAGATCTCTACATAAACAAAAATCACATTTTTGACAACAGTTTACGAGATATTGTCCACAGTGCAGCTCTGCGCAGGTAACTGAGAAGAGGTGGACTCGTCCTGATCGACATCTACCAGGCAATCAGCGCCCCATTGTGATACTCATTATCTTCTCTCCACGAGTTTTGCCTCAGTAAGCAGCAGAAGGCAGAATGCGAGTTCTTTCATCAGTCCAGCAGTTATTGGATTTTTATCATACTGGAACAGTCGCGTGTCGAATTGCATGCATTTAGTTGTCCAAAGTCTTCAAATAGAGAGTCGAATTGAATCTTCTTCATTTTAACGTTCAGATATAATGTAGGATTACTACAATTCAGTAATGAATCACAAAATGTAATATTAGTAAAATGAGGAAAGTCAAGTACTATGTATACTTTAATTTATTTGAACAAATAGTCATCAAAACTTCTAAGAAAGATTAAGTTTACCATTAAAAGCATAGTACCCTCTACGCTTTCTTCATATCCAATTTTACATAATTCGGTGCAATTGGTACACAAGAGTAGAAAATTTCTTTAACAAACCTATCTTCGGAGCACACGAAAAGTAACACATCAAAAAAATTGTAATTTTCCTGTAGAACCCCTATTTTACCCTGATTGTAAGCATTTGGCAAATGAAGTGATTTACTTTCCATATAGGCTGTTTTGTGAGATATTTAGGTGCATTTCACATTGTTAAAAATGGACTTTTCTTGTAAACCGACAACATATTACATTTCGTATCATTATATCATTCAGGAGCGCAGTATGAAGCATATATACGTGTAAACGCGAGTATGACGACTCAGCTGAATGCTGATGGCGTCAGCATATGACGCTTCAGCAAGGAGTGTTGGGCAGGAGTGTTGGGCCCGTGGAAAACGGATTTGGGGAACAACGTTAAATGAGGTCGCACTTTTGGGAGCGGCCAGCTAACCCAATTTCTCCAAGCTCTTAGCCTTGGCGAGGGAGGCGGAGTCTGCTTTTTCTCTGGAACATTCTATTAGCTGTAAAGTATGTTACGCAGCAATGCCAGCTGGTGCTCCAAAATATAATAAAGGGAGTACGAACAGAGTTAAATACCATTATTAAACTAGGCATTCAAAGAATTCATTGGGAAATAACACAGTGAAATCACATTCGATCCAATCACCATCATGGTATGATGAATTTTACACTATAATTTTTTTTTTTTAGCAATTAGACAAATTTCTAATTAGAACCAAATTAATGGAGTTTATTTTCCCCTTAGTGTTTTTTTTTTTTTTTTAAAATTGTATTCAACAGACTATCAAATCGAACCAAAGAGGATTTTAATTCTTCTAATTAAAACGTATCTTGTCGAAGATATGTACAGTGTGTTGAACATACAAATGAAATGAAAATTAAATGGTGCCATCGGAATTATGTTTATCAATTTGTGTTAATAAGGAATGTTGCTAGAGATATCGTTCAGTTATAAACATCTCACAAATATGTTGCTATCTGAAAAAAGGAATATTACAATCAATTATCAAAATAGCTTTTTATGACGTAATTAAAACCTGTCAATTGTTTGTTTTAACATTTGAAGAGAAAATGTTTATAAAAATAGTATATTTTCTCCAATTGACACCAACAGATTTTGATTGAGTAACAACACAAGAGTCTTTCAAACATTCGTATTTTTGAATGTCAAACTCTTATCCTAACAGAACATTATTTCAATTCATTTTTGTTTATCTTGTTTTCAACCTCTTGAAATATTTAAAGGTAAAATTATTATGCAAAATCTATGTAATTGGGAAAAGTATGCTGCATGCGTGAAGAAAAACGCCCAATAAATAACATCCCCTTCTGCATAAGATGGTAATTATTATTTCAATGTACAATCAGACACACTAGTAATCACCGAGTTTATCTCAATCTACAGTAGCCTGTATGTAGGACTGTCCTCACAATTAAGAGCCGCAGGCCACGTCTTAACACAATGACGGCAGCGTAAACACAGAGGTCGCTCATTACTATCCGCCTGGCAATCAGCCGAGATGAGCTCATCTCCGCGCCGCTACCCACACGGTCGCTCTCCGACAGTCAACTTAGCGCCATGCGAAGCTGCCAAACGCCACGCCGCACGTGAAGTGGGATGAGTTAGTATTATTGATTCCCCGCGCGTCAATTAAGTCATTTGTGCCATAAGTGTAGTGCACGTAATATCCCCGGATTAAGCGATGTTTCTTTCCGCATGGAACGTGTTATCCAACGCCAACGTACGGGTTGCTGGTTTTTTCTCCCAAATATCTCACAGCCGACACAAACTATGTTCCTCACTGGTCTCTCGACTTGTATGGTGGCGCAATGCAAGTGTGCACGTGCGTAGTGTGCACGTGCGTAGTGTGCACGTGCGTAGTGTGCACGTGCGTAGTGTGCACGTGCGTAGTGTGCACGTGCGTAGTGTGCACGTGCGTAGTGTGCACGTGCGTAGTGCGCACGTGCGTAGTGTGCACGTGCGTAGTGTGCACGTGCGTATATTGCGTGTGTTAGTGTGCACGTGCGTAGTGTGCACGTGCGTAGTGTGCACGTGCGTAGCTGTGCACGTGCGTAGTGTGCACGTGCGTAGTGTGCACGTGCGCAGTGTGCACGTACGTAGTGTGCACGTGCGTAGTGTGCACGTGCGTAGTGTGCACGTGCGTAGTGTGCGTGTATGTTTATGTATATGCGAGTATGTAAGTGTGTATATTGCGTGTGTGTAGTCAAGGATGAGGAAGGAAATATCGCGCGCTGTCCGTGGTCCATCTGATAGGTGTCCGTCATTCTCCAGAACCGGCCGATAGAATTCTCTTCAATACTGCGGTTTTTACTTTGCTGCGGCTGACATTTGACCATCTGTTAACGGTACCGTCCAATCGGGACCTTACTCATCACTATAGTGACGTCATAATGGTCGTGTCCAGCCTTCCGATTGGATGACACCGTAACAGCTGATTTAATTCAAACGCAGCTCTGTGAAAATCGCAGAATAGACAGTGGTTGAAAGCGGCCCAGCTATGTAGGTAGTGTCGGAAATCCGCCTCCGCGAGGACTCGAACTCTATGACGTCCCAGTCAACGAAGCCGTTAAAGCAACAGTGTTGTCGTTTAGCTACCGCAGCCGGCCAGGTCAACTGGCTCCGGCTGAGTTGACGGCTGGGAGTGCATGCACGCCGGAAGTGTATGTCGGACGCTTCGATAAAGAAGTTGTACGGGGCAGGGGGCCGACCTATACAACTTTCATAAGGCATGCAACAGGTGGCCAATCAACTGCTCGGAGGCGGTCGTCTCGGCGCTTCCGGGCACATCCATCACCGGAGAACACCCGGAGTCGGCCACTGGGGATCCCGTCTTCGGCACAAATGAGGGAATTATGTCAAAACGCTCTCAGAGGGATGGGTTAGTTTTTATCTACTGTTATGCAATTTGCATACTGTGTTTTTGCAGAATGTTCAGTAAAAAGAACAAATTGCAAAACCGTGAGTAAAACAAAAAAAATCTACAGAATGCAAAGAGGAATAGAAAATATATCTAGATGCCAAGTAATATTTGTTTGTTGCTCCCTTTAATAACTGAAACAACTGTAATAATATACTGAAGTTATTGGCAGTAAGAGTCCTAATTTGTAACTAATATTCCCTTTACATATTATTTTTTGGCATGGTGTACGCAGTACATTTTTGTGTTCATTGAATAAGCATCGGTTAAAAAAGTAACAAAACAATTTTTTAACAACATTATTCTTGTCTATGAGAAACGAGTGTTAAAAAGCCATTAAAGCACACTTGTATGGCAGAGAATTATTCAAAGGTAGTAACAATTTAACGCCCTTAGGACAGGCGAATAATTGTTTCTCAATTTTATTCACTTAAAACAGTTACAAACTGTAACACTTACTTTGCAAAGAAGTGTATTCAAAGAAGCAAAACAAAGGTCAACCTCAATATTTGCTCTTAAGTATAAGGCAAATGGAAGAAAAAGCTGATCAAGATTGGGAGTCGTTAATTCAGGAGCTGAGGCACATTACTTGTTATACTGAATTGTTAATTGAATTTTCGCTATTATCAATTTACTATTGTTAAATAAAAACCATACTTGAATGTTTCTTCAATACATCATTAACATTGGCCTAATATATAATATAATATAATTTTTCATGGAGCATTGGATTCACCTTAAATACGAGCAATTAACGTTATAGTATTGAAGTTAACCTAGAAGTATCTTTGAAGGTTTAAAATACGAGCATTAGATAGAAAGTAGAATATACACTCTACCCAACTGCTTATTAGTAATATGGAGTGTAAAAAAATAGGTACAATGTATTCAACACAGCGTTACAAGCTAAAATGCGTGCGATTTCAATATTAAACTGTGTGTAAGGTCCAGCCTGGATAGGTCAGTTGCAACATCGTTAATCGAGAGGTCCTAGGGTTTAATTGATTTATCTATGATTTCGGGAACAACTGCTGTGGCCATTAGTCGCATTAGTGCAGCGAATGTTTTATCCTGGGAGGGGAGTTTTCTTTCTTCCCTGCTGGATTGTGAGTTCTGGCAGAGATCTACACGTCGGCATGTGAGGGTTTCTCTGTCCAGGTATCTCTCCCCAGCGAGGCACCGCAGCAGCCGGAACAAACCCTAAGCATCCGACGTGTGTGGTAGTGTAGTGCACGAAATATAGGGGAGAGGAAAGGACAAGGAAGAGAAAAGAAAGATCGCGCGCTGTCTGTGGCCAGTTTGATAGGGCCCTACCCCCGCATTCACCCACCAAAGATCAGAGAAACCCTAACAAAAGCAACGCAACTGGCCGCCAGAATTCTCCGCTAGACAGCGGCGAACCCGACCCAGCTCTTTAGTCAGTGTCTAAAATTCCACCGCCGTCGGACAAGAAACCCACGGCCTCTTGATCAGAAACGTTGCATTCGAGTCCCAATGATGACTGATTTCCAAAAAATTAGCTACATAGCTGGATCGAATTCAACCACTGCCTGGAGGAGAATTCTCTCGACCAGCTTCTCTGATCGGCAGTGTTCAGAGGTTTGTCCGATAAATACCAGGTTATTGCCGGAGCAGGACCACAGATCCCGCACAATGTTATTTTCTTCATTCTTCTCGCTATTTACACACACACGCTCGCATGCACACACACACACGCACGCGCGCACACACACACACTCACGCGCGCACACACACACACTCACGCGCGCACACACACACACTCACGCGCGCACACACACACACGCACGCGCGCACACACAACACGCACGCGCGCACACACAAACACGCACGCGCGCACACACAAACACGCACGCGCGCACACAAACACGCACGCGCGCACACACAAACACGCACGCGCGCACACACAACACGCACGCGCACACACAACACGCACGCCGCACAAACACGCACGCAACACGCGTACACCGCGCGCACAACACACACACACACGCACAAATACGCACAAACACACACCCACACGCGCAGACACGTACACTTCCATGCATTCTACACCAACACAAGTCGGGTGACCGGGGAGATCTTAGAGCTCCTCATCGGCTTTTCAGGCGATTCCACGCTGGGATAAATATCTGGAGGGAAAACCTGGAATCAAACCTGTAGAACGCTCACGCCGGACCTCACTTTCTAGCAGGCAAGAAACACCGCCACCTCCAGAGCTATAACACACACTACCTTTATGGGACGAATATCAATAGTGGACCTGCCTCGAATCAATACTGACCCATTCACCCCTAGTGTTTGGAGGGCCTTCATAGCCTGCGTCACCGGGTTTGCAGAGCGCCCTCACCACCTGTTGCAACTTCACGAGCCATCACGATATTACGACTCATCACGCGAAGTATCTTCCCTTTCTCATTAACTTCAATTAACTGGTTGTCGCATTCTCTTTACACTAAAAAGATGTTATCAGCAAAAGTACTACAATTAAACAAACGCAGTTACTCGCCTGCAATTTATTTCCGTTTGGTATATAATTTACAAAAGTGGGCCCTTCAAATGTAACTATTTTACACTATTTACCCTTTGCAGACATGGAAAGTGGTTCGATAAATTTTCAAACAAATTAAACATGATGGCTAAACAACAAGCTAGTTCTTAGGTTCTGCTACGACGTCGCCCACTAACCTGAATGACACAGAAGATTATCAAAAATCAAAAACTATGACTAATGAATGACTAACTAATGATCGAATGTCATGAAGAGGAAACGTAATGCTCAAAAGAGTGAAATTACACAAATCCACGGTGAAATATGCGAAAGTGCTGGGAAGCGAGGGAAGAAAGGCCTTAAAGGTGGGCCCCTCGAAATTTATGCGCTTGTAAAATGAGTTGGGCGTATCGTTTCATCTGGAACTGTGAAAGCGCAGTTTGCTTGCGTGACTCTGACCGCATTGCTCCCTGGAGTGGCTATTTCGGGATTGAATAAATGTGCTCTGAGCCCTTTACAGATGAAAATGCAACTGAAAGTTATTTTCGAAACAATTTTCTCACACAATTCAATTACAATACCTATGATACATGTACTTATCTTATTTTGTAACTTATCAGTTTACAAATTTCAAGTACGAAAAAATTCAACGCACGAAGTATTCTGACATTGAATATCTCTGAACATTTATAATAGTTTATGTCAGTATTCACTTTATTCACTTTCATAAGTAAAATGCAACAAAATGAACATTATGCAAAATGCTAGTTCAACGATACAGGAAGATTGAATTCTGTTTCATATTCAGATTATTACCACTTTCCACATTGAAGCATTAATGACTCATTAAATTACACTTCCTCCATCGCAATGTAGCTCCAAGTGATGCGGAAGGGTATCATGGTGGTGTAACATTTTCCCTGGAAACATATACGAAATGACCAATCTACAGAACTGAATGAAAATAAACTCATGGAAAGGACTGCTTAATATCTTGTTGTGTGAACGACACATCGAATGACAAATTGTGAAAGCATCGAAATCTGTTATTCGCATGAAAATCTGTTTGGCATGCCTTATTCCAATCTGGATCTCGCAAAGATATTCCTTCCATATCTGGCATAACCTGTAGATGAGTGGTTTTGCCAATAACCTGCACCGAGATCCATTAACGCAGTGTAATAGTAACCGCCTCAGCAATACCGATCAATACTAGAAAGACGTTCGTTCTAAAGGCATATTTCGGATTGGAAATTATTTCGCTCTCTTTCCAAGGAGTAGGAGGGGGAGAAAAGAGGAGAGAGAGAGGGGGAAAAGAAAGAGAAGAGAGGGGGAGAAAAGAGGAGAGAGAGAGGGGAGAAAAGACGGAGAGAGAGAGGGGAGAAAAGACGGAGAGAGAGAGGGGAGAAAAGACGGGAGAGAGAGGGGAGAAAAGACGGAGAGAGGGGAGAAAAGACGGAGAGAAAAAGGGAAAGGGAAAAGATGGAGAGGGAAGGAAAAAGTGGGAGAAGAGGAATAGGGAGGGAGAAGAGGGATGAGGAAGGAAGAAGAAGAGATGGATGGGAAGAAGGGAGAAAAGAGTGACGACGGAGAGGAAAGGGCAAAGAAAGAGGAAGAGAGGATTGGAGAAGAGAGCGAAGGGAAAAGTAAAAAGAGACAGAAAGGAAGAGAGGACACGCAGGAAGGAGGAAGCGAAAAGGGGAAGACGTAGGAAACATCGCCACAATTAATTACCTTCATTCCCAGGAATCCACCCACAAAGCGCATCCTCTCAACGCCACGCGCGCGAGCCATGCGGAACGCCAGAGGCAAGATAGTTCTGCGTCGGGCGCGCACCTGTTCCACGCGTCGCACGGCGCGCTGCCGCCATTACGCAAGTGGCGAACGCGACCCACGCCGCGCACCGCGCTGGTATATTCTGCTCCAGAGCGCAGAGCTACCCTTGGCCCCGAATCCATTAGGGTCGCCGCCCCCATCGGCCAACGCGGCGCGGCGCGGCGTCTCAAACGTTTTTGCCACGCTTTGGAAACGGCGGCATTCCAGAACGCGCTCTCGTTAGCTGCCAACCTGTTCCAAACGGCCTTGCCTCGCCGTTTAAATATCGACGCGATACCGTGCCGGTCCGACAGAATCTCTTCGCGCTGTGATATGGGCGTGTGTAAGTCTGGGACGGGTGGGGTGAGTAATACTCTTGCGATTTATCGTCTCGTGCATGAGTAGGTTTTACGACCGAGACTACGCAAGAAACATTTGCGATTTTTATTTACTAATGATTTGCAGAGTTCGCCATTTAATGGCCATGACTCCAATCCTTAGTCGTATGAATAAAATAAGGAATTATTCTTCATGAACTCCTTTTCATGAAGTGGGTGTAGCTTGGTTACAGACCGACGCAATGGCTAAATCATGTGAAATTGATGGCTCCTGTCATGTAAATGTAGTTGTATGACATATTTCATAGATGAAAACATAGAGGGTGTGTTTTCGTCGTTATTAATAGTGTACATCACGGTTTAAGGGCATGTATTGATCATCAAATACTTCTGAATATTCTCATTAGCAGCTTCCTTTATAATAAATTAGACGGATTTCCACACACATGCATATTTTTGGGTAAGCTTACTCCAGTTCTCAAAGTTGGTAAATAAATGATTCATGACTTCCTCATTGAAACATATATACTTTTTCTGAGCATGTTTGCATGTTTCGGTTAAGTTTTTGAAGAAATACATTTATAAAACGTGTTCATAGATTTACCGTATAATATGAAACATTTTGACTTATCTCGTAGATTAAATAGCTGTAATTATAACTTTTACATAAGTTATCTTAACCATAAAATAATGCATATATGCATAAAAAGCATTCTTAAAATTTGTCAATGGATAGATGTGGTCGCTCTTTACAGCACAAGCTGTAAATTTTAAAACTCGAAGGTTACTCAGAATCGACTATATTTTCGTGAAGATTTATTTATTTATTTTACGTCAAAAACAGTTAAAAACTGCGTATGACGTGCTATGAGGAAAAGTGAATTGTGTGCACATTTTCAAAATTCTGTGATCCCTACACTAAGTCATATAATACTTAAATTTTGAATTTTTGAAAGGGAGAAAAAAAACAAAAACTCCCATGTAATAAAATCTATTTTCAAGGATAAATAAGCAATAAATTTTAAATTTTGAAAGGGAGAAAACAAAATTCCCCTGTAATAAAATCTATTTTCAAAGATAAATAAGCAATAAATTTTGGCTCTTATTACTTCCTGCCGCGACAACATGGAAACGATAATTTGAATAATTGTATTTCCCACTGAATTCTAGAAGACGTGCACAGAATAACATAACACACTTTCCCAATGTTTCTCGTGTTCGTAGGCAGAGCTAACTGAACAATGTGCGGTCGCGGATGTTAGAAAGCTGGCGGATGGTTCCGTGACGCCCGACCGATCGACAAGCAACAAGTAGTTAAGGTTAACTGGGTCTATGCTGTCGTGAGATTCTGCAAAGGACTCTTACATTACTCTGTGCAATTGCTCCCAGCGATATGAGAAATTCCCATGGAGAGAATTTGCGAAGAAGTCTCAATCTAAACAAATCTAAGTGGCTCTAGGGGTATATGTACAGACCTGCTATGGATCTTCGGACCTCAGTGATGTGAAGTAGGAGGGTGATGGATGTGCTTGAGTGAGTCAAAGGGCAGAGATAGAAAGGGTGTGGGACGTCAGTATATCCTAACTGACATAGGCATGTGCACTGGATAGAGAGGGGGGGGGACAGAAGCCCCCCTCAAGATTTCAATACGGGGCCGGCACATCTGGGTAATAAAACATTTTATTTCCGTAAATATGATCAATTCCTGGATTTCTCCTTTTTAAGTTGATATTTTAGGTAAATGACTCGAGTCATTTGGAGAACGTCTCTCAACCATCTGGCAACCCTGCAAATGATTCAACAGAAAATCACTTTTATACATTCATTTTATTTTATTATTAAAGTTTTCATTTGATTCTCTTTGTGGTAGGTTTTATTTTTTTATATTCTGATAAAATGTGAATGAAAAATGTTTAATGAGAAAAGGTGGTGGTAAAGGGCGGCCCATAAATGCAGTCCACCCCTCTTGTTTTAGTCTCCGTCCGCCTATACTAACTGATGACTAAACCTAACTACGAACTAATGGTTTTTGTTTTCAAATCTTTGCCATTCTTTCTTGCGTGGATATTTCAGGTAAAATAAAATACTTTGATAAGTGTGATATCTCACATTCACTTTTTGAAAGAAACGACTGCAAGTCAGCCCTGAGAATGTCAGCCTCGCCATTTAGAGAAACGGAATAAAAATAATATCCTGACAAGATTGATTTATAGTGGTACATCTTTTAGCTGTCTGAATATTGATCTTCCAGTTGAAAATTGTAAATCTAAGAACCTTTGTGACACACGAGATTGCAAAATATTATGAAATTTAAAGGATGCATGAGAATGTAATTACAATACCTTAGGTAATAATGAACTCGGTGACAACAATATATTTGATTCTAAAGATCAGTTACGTTACGTGTCTTAAAGTGTTTCAGAACGTTACTTTGGCCACAATATTTATTACCACAATATTTTATTAAAATAAATCATGTACTACCCACATTCGAATTACTAAGCCCCGTAACAAACAACTTGTGCATGACGCTTTGGAAGCTGGCAGTAAAATGCCTGAAAGGGCACAATTTGAGTTCTAACGACCTCAGATCCTAAGCAGGGGAGCATACAGTCCTTGTATTGAACAAAGAGTAAATAAAAATACTAAAGTACTTACACCAAATACATTGAAATATTCTCGCTCAACACTTCGGTTAATTTGACAGAATGATAGTAACTGTCTGAAATGTATTTCGTAAAAAATCCTTAAACACTTATTTAAAGATTGCCAAGTTACTATAAATAAATAAAAAATCTAACTCAGTTTTATTACGACCACATTTCACTCATTTTTGCCTTAATCTCGAACAAGGTTTTAACAATTTAAAATATTGTTATTTTCAAGTATTAGGGCAAAATGAACGAAGGTCTTTACGTAAATTTTACATAGAAGGTAGGGTTGATTGGATCTAGTTCTAGATGTATGCATTTTCTCAGAACGTTTTATTATGAAGTCTTCAATTCGTTTTTCCCATCTTGAAAGCAAGGCTTCCCAAGCGCTTCTAGAAAAACCTTTAATTGCTTTTAACATCGAGGAACATGATATAAGGAATGCAATCTAACAAGAAAAACCTTTGGATTTCATGAGCTTCAAAACACACTGGGAAATGCAGTTCACCGAGCGACAATGCATCCACGTGTCGTAGCAATAAAGAATGACGCACAAGTGGCGTCTCTCCGTAGTTGCTTCCCTGCCTCCGCTCTGGAAGCTTTCACGAAACTAAAGGAAGGTTCGGAAACTTCACCGGCTAAGTTTCCGAACCCTGCTCTCTCCCTTTCCCCCTTCTCTAACCTTCGAACCAACCCCCTCCCCCCCTCACACACGCCTCCATCGACAGCATCTACCAAGCGAATTGATGGCTTCTCAAAAGATGAGAAATGCCTGACACATCGCGGAGTAACTGGCCACAGAAGTCTCGAAGAACTACATAAAATAACGGTAGGTAAATTTGTATTGCAATAAAATCCTTACCTGCATGACAAAAGAAATAAATGTTATGAAAAGTTCATTTATCCTCATTTCGTATGAGTATGCATTATGCACATAAATAAATAAAATGAAAAAAAGGAAAGTTGAAGAGAAAAGATTTATCATCTACTTTGAATAAAATGTGGAACGTTCCTAGAGATATCCCCTCTGAAAATTAAAACATTTTGAAATTTCAAAACACGGTGTAAGAAATATACCACCCGCCGTATTTGAAAAGAATATCAATACCACCCTAAACGGTATACTTTGATATCCTTCTTTCTGTAAAAGGAGATCAAGTAAGGTAGAGAAGAAATTAGTCCATGAGAATAATTTAAATACAACCTCCGAAAAGCGACAGACATAAACGTATTCTAAAAAGGTGCGCAATTAATTATATTTACACAAAACATCTTCCACAATTAGAGGATAAATTCAATATCTAGAAGTTCACTTTTAAAACTTCATTATCTAGGAAAATAGTACAAGAACGTATAATAATACATTTCCAGTAACCAGATGTCAATTCGTTGAATATCTCGAGATAAACATGAATATTATTTTCCAATCTGAAAAGCAAGAATGCAACGTAAGCAATAAAACTGAAGATAATCTAACCACTTTTAGGAATTCAATTAGCCACTGCTTAATTCTAAAATAAATTCGAATAGAATAAGTGCGAATTACCTGCCCAAATCGGTAGGCACATTTTACATCAATTATTCCGTGGTATGAATATTTAAAGTCGATTTTTCTTTTCGGGATGAAAAATGCTTCTGGATAACTAAATTACAGTTATAAAATCTGCAGAGGGAGGGACATCCGCTGGTGTTTGCAGAACAACTATGTGCGAAGATTCACTAACACACTGTGCTCAGCGTTAATGAAATCCTGGAAATTTTGTTTTGCTGCCGCCAGACAACGCTGAATTACAGAATTCTGTAATTTCATTTCCATACATTACCACAAGACAGGCCAAATGCTACCACTCAAATGAACACGAGCAAATACAGTGCGAGTATAATATTAAAGTTACAGTGGAAGATTAATCTTCAGTAAGTAACACAGAATTATTAGTGACTTAACACTGACATTGGTATTAGATGGGTATATGATCACTAAATTCCTGTTCTAATTTGTCAGTGATACAAATCTTAATAGAGCGTTTTCACAAAATATATTACATCACCGACATCTTTTAAAACTTCATATTCTTCCGAAATTACTATTTTAGAAAAGCAAAACAAATGAAGCAAGTTTCTCTGAACTTCATGTCCGCACTATATTACAATAAAAATATTAGATTTCTAAGTTCATATGCAAAACTGACATTCTACTCCAAAGAGGGGAAACTAATGAAAGGGAAAACAACATTCCAAATGTCACAGCATTACGACACTGGACAAGTATTACAAGGCATACTATTTCCTTTCGTAATTATATTTACATAAGAAAATTAAAAGGTAATTAAATATCCATTTAATATGAATCCTTTTTTTAATATTAATTAGCTTTTTTGAAGGGGCGGGGGGGGGGGAATAAACAAAGTTGTGTTTAGCGTTCATGTAACTTGTTAAAAAATACCCTTCGCAGTAGAAATAAAAAATGCACGTTAATATTACGTAAATTAATATTATACGAGATTTTTATTATTCAGTATTCATGCTTGTTCATTTAAAAATATAAAAAGAAAAGACACTACTTGAAAACAAAGCTCTCAATGCAAGAAGGTGGATACCAGTGAAAGAAATAGGTTTAAACTAAAAATGGTGAGCCTAGTTTTGGTAATTAAAAAATTCTGTGTTCATTGCCATACGTTACTTTCTATTTATTGGTTGGAGTTTGTTTATACACGCAAGAATATGTGTTATCAAATTAGATACCAAATATGATGTAGTTGAATTTATTTGCAGACGAATTAAATTAGACACACCTTTAACTACACAAGATTTCGAATGGAGTACAATGTTGTATAACATTAAAGCAATAAGCTCACGAATTGAACTTGTTATCGCAGACTGGGTCAACATGGAATAATCAGTGCTCCTAACAACGGAATGAATCATTTAAGTACGACCAGAAACTGGGTTCAAATGCATTCAGAAGCATGTGTGCCCTGAATGGAATTTATGACCTCGCATTAATTCAGAGCGAAGGTTCTATACATTGGAACATTGGGATCGTCGTTGCATTGCCAACAGGTAACATTTCAAGGAATGCAGCCAATCAAACGCTTTAACAGTATAATATAAATCCTCAATATGATAACCACATAATTAATAGGACATATCGTACTCAATTACTGTGGTCCACATATTTCAAGTATGAATATGACCCTCAATTCTACTGTAACCATAGGACTACGCAAACGGAGGGGGGTGCCCCCACCTTACATTTTCGGAAAAGGTCCTGTAGACGTACATAAAAAATATTCATATTTTTGTAAAAATGATCAATTCCTTATTTGGCCCTTTTTGAGCCGATAATTTGAGGATTTGATACCTCTTTTGGAGAAGAGGCCCACCAAAACTATCGCTCAACCACGTAAATGGTTCGGACAACCAATTTTATTAATTTTACCATTACAGTTTTAATTTTACCATTAAAGTTAAGAATTCTAGCAATCGTCTGCCCTGTTCCGCAGTTTTCCGTGGTTTCACTTAATAACTCGAGACGAATGCCGGAGGATTGCCTTAACAAATGTCACGGAAAGCGCACAATGTTTTGCTTCCTCATCCTTCACCCTTCCCCTCTCCTTACCCACACACACACACACACACGCGCGCGCATATATATATATATATATATATATATATATATATATATATATATATATATATATATATATATATATATATATATATATATATATATATACATATCCTTATTCCACTACACTACCAAACGCATCGGGAGACCAGTCGAGAGCTTACAGGTGGTCTTGTCTTGGGTGGAGATATATGGTGATGAAACCTCCTGCAAACAGACTTGTAGGTTGGCGTCGGATATTCTGTTTAAGCGGGGAGTAACACCGCTTCTGATATAACATGCACAACACTTCCGGGATTCATTACCATAGCAGTTGACGGGCCGGAAACAAGAATTAATCATTCAACCTTTTTGTTTTTAGCTACTTCGCAGATCGATGCCATAAAATCGGACTGTCTGTTGCTATTATTAGATATCACTTTATAATCCTTTGAAAACCATGGTCCTTTTACACTGTTAAGGAGACCTGAATCGAACTGGCCAACGACGCAGTGTTCCATGTCGGTAGATGGTGACTAGAAGAAACTCACCTTCGAAGTCCTTCTCAGTGTAGCTGGGCTGGTGAGCCTGAAGGGCCCCAGGGTCCTTAGGCGCCTCATCATCCCCCAGAGACGGATCCATCACCCACGACCTGAAATGAGGGTGACAATTGGATTACTAGGGTGCAATGCAAGAACAAAACTAATTATATGAACATTATAACATCACATTATATAACTAATTATATAACACAAAACTAATTATATAATAATGTAAATGTCACTATACATCAGTGTAAATTCATCGAATCACCACCAAGTAAATTCCGAAGGAGCCGCCATAATAGCCATAAGACCTTATGGAAGTTCCATAATCTTTTATTTCAAGTAGGTGTAACGATTGTCAGATCCGATTTAAGTTTACTTGTAGTTTTCTTTATCGGATTCCCGTAGTCACCATAATTGTTTCCACCGGTAGACTTCTACGCGCTGTGCTGTTGAAGTTTGCTTCAGGTACGGCACAAAAGACAACAACGGATAATTTAACCAATATCCTATAACCCCCTAACTATGAAATCCTTGAAATATTACCTAATACACTAAATTGTTTCTAAAGAAACCAGAGTGATCACAAAGTATGCTTAAATCCAGATTCTTCTCAGTTTGTATACCCACTCTTTATTGATTTTATATTGTGGTACATATTTTAGTTCTATGTGGACATGTTTGTACAATTTCGGATAATCTTGAGGAAATTCTAAAATCCTAATTTTTGATTTGTGCAAAACGAAGATCATTAGGATACAGCACCGCCTTCCATTTAAAATTTTTAGGAAACAAATTTTAATTTTTTTAATAATGGTTTCCTACTTTACTAACTAAAGTTATAATTACATGTTTTAGCCTATTAGTTAAAAACTACAAAACTCAGAACAGAAACGCGCTCGAAAGCCGTGTCTTTTCTCTTACATATCCTCTCATCAAATTGCTCAAATCAGACACGAAGAATATTCTTAGCTAATGCGATTGTCGTGTTCAAAACGGTTCCTGTTGAAACAATGATTACCACGTTCATTCATGACAATCAACCATACTTCAAACGACGATCTGCAGGTAATTACCAAGATAAGGTATGCGATAAGATTCACACGATCTCCGCATTCACATGATTGCCCCACACACCTTGATATGCGTTTGACTTACAGGGTAGAAACTCTTTCAAATTAGACAAGAATGTAGTAATTTCACTGGTATGACCTTGGTTTGGAAGTCAAATAAACACATAGGCCAGTACGGAGGTTTCTCAATCAAACGCTCAATAATTAATAGGCCTGATTAATAAGTTACTTTAAGTACTTTTCAGATAAGTGCATAAAGTATTTTTGTCTAATACGTTTAATGGTGCTCACATGTACTCTACGATTATATCTCTTTCTGATTTTCATCTTCGCATGTCTTTCAAACACAGTAAATGTGAGATTCTAAATCACAAAGAGGAAAAGACGTAGAATATTTCGACAAAATAAGACAATTTTCTGAACGAGGAAATAAAAACAAAGGAGAATTATTAAAATTCTCGTCTTTAAAGTTGTAAGCTGAATAGAGGTTCCGCTATATTAGTTATCGGCGCGAACTAGCATTCTTTCCTCACCTCCACATATTCTCCAAATCGGGATAAACCAAGGAAGACAAATCTAAAAGCCCAAGGAGATATTAACGAGAGAGAAATAAAATAATTAAAATACAAACCCACCGGAAAAATGAAAAGGAGGATATTAATGTGACATAACTTAAAAAAAAAAAAATAAAATAAAATAAAATAAAATAAAAAATCAACAATAGGAACATTAAAATAATAGCGTCAGCCATCTAACAAAGAAGTTCCAACTCCCAACTCCACCATCCAACTTGGGGTCTTGGTTGCATTTCAACTCATTGCCGCGCTAAAGTGGAAATCATGGCGGTGACCTTTTAATTGAAAGCTGGAAACAGGCGCCAACGGAGCATGAGGGCGGAATGCGAAGTATGCAAGACGACACGCGTGCGCACGCCGCCTCCTCCGCCGCCCTCTCTGCGCGGCGCCGGTCTATCACATTACTCGGAAGGCGCCGCCCGGGCCGATGAAGTCCCCCCCCCACCTCACCCCCACTCCCATCCCACTGCAAGGAGGAGTGCTCCCGCGCCGATGCCTTCACTTGGGCCGCACATTGAGTTAATTGTCCTGATGAAAACCGGTCAATAAGGTTATTCGCCGCGGAGTTATCTTCGAAAGGGAGGGGCACACGTACGTTTATTTTTAAAGTGCTTTATGTGCCACTTAAATCACTCTTCATTTTGAAGTAACACGTTACGCCTGTCTGAATTAAAGTAGAACACGTCATTACCGTGGGGTTATTAATATCGTAATGTCTATTTATTTATTTATTTATTTATTTATTTATTTTACGTCAAAAAACAGTTAAAACTGCGTATGACGTGCTATGGGGAAAAGTGAATTGTGTGCACATTTTCAAAATTCTGTGATCCCTACATTAAGTCACATACTACTTAAATTTTGAGGAAAAAAAGCTTCCATGTAATAAAATCTACTTTCAAGGATAAATAAGTAATAAATTTTGGCTCTTATCCATGTCCTTCGGAATAATACTTCCTGTCGCGACAACATGGAGACGATAATTTGAATAATTTTATTTCCCACTGAATTCTGGAAGACGTGCACAGAAAATGAAGTTACATTGTGACAAACAATACAAATGATGTCATCTGCACTTTGTAACAATAAGCTAAATTGTGTAAGATTTTGATTTTCTATGGGAATATGCAAGTAAACTGTCCTTTGAAATGCCTTTCACTTTCTTATGAATCCACGTTTTTAACACGTAGGAAGTTATGACCATTAGCCAGCATATCGAAATAATTATATAAGCGTCTTTTAAACTAAACCAAAAATATACACAAAAATAATTACAAGTATAATTTTACTTTCGCCACGAGATTTAATAAGACTTTATTATCTCAGAAGAATAATGTGCTTTGCCCTTTAGCACTCGAATTAAAACTTTTCTCCTTCGAGTATAAAGCTCTAATTAAATTCCTTGATATACAGTATAATAATGATTGCTATAGGAATAGCTGCTTATTGTGTCAACTCACACGCAAGGACATAATTACTAGACTAGCAAAAGACCTGGCGTTGCCCGGTAACAAACACGAATCAAAATTAAATGTACCTCTTGTTCCAGAAGTGCAGAACCCCAAGCCTTATGTCTTTATTTATAGAATATTTTCTATTATCTTCCGTCGTCTCGAAGTTTGTGACAGCCCCATCTGTACCATAAATTAATTACCCCCTTTTTTTAATGGGGCATGAACTTCATAAAAGGAACAGCCAAACCTGAAGTAATGCATCACTGCCACAAGATGATTTCAAATTTTCCAGGGCAATTTGTATGATGCTCGCATCCAATTCTACGTATCAAGTATTTCACAAAATATATGGTGTAGAATCCGTTTTAAGGCACAAACTACATAATGAAGCGTTTACTTCCAAAAGATGTTGCAGTTTTGCAAAGACCTATTTACTGTAAAAATAGGTAACAATTCCACCTTTTATAAACTTACTTCCCTACTTAAAAAATTCAAAAAATGCTTTCATCTTTCGTAAAACGTTCAATACAATGTTAATTGCTATTTTTTAATTCAAGCGTTTTACAGAGCACTACTGGATGTTTGGGATTTTCATCAATGATGGACGACTAGACTCATTTATAACGAAAAGGTTTATTCGTAATTAAATCCCCGACTTATGGCGAAGCTGAATTTCGGTCCGGCGTACGCTGTCAATACCAATTAAAATTTTATGGGATAATCGCTGGCCGACGGGTATTAAATGGAGAGATATACCAAACAACGTCATGAAGGAACACGACGATGGGAACAAATGGCCACTCTATTAATAAACTCGGCGACAAAATTCATTAGGTCTTTCACTCACTCGCCAACTTCCAATACAAGTGGTCGGATGCCGCATTGAAAGCACCGACATGCCAGTGAATACATACACACTCTTGTAGGCACATACAGCTCCATACGACAGGTGGGGGCGATCGCACACGCACATGCAGTCATGTAATACACTAACATTACCTAGCCCAATCATAAAAATATCAGATAAGTAGGCGGGCGGATTTTGATGACCTAAAACAACGCCAAAAATGATCAATAAAATGATCTAAATTTTTTTAAAGACACCCCAAAAACAAAGAAAAATGATGTAAAAAATGTGATCAAAATTCTGATGGTCATTTCAAGCTGTTGGATTTGATACTGATGTAATCGAGGCTTCTTCCATTATTCAAGTGAACTCAGCTCACTTTTGGCGAGGACTGTTCTTTACCAGGAAATCACTCTTTAGTTATCCCAAAATTTCCGACAGAAATTATAGAATTTACCAAAAATTTCATTTATCAATACAATTCATTGCGCTACAAACATTTTTTAACAATGTAACTGGACAATTGAACAAATTCAAAGTGTCTTCTTGCACAATATATAGTTCCACGAATATTTCAATTACACCCCTAAGTATTTTTTTCGTACTGCAAGATTAAGGGGACAAGAATCTTCTCTTAAGTTTTCTCTGGAAAATGTCAGTATTCCTCATTCAATTAGCGGTTTGTATACAAAGAAATGCATAATAAGAGCAAATCATTCAACTGGGGGGAGAGAGATTGGTGGCAATCATTGTTTAGGAAAACTGAAAAGTTTTGGTTGAAGGCATGACTCATCACAAGTAAAAAATAAAGCAATTACCAAGAGTAGTGTCTTTGATACGTTACAAAAATGAGAATATTACAACTTCGTGACATATGCCTCTTGTGTGCCTTAAGATAAACCTAAGGCACACCTACATACACGCACACCCATACAGACACGTACAGACACGAACAGACACGAACAGACACGAACAGACACGACAGACACGTACAGACACGTACAGACACGCACAGACGACACGACAGACACGCACAGACACGCACAGACACGCACAGACACGCACAGACACACCCGCCACCTCCGCCCCCAAATTCCACCAAGCGCACCTCTCATCCGGCACGGGACTCGAGGCCCCATACAGCGGACACTGCTCGCACTTCTCCACCAGCGCCGCCGCCTCCCCACAGTCGCACGGCCGGCACTGGTCGCACTGGCTCACGGGCGAGTACCCGTACTCGGCGCTTTTCCGCCCGCTCACCCACCCCTCGGCCACGCCCAGCGGGGACGCCGGCACGAGACGCATGGCGCTCGGCGGTTAGGCGGACAGTTGGGCGATCGGTCGCTTGGGCGGGCAGTCGGTCGCTTGGGCGGGCAGTCGGTCGCTTGGGCGGGCAGTCGGTCGCTTGGGCGGGCAGTCGGTCGCTTGGGCGGGCAGTCGGTCGCTTGGGCGGGCAGTCGGTCGCTTGGGCGGGCAGTCGGTCGCTTGGGCGGGCAGTCGGTCGCTTGGGCGGGCAGTCGGTCGGTTGGGCGGGCAGTCGGTCGCTTGGGCGGCCGGTCGGTTGGTTGGGCAGTCGGTCGGTTCGCCGGTCGGTTGCGCAGGTGGTTGGGCGGGCGTTTGGGCGGTGAGAGGGCGGGCGTGTGGGCGGTGAGAGGGCGGGCGGGCGAGCGGGCGGGCGGGCGGGCGGGCGGGCGAGGTGGCGATGCACTTGGGCACGTAAGCACTACAGGAGGACGACGGTGGTGTTCTGTGGTGGAAGCGTGCCGGAAATGAGAGCTCCGCACCGCGCTCGGCGTATAGATGCGTGAAAGGTGATGCGGTTCGCGATTCCACTGCAGAGAGACGAACGAATCGTGTTTGGGGCACTGAGCTCTTGTGAACCCTCGAAACACGGACAGCTTCGAAGGATAGCTCTCCAGAATAGATAGCGGGTAAGCTAATAGATCCAGCTTCTTGGAACAGTTCTTTGGGGCTCAGCTCCACGAATCAGCTTTCAGAGACAATTTCTCGGAACAATTTCTTCGCAATGGGTTGTCATCAGTGTCTAGCAATACTCGTTCACAAGTCAGTTCAGCATATACACAAGTGCATAAATCGCTGTATTTGTGACAACGTTGTAACGAGTTCGCAAATCAAATCAGCCGGATGAAAGATCCGATCCTATCAGATGAGTATTTCATGACATCCCCAGAACAGAAGAACACACACTTAAACTCCACATATATGAATACTATACTCTCGGATCACGTAGTTGCCAGTACTCCTTTCCATGTACAAACCAAACGTAGTTGCAATAGAGATCGTCTATCTATGGATATAAACGCGAATTATGCACTTGGGGGAAGTTCAATCCCCTTGAAGGACGACACAATGCCAGTGCTTCCACTTTTCGGGCGTCCTACCGTCCTCACTCTTCATGCAATCGATATGAGGGGGCTTCAGAATGTGTCAACGTCTCTGTTCGCTGCGAGTTCCGGTCCTAGAACGCCAGCGAATCGACACATATGACACATACAAATCGGCACTTCAGGATCCACGTGGCACCGGTAACAAACAGAACTCGATATTTAAATTAATGCATTGGAAGTGGAAAAAGAACATACGGATCCTGCTTTTAGGACGAAAGATGGATCAGAACTTCGAAGATAACGCATGCTTCCGTCTAGATACACTTCCAAATCGACGTACTGTTTGTGCAAAGTGAGGCCGGTAACTCGTACAATTAGATTTGTAACGGATAGCGGGACCTAATTCGTACGGAAAATATTTTTTCATATAAAATAAACACGGTATAATGAAGATGTATAATTCTTAATAGAAAATGTCATATGTCAATTTGGCCATCAAAGTAAAAGGTCCAACTCCAAAAACAATAAACAAACGCTCTTCCATTGACAACATTCCAACGAATTACGAATTGACAATTGAAGTTCTCTTTAGGTGAAGTATCTACCGGACAGGTCATAAAATCGCACGTGCGATTTTCTCGTAAAAATAATCAATTCCTAAGAAAATTAGGTAATCACGAAATATAAGCGAAGCACAAACTAACTACAGGACGCACTTCCGAGAAGACCAATTTACTCCCGATCAGTTTTAGTTCCAGACACATTCCACAATTGATCCCGACTGGAACGTTGGAATCCCTAAGGTCCCACTCGCTCCAAGATGGGAGTATCGAATTTCGGGGAGGAGGAGCATAGCATACTCCCAGACGAGCGAGAGGCCAGCAATAGTCAGAAACTGGAATTGAAACCAGAATAATCACATGGAGCAATCTGCACATGAACCCGAACTGAACGCTTTAAACAGTCCGAAATAATTCCAACCTGAACGCGTTAAACAGTGGGGACTGTATTCCGAACTGAACACGTTAAACAGTCTCGTCTGAATGCTTCAAACAGTTGGCACTGTACCCGAACTGAAGACGTTAAACGTTCGAAGTACAACCCGAACTGAACGCGTTCAACAGTCCGAAGTAGTACTCGAACTGAACGGGTGGCAGGGTTACATCCCATGTTCTGAGAAGACGCACTGACACACACGACGACGCACACACTTCCGAGAGGAGGTACTCCCGCGCCGACGAGGCGCTGGCAACTGACAGCGCCCAGCGCGGAGGCAGGTGCGTGAGCTCTCGCCGGCAGATCGTGGGTTCCACTCCAGAGGCGTGCGTTTCTCCCGCGGCACGCGCCCCGCCGCGCTCGGGCGCTCGCATGCGGCGTTTAGTGGCTCTTGCCCAGGAGAACGGGCGGCTTTCTTTTCAGACGGCTCAGGGCCGAGCAACGAGTCGATTGCGCGCCGATTTTGGTAAGGAGTGGGTGTATGTATAAATAGAAATGGTAGATTTTAGCAACTGTTAAAGATGAGATATGTTAAAAACGCCGAAAAAAATTGTAATTGGTTTGAAAATAAAATAATATATAAGTGCAATTTCTGTTAAATTTACTTTTTTACCCGAATAATGATGAATGAATCAAGCCCCATAACATAAATAAGAACCAAAATCGAGGCGCATTTCTTGATAGTGTGACGGGCTGATTATGAATGGCAAGAGTTGTATGTGTCAATAAGTTTAACGTATATACAAATTCATTTTTCTCGAAAGAATGAAAATGGCTTGCTTCTTTTTTCATTTCAAGTCTTCAGTTGTATATTTGACGATCGATTCAGTGTATTTCTGAAGATTTTCAATCTGCGATGAAATGAGAAATCGATCACAAAATCCAAAATTACGTACACAGTGCAAACTGGTCATGAATCTACAAAATAACTGATAATTTGCATTTTATGGTTTTCTTCGTGTGCGCTCTCTAACTGGGAATGATAATTGATAACAACAACTAATCGATGTTTGAAAACATACATCATTTAAGAATGGCCAAGTTTATTAATTTATAAATAATGTATAACTGACAAACAAAAGTTCAAAAAATAAAAACAATTAATTCTGAAAGACTGAGCGCTAAGGTTCATCTCGACGGGCCTCAGCTTTCTCAGTTCGCTGTATGGCGAAGGTGAAGGGAAGAAAAAGATTTATGGCACATTCGTTACTTCATAATTTTCTCAACAAATTTTACAAAATGCTAAATCTTAATTTTTATAATGCTATAAAATGTCTTGTTTATAAAATGCGATTTTTTAAAATTTAAAATGCTAAGTTCTACCATTACTGCGTATAAGTTAAATATGTATAAGCTCCGGGTTCAAAGGTTTTTGCATTAATGAGGATTTTACATCGGTCATTAAATGCAATATCGTCAAATCCCAACATCAGTTCATTTATGTCATGCGATGATATATCCGTCTTGCATTCTAACCAGCATAACCGTCAAATTTGAGGTTGGAAGTTGGAGAAAAAATGTAAGGTTGACGCGTCGGTTTTTGGAAGGAATTATCTTAATTAAATTTTAAAAGTAACATTTTTCTTTAAGTCCAGAGTACTGAATTAATGTTATTATTGTAATCTTAATACGTGTATTGTGGAACACGATAAATCTGCATTGCTAACACTAAACATATCGTGAATAACACAAAACTAGAATATTAACTAGTAGTATATTTTTTCAGTTTTAATCGAAATATATGGAAAGCCTTATAAATATTGCATGTATGTACAATATGACGTATTGTAAGAACCCTTGTTCTTTCATATAATCATTAATCATGAAACTATTCCACTTTACACATAAATTAATCCTTGTTTTAATTTTATATTTGACGTCGTTTCGATAGCCTGGATATATTTCAATCATCAGTTTAGCTAGAATTTCCCTACAGTACACGAAATTATTAAATACACTCAATCACTAAGTACTCTGTTACGATAAATTATTTTTTAAATATTATTTTCGATGTAGTTTGCATATTCGATTTCTAAGTCCATCAAAAGTTGAATTTACGTTAATTTGAAGTTCAGAGTACAACTCTTTCAGTGGTAATTATTGTTACCGACAACTTAAATTCCACTTATATATTAGAAATGCTCATCTAATGTAAAATTTTTCTGCAACCATTCATATATTTCGAAGCCACACATTGCCTCAAGATATGAAAAGAGCCTTTCGTTCTGAGAAATATTCATTCCCGAACTTTCGGAACGTTTTATTCGGAAAACTCGGAATACTAAGCGAAAATTTACTTTAAAGTAAAAAAGTAATTATTTTTTCGTAAAAAATATTTTACAAACTCTGATTGCTTGAATTTCACGATTACATATGAAGATAATACTGAAGTTGAAATAACGAAGTTATTAGATTTTCCTACCTACATATTTACCTCAATTAAAGTCTCATAAATAATACCAAGAAGAAACGAAATGCTTAGCATTCATATACGCAAGTAGTTTATTAAAGAAGCAACCTGTAAGGAAAAGATCATTTGATAAACATGAGATACAATTTAATAGCTTTCTTTTCTATCACTAAGTTGTCAAGATAAAGGACTTACCATCTTACGAACGAAAATGTGGAAACAATCTTTATGATCTAGATGGTGAATAAGGGCAGGCACGTTTTCAGGAAGTCATGTTGCGAACCAAAGATACGAAGCTAAATTAATACACTGTTTATTCGTAATTTGTTCAATTAATAGAAAATTATTCAAATTAGGTGTTGTTGACGTTGTTATGGAAATTCCAAAAATTTTGTCAAGGTTTTAAAAAAACTATGAATTGTGGGAATTCTGATTTGGTGTTGTTGAGTTCTTATGAAAAGAAATAAAAGAGGTCATCTTCGTCAACATATTAGCTTTATTAAGATAGCCGGCTTTCGACGGCTTTGCCGTCATCGTCAGTCTCGCTGCTTTCGGCACAGTCGACCGACTTTTGCCGAAAGCAGCGAGACTGACTATGACGGCAAAAACCGTCGAAAGCCGGCTATCTTAATAAAGCTAACATGTTGACGAAGATGACGCTCTTTTATTTCTTCTTATATTGTGACTAACTGAATTGAGAATATTTATTACAAAGTGTGTTTAGTAATTCTCAGATCTGCTAAATGCCTATTAAAGAGATTTTTTTATTGTTGTCATTTTCAAATCTGTGGACTATCACTACCCGCGGGCCAAAGCATTTTTATTGCTGAACGGAAATACATATATTAGAATCTTTGTCGGTCGATGCGTTTCTTCTCGCAGTGGAGAATTGATCGTTCTTTTCATGGAGTTCGAGAACATTAATTTTATGTTTAAAAAATATAGTGTCGTATGGAAATACCGGGAAAGTGCATTATTGAAAGAAATTATTATTTACACTCCATCAGGTCCAATGTTTGGGGAGAGCGAAATCTCATTAGTCACAAGTCGGTCTGCTGATGGGGAACTGGTTAAATTTTCGAATCCTGTCGGATGAAAAAAAAACAACTAATTAATACATACGAAAATACTTTTAAGTCTATAGGTAGAGAATTATTGCGATCATTTATTAATTCTCTCTTGTATTGGTTCTTGAAGTTTAATACAATCAAGCATAAATAAGACACTGCATACAATATACTTGGTTCATTTGATATTTTCAGATTTCATACTACACTTCGATGTGCACTTTACCTCATCTTCAGGCCAAATGAAAGGAATGCAACAATGTTACACATAAAAAAAAACATTTATTATAATATTTGCCAATAAAATTACTGATAGTATCAACTCTTAACCCAGAAAAGTTGTTTAAAATCTGAAAGCTAAACCAATTATATTTTATGCCGTGTCTTATACTTGATTGTCTTATAAGCCAGCGACAAATAAAAAACAATTACTATAAAAACTATTTAAATCGTCGGAATCGTCAAATTAAGCCCGTTCTAAGATATTTCCACTTCCAAATTAAACTCCTAGGGACATTTATTCTGTACTAAAAATTTCATGTAATTTATACCGAATCTTTTCCAATTACTATAGAACAAGTTACAAAAAGTCTCGCCTGTATCAGGAACACATTATATGGTTGTCTATTTACAGTCTGGAAGCTCTTTTCCCAGTAGGGAAGCGAAGTTTAAAGTTTTTCTTCCCACCGCGTAAATCTTCCAGGAAGTAGAACATTGAGACTAATGATAAAACGGTAGTGGAATTCGGACTCGGAAACTTGTAGAAAATGTATCTACGTATAGCAAACTTATCGCACAGAGAAGCAGAAAGAAATGAGAAGAATGAAATATGAAAGAAAGAATAACGATGATTGCAGTACCTCATAATGACGAGGAGCGATAATATTAAAGAGTAACGCTAAGAACGAAGCAGAACAAACGTTGAGTTGAAATGATGTGGCCATAATTCAAGAAATTATACATGTAATAAGGAATAAAAATTAAAAATACTCCATAAAATAAAATATATCAATATTCTAAGAGAATGAAGTTACTTCATTATTAATAAAACCTTTTCAAAAATTATCATGACAGTTCTAGGTACATGAGCTTTAAAAATAAGCCCACTACTCTGTTGTAAAAGACATACGGAATGTAAAAAATGTTTTTGAACATTTTTGTTGGCATACACACTTTTGAAATGCATCTGTTTACAGTAATCGGCAAGAAATTACAAAAAAGGAATTTAACAATGTTTCAGTTACTATATTGATTTTATGATAAATTATTCTCTAATTTCCTTGATATCAAACGTCCATCAACAAATTGGTACACATGTGTCGTATCAGTCCTCCCCCTTTTCAAACCACTATTCCTTCTTTCATTCCAAAACTGTGTTACCTATTAGCCTAGAAATAAATATTGCTTCCTACCTGCAATCATGACCTCTTAAAGCAGTCCGCGAATATAAAAAGATGAATGCTCCTTAGAAAAGTGAAGGGGCAAGAGCAGGAGCAAGAGCAAGAGCAGGGGCAAGAGCAGGGGCAAGAGCAGGGGCAAGAGCAGGGGCAAGAGCAGGGGCAAGAGCAGGGGCAAGAGCAGGGGCAAGAGCAGGGGCAAGAGCAGGGGCAAGAGCAGGGGCAAGAGCAGGGGCAAGAGCAGGGGGCAAGAGCAGGGGCAAGAGCAGGGGCAAGAGCAGGGGCAAGAGCAGGGGCAGGGGCAGGGGCAGAACGTCAGAAGAGGAGAGGAAGCCCAGGCGGAAGTAGGAAATGTGCTTGCGTCAGCGGGAATCAAGGGGGTGCCTGAGAGAGGACTTGCCGCCGCGTCGGCGAAGGGGAGTGGGGGAATGTGGAGAGAGGGGCGGTGGAAGAAGATGGCGACACCAGATATTATGTAAGAGGAACTCTAGGGGGGCAAAGGTGACCAGATGAATGTTCTCACAGGCCAAAAGCGAAAACAATGTGAATTATTTAAACATCTATTTAAACAAAAATGACAATGGCATAGGGTAACTCTCTGATTTACGAGTGGTTTTGAACAACCACTTCCAACTTGAATTCTGAACTTATATATTAATGAACATCGCTTGTATTAGTTTTAGAAGAATTTATTTTAGAAATTATTAGCGTATACATTTAGTCAGAAATAGCAACATAAAACAATGTTCATGCTTCTCTAAAGGACTATATTTTAAAAATGAATTGTAAACTTGTTAGAAGAAAAATATAAACTTTCTTCTTTACACTTTTCTGAGTTTGATTCCTTCCTCTCTTGATTGAGGTGGACCAAATTTTACTATGCCGCCAACACCTCGGCACTTTCTCGTATCCAAACGCTAAATATGTCCATGAATCCCTGGAAAACAGAATCGAATTCCTTGCTCAATTATAAAGCAATTCCCGCTCTTATCGGAACCGGCATCCAGAAAAAGGATGCCCCGCAACATCGGAAGCGATTCCTTTGACAGATCTCCTTTGCCGATGGATGTATTCGGAGAACTGATTCGCAACAAAGATACGACGAAACTTTTCGAGAATGTTTGTATATTTTATCACGAGATGGAAGTTTTAAAGAAAAATGAGATGATTATTAAATTAAAAATAGTTGATGCAGTCCAAAACAAGTTTATGGTAATAAAATAAGACGAGAAACTTGACAACAGGGGAGAAAATTGAGGTCGAGGGAGCACGACGGAAAAAAGAATACCGAGAACAAATAATCAAATAACTGAAAAAGGAAGACTAGCAAGCAAAACAAATAGATTATTGGGATGGGCATACACCCCGCATTGGGATGAAATGACAATGAAATGAAAAAAATAAAACATACGTGAGGTCAAGGGCGAGGACAGAGACGATATCAAGGGCGAGAGCGAGGGTGGGGGGAAGGGTAGAGAACGGGGATGGGGTGGGGGCGTTGGCGAGGGTAGGGTGGGGGCGGGGGCGAGGGTAGGGTGGGGCGAATGCGAGGGTAGGGCAGGAGAAGGGGTAGGGTAGGGGCGAGGCGAGGGTACGGGTAAGGGTGGGGACGAGAATGGGGGAGAGAAGAGGATGGGGTGGGATGTGGCCAGGGGGCAAGAGCGGGGATGAGAGTGGTGGCGGGAGAAGGGGTGAGTGGTGGCGAGAGCGGGGGTGAGAGTGGTGGCGAGGGCGGGGATTCGGGGCCGGACGACGGCAACGCCGGGAGCGGCCGCCGGGGAGTCGTAAAAAAACCAGAGTTCAGGTGGACACCGCTTCCCCGCGCCTGTTGCGGCGTCAAACACTCGCTGGAGCTGCGGAGATGCTGGCAGTCAGCAGGAGGAGGTATTATAGCGGGTGATACAAGTTAAACATTTCATTTCAAAACTATTTAATTTCAAATATATATTTAAAAATTTGGTAAGTAAAACGAAATTTTACGTAATTACTTTTCTATCTAATTCTACCTCTCATTAGATAGCTGAAGCACGTTTCATAATGGATGATTGAGGGCGTTGTCATTGTCGACAATATTATTTATTTCAATAACAGCAGCTTTCGATGGCTTAGCCATCATCATCAGTTTTCTGCTGTCTGGGAGTCACAAAAACGACTACGCAGAAAACTGATGATGGCTAAGCCATCGAAAGCTGCTCTTATTGAAATAAATAGTATTGTTGACAATGACTACGCCTTCAATCATTTCAATTATGTAAATGTCAACTACAACTCACCAGTAAACCAATCTACCACTGGATGCCTAAACCAAGTATTAATGTAATAAATCAAGCTACTAAATGTTCGTTTGAATGTAAACATTCCTGACCCAAAGGAAACCGGTTGAAGGTGACAATAAACCTCTCATGTTCTCCCGTTGTCAAAAATCAGGTTAATACTCCCGTGCCGCAGAAGAGGACAATATCATAGCTTAAGTTCAGAAGAAGTAAGAACAGGTATCATACTACAATGACATTTTAAATGTTATATCTAATATCTGACCACACAAAAATGTATAATTTTACGCACTTTTAAGAAAATTTTATAATCAGATTCGTGATCCTTTATTTGGACTGCAATCAATGCACTTTTGCCTTGCAACAAATTTATTATCTTTAGGGTTTTAAATTCGACACAAAATTTCTCAGATTTGGATATACGAGTGGACTTTTAGAAAAAGCATTTAACAAGGAAGATACAGTACAAACGGTAGAAATAATTCACTTACGTGTCAAGTAAACACTACTACCTCTCTCATGCCTCTAGAAAATAAGGAAAAAGAGTAAAATACATTACTACGTAAGTGAAGATCCTTAAAAAGACAGTCCGAAAGACACGGTAGTAAACTGCAGACTTATTACAAACGTTCTTGTTGAAAACAAACCTCGTTTTCAGAGACGACGTTTGTGGAAGAACTCAGAAACGGGACTCATTTTTTTAAGTTGCTCCAAGACTCCCAAAAACAAAGCTGGAGTCAGAGGAAATAAACTAGATGGAACATAAAAGGATGAACTCTGAGAAAGATGAAGTTTCAGGTTCACAAATCAAAGGTGTCGGTACCTGCGTTCTATATACTTGAAAAGTCAAACCGATGAAAAAGGACTTTGAATAAGTTCTTGAAAATATGAGTAATGGAAGGAGTCTATAAGCAAAAGAAAATTCACTTTGATCCCGCAAACAATCACGAACCTCAGATATTAGAACTCTTCTCTTATTCATTTAAAAATATGTTCATTGTGAATATAAAATGAGTGTATAAAAAATATAAACGAATTGAAAAAAAATTAATCATAATATGCAATTCACACAACAAAGTGGCAATTTGTTTTAACTCGACCGTTTTGAATTTCGCCTGACAATTTGTTCATCGCGGTCGTGGCAAATTTTCTGCGAATTCCGCTGCTAAAAACGGGTATGACAGGATTAATTTTTGATTCCATTTTCATGTTTATGGCAGCTTTAATTAGTCCGTTTCATATAATGTTCAGTTTCTTTCCAAAGATTCTTGCTAAACGGAGCTTCATCATTGTGGATTTCGTCTATTAACATGTAAAGTGGGCATATATGTGTAATGCGTAGTTGATTTTCCCCAAACAGGGCACGAACTATCAAAGTGTGGCATCTCCAACGCTTTTAACAGTTTTGAAAGTATTTTCATGTTTATTAATTTGTGGTTTTCAACTAAGAAGGATACGCAGAAAATGTCCTGTTTCCCCAGGAGAGCGAGACGTGTCGAATGAACCCTCGCGGACATCAAACGGTGGAACGAAATTGATCTAATCTTGAGTGACAGTCGGGCGTGAGCACACTGTGTACCCGATCGCTGAATAATAATAATAATAATAATAATAATTATTATTATTATTATTATTATTATTGTTAACAATGAGCATTACATACTAGTTACATAAAAAGTTCTACCAAACCCTTGAAAAGGCGAAGCTAGTGTTCAAGGGGTTTCACATAAAAGGTCTTACAAATAGTCATAAAATAAATTAATAGCACTAAATTAATGAATTTTCTTTGTCTAATGTAAAGATACAAATATAATATTACGAAAATGAAGAAAAATACAAAATAACTATTACTTGTATGAGAGAAGATCTCCAAATTTATACATGAACCATTTGAATTGTAATAAGTCTTTTTGACTTAGGTTTTTCATTTCGTATTTAAATTGTTTGTAATTTGCAGTTGGTAATTGAGAGCATTTTCAACAATATTGTTGTATAGTCTTGGGCCGAAATGAGCTATTATTGTATATGATTGAGTATATATGTATGTAGGGTGTTCCTTAAAGGCATTAAAATCTACAAAAGTGTAATGATTTTTAATAAAGACGGAGTTAAGAGCAAATATTAGAATATTTCTTTTTGAATGCAAAATTTAGTAAACATCTACTAAATTGTTCATAGCACTAACAATGTTTTTTGGTAATTAGAAGACATCAATATCACTTACAAAACGTTTAGTGAAAGAACTCTAAAGCAAACCTCAAAGTTTAATGGCAAAATATATACTACTTAAAAATTTCGCCTGAAATATCTCGAAAAATAGCATAACTTTTCATTGCTTAATGCTGTTCTTTAAAAGATCTGTAGTTATCATCTGATGTCATTACTATTTCATTTACATCATTCTTAGCATGAATAGGCTAAATGAAGAATAACAGCAATATGCAAAACAAGGTCAATCTTCAATTGTCTCCAATAACCACTTTCTTCCAACCATGCTCCAAGTCACGTATGCTTCGAAATTATCAACAATTCGAATGTTTTAATTTAATACAAAAATAAGTTTTCCCCTAGAAATGAAAACATAATGCACTTGAAAACGAATTGTGAACAATATTAATACGTTACACTTTTTATGAATGTTTTAACTAACTCCCTCAAAACGTCAATAAAAGAATATAATTTTCTTCAGTTCTTGACATAACGTTTGCATTAAAGCTGTCCCTTACGTCACAACGCAATCCATCCTCTGAACTTGACTAACTACGCAGTTGCATTGGCATCGCGTTCCATCTCGTAACTTTCCATCAACGCATCGCTAGACGCAATTGATGTAATTAGAAATGATGCGCGCATTCGCTCAAGGAGAATTGGTCGAGGTTACTTCATTATGCTTGTGATACCTCTAAGACACGTCGGGGACAGTAGCTAATTGAACTCAGTGATAGAAATTATGTTGGTTATGCTTCTGTTAAATCGATGAAGTGTAATTTAGTATATTGGTTCACATCATAGAAGTAGGATATTTCATATCGATTGATTGATTGTTCGTGATTCCGGGCGTGTCAACTACCGAGGTCACTAGTCCCATAAGTGTAGTGTGTTTATGCTCGGGAGGTGGTGGTGGTCTTCCCCCGCTGGATGGCCAGATCTAGCACCGACCTGCGGGGTTAGGCTAACGGGGTTTTCCCCAACCAGGTATCTCCCGCCAACGAGTCGCCGCCCCAGCCCGGAAAAGTTCTATGTCCCCGACTGGTCACCCCCACATGTGTGGTAGTGTAGTGCATGTTAGTGGAAGTGTGTTAGAGTTAGTGTAAGTAAGGGGTAAGAATAGGACAAGGAAGAGGATGGAAAGATCGCGCGAGGTCCGGGACCCGTTTGTTACGGTACTGCTCCGGCATTCGCCTGGTGTTGATCGGAGAATCCACGGGGAACTACCGATCAGAGCAGCCGACCGCTAGAATTCTCCTCCAGACAGCGTCTGAATTCGACCAAGCTGACTAGCTAGTGTCGAAAATCCTGCTACCGTCGGGATACCCGATCAGAGGCGCTGCAGTGACATCAATTGATACACTGAGTCACCACTCCCGGTATATTTCGTATCGAAAATAATAAACTACATGCGAATGATCTTTGCTGTCCACGTCGAAGGCTGGGGTGATGACGTTTCGAATCTGGATCGTCTGAACAGCAAAGATCTTTCGCAGGACTCTGAACGCGGAATTCTCCGACAAAAATATTAGATAAAGCTACGCGTTTATCTAGTATTTTTGGTTAACACTGCTAAACAGAAATTAGTGGAATTCAATTCAAAACTTCGCCACTGCAGACAGTTTTCGAGTAGCCGTCAATACTACAATTTACATATTAAGAAAAACAATAGCAGAAAATGAAAACACATCCACCAAAATAAGCGGAAATTACCGACGAGAATGAAACTTAATGACACACTATATAAACCCAGACGAAGGTTGTGTACAGAACCAGCAGCAATTCACTGTATTTTGTCCACAAAAGTTCTAAATAAATGCATACACCTTATTAATTTTCACGCGGTCCTCATACAACAAATTTTGTGAAGCAAAATTCCGAACGCGATTAGATTATGAGGATGCCCACGTAATATAATTTAGCGCAGAAACATTATGAATCGCATAGCAAGGATTGTTGTCACGTGCAGCGCACCTAATGAAATTATACACAAAACTTTAGTTTCCACTCATTTGCGAGTATTCCCCCGACAGCGGCGAGACGGACCTCTCCACTGCTGGTCAGCCCTCGTCGGAGGCCCAATACAAGACGAGCCTGGCCAGAGGGGAGGGTCGGTCACAGCTGTTGATGAAGCAGCCACAGAGTCGGGTAATTAGATACGGGCTCTCCGCAGCAGTTGAATATCCCTATTGGGGCCACCATCGAACTCCTGAATATCCGTGAAATTGACTGCGGCGCCTGCGCAGACGCCGGCGTCGGCGTCGGCGTCGGCACTTGTTCCAGGAATGGCCGCCGCCGCCGCCGCCGCCGCCGCCGCCGCCGCGCGTCCTGCAGACGCTGTGGGAGAGGAGGCTCAAAGAGAGAACTGGACGGCGCACGAAACCATGGCGACGCCGGGCGAAAGGAGGCTTCAGTGCCCTTTCCGAGAACTAACACGCTCCTCCACTATTCCTATAATTTAAATCTCCTATGATTTAAATCCCACTATTCCTATAATTTAAATCCCACTATTCCTATAATTTAAATATCCTATAATTTAAATCCCCCTATAATTTAAATCCCACTATTCCTATAATTTAAATCCCACTATTCCTATAATTTAAATCCAACGGTGGCCTCAATTTCTCGTTCATCCATTATTTTGTTTCATATCACAGGGCTTTTACGCGAGATTCGTTTCCGTACTCCAAACATTTACGGACTGTGATAATTATTAAAATGTTCTGATAACCTGCCGGTAAAATACTCTTAGATACTTGACACCTGTGTGTTGCATGTTGCTATGTGGTCGTCGAATTTAGATTCATTTTCTTTCATGTTTACCCTCGGAAATAGTATCCCCTTTGCAGATGCATTGCTGCTATTTTATCGTTTTTGTAGAAATACTCCGGAATGTGAACCCCTGAAGATATGAAACATTATGGATTGAGTCGATTTACTGTAAGCGTGAGAATTAAAATGAAATTAGAATTATGATACACTGTTGATGAAATGGAAAAAACGAAAAGAAGAAAAAACGTTCATGACAACGGGATTCAAGAAATTCGTGTTCAAAACACACCTTATGAAAATCCGCAGTAGGTAAACGCAGACAGCAGGGTCACAGCGAGCAGTAGCATAAACAGGATGAGAAAATGATGCAAACGATAAAGGCGGTGGAAAAGTAAGGGAGGAGCGGATAAGGGAGGAATGGTTGATGAATTAGAAAGGGAGAAGGAACCAGAGAGTAGTGGTAAAGGGGAGGCGTGAGAAGATGCCAAATAAAGAGTCGATTTAAAACGCAAATGAATTGCAGAGGGCACAAAAACGAAACAGCAACAGGTAGGAATCGTCAGAGATGAGAACGAAAGGAATGGTCGAAGGAAATGTGAGGTTAAAGGAAATGTGAGGATGAAGGAAGAGAGCGGAAGGAAATAGATGAAGGAAGAAAGCGGAAGGAAATGTGAGGATGAAGGAAGAAAGCGGAAGGAAATGTGAGGATGAAGGAAGAAAGCGGAAGGAAATGTTAGGATGAAGGAAGAGAGCGGAAGGAAATGGAGAAGGAAAAGGAAAGGAAATGCGAAGAAGGAAAAACGAAAGGAAATGCAAGGAAATGCGAAGAAAGGAAAAACCGAAAGGAAATGCGAAGGGAGAAAGCGAAAAGAAGGAGAAGGGACACAGCTGAAAAAAGAAGGAAAAGAGGAGGAAGGAAAGAAGGAAGCAGAAGGAAATCCTAGAAAGAATTGAGAGGTATACGAGATGACGGAAAAAGGAGGGAGCAGTAACGAAGGGGAATGAAGAAAGGTACGGTGGGGGGGGGGTGAGGCAGAGAGAGCGGTAAGTACAGAGAGGAAACGGAAGGCAGCTGGGAGGAAGCGGAGAGACAAGACTGCTTGGGCGCCCGGGGGGGGGGGGTGTCGTGTGACATGGCCCCGAGGGAGGGGGCGCCTCCGGCACGTGCGCACAATGGAACCTCATTAACGAGCGAAGGCGCGAACCAGGGCGTGGGTGCGGGAGTGGGCGGGGCTGGCGGGCCAAGCGACGCGCTGTCATGCAGACACGACAGCCAGTGCGCGGAGAGGGCTCGCGTCGACGGCGAGGACACGGAAGAGATGTGAGCATCAGGTGATGAGATTTGGACATCGAGAGTAGTGTGACGGGGGGGGGGGCTTAGTTCAGAAGGGTACGATGAAGTGGATACAGGAAGTGCGAGAGACAAAGAGAAAAATAAAAATGGTAAAACAAAACACAAACACGAAAAAAAAGTAGAAGAGGTAAGTCAAAGCAGCAACTGCCGGTTTAAATATCACATGAATAAAAATTACAATAAATCGTTGTATGAGAAAATTTTAAGAAAACAGTGTTCAGGTACAGTGGTTCTCTAACTTTTAAAGCTTATCATTCTTTTACGAAGTTTAAAGAGTCCCAATGTGTTTCCCTAAATATAGGGATTTAAATATTGTAAGGATACATTTTCTCTTCTTCAAAACCTCTTTAAGACAGAATTTAAAATCTATACATTAAGTAAATACAAGATTAAAGCAAGCACTAATTTTCCAATTAAACGATTAATTTTACCTTCAAACTTTTCCAAGAAAATTCTTTAATACATCATTTAGAAGCTACCGATATTCCTGATTTTCCGAAGTAGAAGATGAGGAGGTACGAAGAAAAAATAAAATCGAATCACGACTCAATTGAACCTCTTAGAAACATCCGATAAATAAACTACTATTCTTACTCAAGTCATATGAACAACAGAAAACTAACATTCATACAAATGAGTCTGGCATCAAGGACTCGCGACATCTTTGCGAAGTAGAATGTTCAGAATGCAATTTCTCACCTACTCCTTTGGTAGACGTTCGTCTCAGTCCCGTCTGCTTGCCCGGATTAAAGAGCGATGTACCGCCGCTCGTGTTCCCCGCCGAATTGTGGCACACACATCTCATAAATCACATTTCTCTGCGTGAAGGCATCGTAGACAGATGGGAGCTCCCCCTCGAAAAACGAAACACATCCTGTCACAGAAGCTGACAATTCGAAACACAGGGAAATTATTACTCATTAATTTATTCGGGGTCTTTGTGATCTGTAAGACCATTTTACTTAATCTCTAGACGATTATCAGGGAATGTAAGTTCAAAGGGATCACTTTCTTTCAATTATCGCTCGCTAATAATCGGATTAAATTCCATAATTATTCGCATAACTTCAATGATATTTCACTTAATCTGTATCCGACTTTTTCTAGCTCATGCTAGTTTCCTTTAACACTCCGCAAAGTACGTCGTGAACCCATGAAACAGAGGCCGATATGTATAAACGAAGTCAACCGCTGAGAAATCAACGCAACACCAAAACCACACAGGAAAAGAGGTAGATTTAGCAAAAGCTCTTGGTGAGATTCGAACCCTCAGGACAGAGGCGCTGACTCTCTAGGTCCTAGATGAGCAGCTGCCAAGTTAAAGACCCACAGGGTTCGCAAGAAAATGGGAGTGATCTGCAGAAAAATCAAGACTTCATTTTATAATTCTATCAAATACGTGGTCAGCTTCAAACATCATATACACACGTGTTCCTTGGATAATCTCGAGCGCCCCCTTTAACACTAAACCGATTCATTCGTTAACTACTTACGTTAAAGGCAAAGGTTATAGCGGTCTAGTATACATTCTAGAATCTTCAGCCGCCAAACTAGAACTGTGATTTCTAGCCTCATATTTCGCGGGGATGCCGAAACATTCACAGTAATGCTTTTATTTAATAGACTGAAAAATGTAATGAAATGGAATTCATATCCTGTAATTGACCATTAGATACATTCAGAAAAGGGAAGACGAAAACCACGAAGTATAGGAACGTGAAGAAGGAGATGGAGCACGTGAAGAAAGTAAAGAGAACGAGAAGAAAGTAAAGAGAACGAGAAGAAAGTAAAGAGAACGAGAAGAAAGTAAAGAGAACGAGAAGAAAGTAAAGAGAACGAGAAGAAAGTAAAGAGAAGGAAACTGAGAAGAAAACGAGGGATAGAACAAATAGAATACGTTTCCTGAAGCACGCACACAGCACTGCTCCAGGCGAAACCTCTACCGTTAACACGTTCCCTGGTGTCAACTCGGCGCGTGAACAAGAAGCCGAAATTAGGGCACGGGAGCTTTCCCATTCGCACAGACCCACCCACTCATTCACCTCACCCACCTACCCACCCTCCCCTCCCCTGCCCCGCCCCGCCCCCGTGACGACCGCGGCCGCCCGCGTTGCAATCCCCGGTAATGGGATCGTTAGAGGTATTCATAGCACGCGGGTTTTTACGCCGCGCTTTTAAACCGCGGCTCTAACTTCTTTGCAGGATTTCCGCCCCGCACGTTTTGAACGTAGCCACGCTACTCGCTGATGGTGGGGCTTTAATTAAATCCACCCCCAGGGGTGTACGAGTGGAAGAATGCGCCGTGTAAGTTGCACCTTTTGTTTTTGGTTTCGAGATGCTGTGCCGATGCCATAATTAGGGGAACGGGAGGAACCAACGAAGGTGCTTCCTAGCTTCTCTTCAAGTATCTCCTGGAGATACTTGAACGTTTTTGATTCCAATAAGTTATCTACCTACCTAACCCTAATACCTAATAACTGAAAATCAGTGGAATTTTTAGGATTTTTTAAAATTCGAACACGACACAATTTTAACAGCGAAACTCTTTACATTTCAGTTGAATTAGTTAATGAAATACGACGAAAGGACGAGCTTAATGAAAAAAAATTATTTCAACGAAGAGAAAATTAACATCGCTGATGAAAGCTTTCAGGATCAGGTGTATCCAGAGAAGCCGATTTTTTTTTCATAAAGTTCAAATGACGATCCGTAAACGAACGGTTTAAAATTTGAAGTACTCAATTTAAATGAAAATGGTCTGTTATTCAGGAAACAATTTGCAAGTTATGAATGTATATATCCAATACATGATTGAATCCAAAACAAATAGATAAAATTCAATGCATTGAAAATATTTTTTTTCATGCTCTGCTACTGTAACACTTCTGATTACTTTTAAAGGTTTTGCACAGAACAGGATTACGTTTTATGAACGTGAACCAGCAGCTTTTTATTCAATCATATACTTGCCATGCTTTCGTACCATTAGTTTAATTTAAACGAGTCTCTATAAATGAAAAAACATCAGCATGTTTATCACCCAATAGCACTAGCAAATTCTAACTATTTTTGTAGAGTGTTTATTACTGGATAAGGATAAATAAGACAGAAGCGAAACTGGTATTGAAAGCACAACAGCAGGAGAAGCGCAGTCCATATATCCTGCAGCTCGAGATGATTACTATTCAATCGGTCTATTTTTCATTAAGCATGTGCTTAGCATAGAACTTTTGGTCAAAATAATGAAAGCGTACGGTAAACTACATAATATTTCGTTTACCGAGAACAAGAAAATAATGTTAAAAAATCGATCCATGTCAATCGATGTAGAATATTTGTGTATTGAGATTTTATAAACAAGGAAAGCGACGAAGGTGACAGTGATGATGGTTCCAGCAATTTTGTCAAGACAGCCATGCAGGTAGCGATAGCGACATCAAGAAAGCACCGTGATGGGGCAGTTATTTAAGACTCGACCCAAATAATTTTCCACATACCAGTCTTTTCTGTACAAGCAACGTGAAGTTTTGAAAAATAAAATATAGAATACATTAAATTTTCTAATATCATGAGACTACAATTTTCATATTTGCACAGATCGGACTCCTTTCCTCACTAAATATTTATCTTCAGCAATTCTTAACGCGAATACGTTTCCGGAATGCAATTCATATTGTAATTATTTTGACCAAAATTTCCACGAAAATTACGGATTTCGGAGGGGAGGACTCCTGGCAAGTTGGCCTTCTTTCCCCCTCCTTCCCTGGTAGACGCCACTGGTTCAATTCGGACTCCCTTCCCCACTAAATATGAAATACATGCATTCTTAAATGCGAATACGTTTCCGGAATGCTATACATGTTGCAATTATTTTGACAAAAATGTCCACAAAAATGACGTATTTCAGAGGGGAGGACTCCTGGGCTAGTTGGCCTTCTTTCTCCCCTCCCTCCCCGGTAAACGCCACTGGTTGCGGCACTTTTGGCAAGCGCCGACGGCGGCGGAGGCAGCGGCAGCAGCAGCGACGTCGTGTGAGCGCCGCGACGCCACAGTTGCTCAAGATTGGCCCCGCTCCGTTTGCGCCGCCAACGGCTCTTTCGCCCCGGTGACCCGCCTCCCGCGGCGATGCGCCGTGAATTGACGCGTCGCCGGGCGGCGGATCAAAGCCCCATTTGTTCCCCGCGCCCACGTGAAAGTGGCCATTAATTTATGGGAACTCTAGTTCGAACGAAACACCCTGAAACGGTTCTGGTGGATTTATGAGAGGTTTGCTTTGGATGAAAAACTTCGCAGTTTGCAGTTTTATGTTTTGGAGACGTTTGTAGAACACTCGTGGCGTAAATGAAGTGTTTCGCCGATTTCAGACTAACGAGGCTACTTGAATGTAAACTAATATATTACAATTCCATCGCGTGATGAAATGCTCGTAGATATTCTTAACAGCCAAACAAATTTCCGTACTGGAACTAGGTCACACGCGTCTCTGATGGTCGAGATGTGTATAATCTTAAGAGAATTGGAACTTCTGACACTTACAACGTCCTTGTAGAGAGTTCGTTCATGACAAATGTTAATAAGTTACATTCAATCATCGGAAACTAGATGAAATAGCTGTTGCAAAGGACAACTTAAGGGAGATAGTGAATACTATATTATTCAAAGTCAATCATGAAATTCTTGAAAACAACAAGTGAAAGCAGCAATATTCGGAGACTTCTGCTTGCAAAAACCTGCCCGTTTGATCTGATGTACTACAAGCATGTTTGTCTTAGATGAAAACCAAACATGGAAGTTCGGTTGGCATTAAATCGTAAGTTCGGAATCTGCAGATACAATCTCGAACACACATTGGGAAACACAATATGTGGTATCTGCGAGATGTTACTTTCGTAATGAAACGCACACACCATAGTCTTTTGCTTCGCAGAACTCCAACATTCCAGGGTCTACACAGAAGGAACAGTGAAGTGTTTGAAACACGTCTTGCTATCTTTTGTCGTGCAGACGTTTTCTTGAAGTGGGCATGTCGAGTAGCGTGGCACCTGCCAGGAGGAATTCTCGTCTCTAGTTTGAAAGACGCCGTTGAAGTTCCGCAAATAAGTCTTCCTCCGGGAACTGCGAGAACAAACAGCAATCGGCACTGGGCAGACGCATCGACCTTCGACAAGAAAACCCAACGCGGGAAGAGACATTTCGACACGTTGAAGCGCCACTGAGCGTTTCACGCTACAATCGTAAACGACCCAAAAAGAACATCGCGACACGTCGAAAACAAACTTCCTTTTCCGACAGAGATGGCACAGTTTCTCAAAGACGATAACAATTGACGCACGTGAGAGCCGTCACATCTTGTTTGTTTACTTCAACTTCCGAGAACTTATTAGATGGAAAGTGGAAATGTCATTTTCATAACTTGAACGTTTCCGATGCTTCCTCATTTTTCAGAGAAATGTTAATTTGTTTCTTCAACAACTGATCAGAGAAAGTTTGTTTATCCAGAGTTTAATAGAAAGTCGAGTACACATTGGAAGCAATACGAACAGAAACGTCCACTTTATTTTCGTTGAAAATGTCTTTTGAAGATAATTTTACTAAAGGATTCTTCTCTCATAGAGGTCAATTTTGAATTTCAGAATTATTGCCAAGATCCAAAAACTACTTTATATAAAGAAGTGTATTCGAAATAATGGTGTATCCTATAAATGAAATAAAATACCAGTGCAAACGTTGACACTATTTTTGTCATTTCTTTGGTTTACAACTTTTCTCTCATTTTCACAGTCCTATTTATTCAAATGATCCTAGAATGCATGAAGAATGAAGTAATGAAACCTCATGGAGGTTCATTAATTTGCATCCAACAAATTTTCTCCTGGTTCTGCTGAACCCCGTTTCTCTCCATTCCTGTACATTTGCATAACAGGAAATGCCTTCCAGAACCGGAAAACAAGTGATATGTATGGGCATCACATCAATATTACCATTACATACACTTCTCGTTATCCGTAGAATTATTGCGGTCGTATACATTATTACTGTTTTCGAGAAGACTATGTTCATTATTATTTTATTTATTACGACCACAATCACCTGCGCTAACCTCCCTTGTTTGCGAGCAAGGGAGCATTGCCATGCGGTTTAATTAACTTCAATGAAACAATGGAGGCTCGCATAGGCCTAGGAAGTACAATTGCGACAGCCAAAGGACTAACCGCACGAGCGTGTTCTCACATTTACAGCAACACAGACGAAGGCCTAATATAAATACTACCTCACTGCGTTTTAAAGCGCAGCTTCATATAAATACAACCTGAGAAGCCATAGTTAAATATTAAAAAAAAGTTCTTTTAAATAGGTAACTATGGAAAAAATTAACTGTGGAAATGAAAATCCTGTAGAGACAATTTGCTGTATTTCTAGAACTTGGAAAAGTATTTGTTGAAGATTAATGTATTTTCAGAAATTGTTTTTTTTTACCTTCCTCCCTGTGGTTTAATATAGGGCTAAAAGGGCATTGTGTCTCCGTAAACATTCCCGAACAAAATACTTTAGGAAATTAGAGATAAAAACGGACTAAACAAGGAGAGAATGTTAGCATAAATAAAAGTAATAGCAAAATAACAAGCATGTAAATTATTCTAATGAAATTCCGATAAGTCACTCCTATTTTTGGATAGTTACAATTTCTTGAGCCAATCATTTTACAAATAAATATGTTAGGAACAGTTCTTGTTGAGGTTTCGTGTAACATATTTACTCTTATTTCAGTTTAAAAATGTCGCCTGTGTTGAGTGTCAAGAGTAGGCCAGAGTAGCAACCCGTTATGAGGTCTAGGGATCTGTGGTGCGAGTACAAAGGTAGTGGAGGACTGGACGAAGGATGCATGCAACACTGGATGCTAAAACAGGTAACTGCCATTCCAAATTACTAACAATAGGGAGCATCTCCAATGCAAGGAGATCAGGAAGATCAACTTCAAGGCGAAGACAATGTTAGCAGAGTTCGCGAAATGTTCGTGAGGAGCCCTAAGAAATCACTGCGTCAAGGATCAGTTGAAAGTGGTCTTTCACCTTATGAAATTACAACCATTGTTAAGAAAGATCTCAGTTTTAAGCCAGAGAATCTGTGCAACTGTTTCCTGGTGACCGTGACAGAAGAACGAGTGTAGAAGAGATTTTTTGTGTTGGAATGGACCTGAGAACATTCTGTGGACTGATGAAGCAGTTTTGCATATTGGAGGCTTTGTAATCAGGCATAACTGCTCACCAATCAACCAACCAACCCTTGTTTAAGTTTTGAGTAGGTTCGTAGTAGTGAGACCACAAGGATGGCCCAGGCAACCGCTTACACATCGCAGCGGACATGTGTGTAATCCGCGCTTTGGCGCTCAGCGGTGATCTGTCACGAAGAGGGCATCACTTGAAGAGACCGCGACTCGCGTCCGCTTACCGCATGTAATTCACCCCTCGCGCGACTACCACAAACGCTGGCTCATTACACAACATACGCTGGCGCTTGCGACCACGCGTAGACTGAGCGGCTGTGCCCAGCTAAGCTGATGGACTTAATGTAGCAAAAGGCCTGCTCAATGCGTGTGACAGCGCCGGAATACAGCGCAAGGGCGCTCTCTGAGTATTGTTGTAAAGCTACTTTGCTCATATGTGGGGAACAATACTGGTTGCGCGGCATAGAATTAACTGATGTGATTAAACTTTGACGCTACATAAAACTTTCTTTTTTGTGTGATTGTGCCCTGAGAAAAGCTTATTAATAACTGAAACATCGGCGAGTTACAGGACTTAATTTTAGTGACCTACGGAGGAGAATTCCTACTAAAACCTAATACTAGGAATTATCGTTTGACTGGATCAAATGGGCTTTTCTGACATCCTTCTGACATTCAACCCATTTAACAGCTACTTAACAAAAGTCTGAAAGCACGCCTGAATATTAAACGAGGACGTGCGTTTGCGAAACACGTGTACAGGAAAAGAGATTTCAAAGTAACCATAATACTATCCCACATCCCATGAACAATATTCTGGAATATGTAGTCCCTTATTTGCATTTGAACATTACATTCATAATTCTGAAACATTGCGAATTATTTATTATTTCAATAAGTCTCATATCAATTCCGTTCATTTCCCAGCGAAAGCTGTTAGAGAACAATTATAAGCTTCAGATAGATAATTGAACACATACTTAAGTTCATAAGAATAGACAGTGATATATAATGTGGATGACAGCTATCACAGCTCGTCGAGTCGTTTATTGCTTTATAGTGCGTTACGATTACTTTCACAAAAAATATTGTTTAAGAAACAACACACGTGTAACTATGCGACGACTTTTCGATATCAAAAATATTGCACGAAAGCGCCTGGGATATCCATTCCCAGTCTCTACCAAATATTGGCGGGGTCGCTGAAGTTCCAATACCTTGGAATGTTTCAAACAAATCGATACGAACTCGTTAATGTCGTGGAGCTTAGCGTATAGCACTTGTACCCGATCAATCGCGTGAAAGTTTTGTAATCAGCCACGTCATCCAATCTGAGTGAACGGTGCTTCATTGCCGTTGGATGATTTAGAACAGGTGCAACAGGCACCCCTGACTTTGCAGATTAACACCAAGAAATTCTTAGAGTGCAACTAGCTAATACTTTACTTTTATGTTGTCATACGATCAACTTTCATGAGGACAAAATGTACAATTATATTACAATGAAACTACATGCGTTTATTGCAACTTAACGAACCACTGTAATTTAACCGATTCACCTCTTCACTCACCGTGCTTCTTATTTTCTCAAGAAAATTCTCGCTTCAACTGAATTGTATTCTACGAAAACTGATTCATAGAAATTGACGGTCAAATATCTATGCCAAAATTTGCCACTTTTAAATGTGAATATGAAACTTTTTAATGTGTTGCTGATTGTCCCGATGCACTATCGAAGTTAAAACGCGTCGGTTGTGTGGAGCGTGTTATTTGGCGCATCATGACAATACATTTTATTTACTACGTAACAATAGTCCAATTTAAATATCTTTGATCTCAGTGAATAAGCTGATAAGTCATAAAAGCTTAATTCTACAAGAGAGCAAACAAAACAAACTTTTTTCACATACACCGGACAGACTGACGTTTTGAAATAGGATGTGAAATAATATTTTATGAGTTTACATTCATATTTCCTTTTCCACAAACTATTCCGTGCCAATACAACCGCACAGAACGCGCGTGTGCGACGCGATTTCGCCTTTGCGTCAACACTTTGCGGCTTCAGCGGGGCCGACAGGCGCGCGCCAAGCGGTGCGGCATGGTGGAGGGGAGGGGGTGGAGGTCCCGAGCGAACTGTCATTCGCAGCAGAGCTAGCTGCCGCCTCCCCTTCGCGTCGCGTCGCCCACGCTGCTCGCTCGCCCGTCAAACAGCGATAAAAGCGCCTTCCCCCTCCTCTCACCCCCCTCCCCCCCCTCTCTCTCGTTTACTCGCTCAGTCGTTTCCCGGTGCCAGCCCGCCACTCCGCAGTTCCGTGAGGGGAAGGAGGTAAAGAAATAGGGAGAGGAAGCTGTTACAATCGGCATCCGCGTATTATTATAGTTGTTTACGACCGTAAATTTTTAATACAGTCGAGTCGTAGTATTTCGAGCCTCGCTAATCCAGATGTCGTGCAATCCGAGATAGCCAGATGTGCGCCAAGTCATTCAACATGCTAACAAGCGGTGAAAATCAAGAGCTGGCTCATAACGGGTTGGTAACACTGCATTGTAAGTCACGTGTGCGGTAGTCGTGCGGCGGTAGGCACAGCCTACCAACTTTTGCAGAAAGCAAGGAGACTGATGATGACGGCAGTGCCCACGAAAGCCGGCTATCTGAATAAAAATATTATGTTGACGAAGATGACCTCTTATTTATTCGTTCAGATAATGGTTCTTTTCCAACGCGATTGCGCCCAAATGCGAATACTCCGATTAAAAAGTTGGGCGAATTGACTTTTAATCGCCAGGGACGCGGTTATCCAATCGCAAGGTTCATTACAATTTAATTTTTATAATGAAATATGCGATTGGATAAACAGCTGAACCAACATCACTTCGCTCTGCGTTGTAATCGAGTATAGGGTGCCAATCGATGTCATCGCTTGTCAGTTGTATATTCGCACCCATCCACAAACTGAACAGTTCGTCGACAGATGGGGGGGATTTCAAGAGCTGCTTTCCCTAAGCGTGGCGAGAAACACTACTTTTCACAATGCGGTACATCTATAAAAATTATGTTAATACATGGAGAGAAAACTTTGTACCCCTTCCTTAGCATATTGCGCAGGAGGAGTGTGCGTTTCGGCATTGTTAAAGTTTATATTGAACCGTAGCCAAACACAAGCCCCACCTATGAACCAAACCCGAAACGGCGAATGGAAACGTTGGTTCAGGCGGTCCGCCAAGTTGAACGTGGCGCGTTGGCGACGTCATAGCCTGACGTCGGAATCGGTCAAGTGGAGCGAAACCCACGATGGCCAATGAAATATTCCCAAGATAAGAGCAGGAAATGACTATTGCCATTGTCTACCGAGAAAAAACCGAGGGAACCCGCGGCAGGGATATTTGTTTTTTCCGTTGGAAAGGGAGAGCTTTCAAAAATTTCTTGAAGAGGGTAGTCGAGAGCGCTCTGTCTGTTAAATTTTGTGGAAGAAGTAGTCGATCAGTGCGAAGTGTTTTATGGTGTAATATCAATCGTTTCACGAACTATTCTTTTCGGTCATTACGCCGGCTTAGTAACAGGAAATAATCCTTGCACGAGTCCTGGCATTTGATGAGGTGGAAATACACCAGCGTTTCATGAACTTAAAAATACGTGCATGAACCACGTCGCTTCTAGTGGTCGAATAGCAAAGAATTGTGTTGCGAGCGAAGGAGGTTGTGAGCGAAGGAGTACTGGTACGAAGAAATAGTGCAATATACGCCATCACCAGTGGAACTAGAATCCAACATTGAAGCCATTTTGAACTGATTCGTGCTGTACGACGCGCTGCGGGAATTCGTGCTGTACGACGCGTTGCGGGAATTTTGACGGCGTGTTCCGTGACAATATAGGTGCACAAAGGTAAAATGTTTATATTGTGTGTGACCAACTTTAAATTTAATAAAATAACATAGCGTGCAGATGCAACCCGCAACACATGTTTTCGTATGTATAATCTTTTGTGTTTTCAATTTTCGTAGGTATTGCAAGAAATTAAGGCTAACAACTCACGCCAATGACGTATTTGTACACGATCTGAAGATGACGTCATATAATACAATTTACAAAAAGTATGCGTACTTATTATACAGTGTTACTCTCTTACAAAAGAACCTCAATAACGAGAAAAATTAAACAAATAACGAATTACGATCGAAATTCGACCACTTGTATAAATTCGTGAACATCTGTCGTTAACAATTGTTATGTGATACACATTACACTTACAGAAAGAAATTGAATTCTAGAATTTATAACCAGAGTTAAAATGCTTATGTAAAAATGTTATTTTTAGATACTATTTCTATTTTGTATTGCGGATTAAAGATAGATATCGATGTCATTGCTAGAGAAGTGCAAAAGGTAATAATACTTTTATGAACATTACAAACACATTACGTTGAGTTTAACGTCATGAGGTTACGTGCAGAATGCTTGACATTTAAGAAGTTGTAGAGTGTGTACCGCAAAGGGCAGGTAGCGAACGTGCCACCAATGCTAAAACAGACCTTCCTCATTTTTCTATTACATTCTCGCTCATACTTTCCACAGCCAATTGGCACTGGGACGAAATTCCTCAACATGTCCCACCGACCATCGTTTCGTAGCACTCCTTTCACCCTCACGAAGTAACACTGCCAGGAACCTACAACTCGTTTAGTAATTCTTGTTCTTTCCCCTTTACTAAACTTGCGCAAACTTTCCCTTTCTAACATAACACCGGAAAAAAGTTTTGGGAAAATATAAAAACAATTGAAAGAACAGTTTACCATAAACTTTATTAACTCGCTCGTATCCTTCAGTCATATACTTTTCGGTAAAATCAGATGCTACTCACTAATTGTACAGGTTGGGGCCGTCAAAAAAATTGCAGATTTTTCTCATACATATTCACATCAGAGGAAGACAAATAATTTGCATCTGTCAAGCGTAACCGGCTTTCCGTATCGCATTGAAGATGTACGATGTAACGCCACCGCAGTGGAGAAACGGGAAAACCTAGTGCACGAGGATACAATCTCGCCGGTGGGAGGGGTTGCTTTCTCGACACCTCGAGAACGAATGGGGCTTCTTTTCGCATGCCGATGCTGTAGATGCGCAGATAATGCACATCCGTCGACGATACTCTCGAGTAATTCGAAGCCGCTCGGAGGAATAGAAAGCATGAATCTCTGACGGAAATTCTAAGGAGATATTCGCAGAACACCATCACAATAAATCAGTGACCTCAGAGTAAGTTGATATCTCTTGAAAATAAATTTTACAGGCGAGTGAAGTTTTTTGAGAGATTGATTTTTTCCTTTTTCCGAGCGCGTCAACTGTGTTGGTCATTAATCCCGTACGTGTAGTGCATGTTCTTTTCTCGGGAGAGGGTGTGATCTTCGCCCGCTGGCGAGATCCGGCGCCGACCTATCGTCGGCTAGCAGGGTTTTCCCTAACCAGGTACATCCTACCAGCGGGGCACCACCCCAGCCGGGACAAGTTGTAAGTTCCCGACCGGTCTCCCGGCATGTGTTAGCGTAGGGCACGTTTGTGTGTGTGTGTATGTGTGTGTGTGTGTGTGTGTGTGTACTGAGGATAGAACAAGGAAGAGAAAGAAAAGATCACGCGCGGTCCGTGGCCCGTTTGTTAGGGTACTGCTCCGGCATTCACCTAGTGTTGATCGGAGAAACCACGAAAACTATCTATCAGAACAGTGGGCAGCTAGAATTCTCGTCAACGACCTTAATTCGACCTAGCTGAAAAACTAATGTTGAAAATCCTACTGCCGTCAGGACTCGAATGTAGGACCTGATTGATAGTGATTGTATTTGGGATATTTTGGGATGGCCGCTCAAAAGCACTGCAATGACATCAGCACTGAGCCACCGCTCCCGGTACTGGACTGGAGTTTATAGCTTGACCAGGCTGGGAAAGTGTCCCGTAGGGTGAAATTCCCCGGAAGTATCAATGGGCTACGAACAAACAACATGCTCTTCCCCTGACGTAAGCCGAATAGAAGAGGTACATCAGCACACGGTCCCCACTTACGGTCGAATCTGCATTGAGTGAATTGGATTGGAAGTAAAGAATGTGTGCAGACCTTGACCTGTTGTACAGGCTTCTCCGACATTCGCCTGGCATAGCTCAGCAAAAATCCCATCAGTCACCGACCAGAGCAATGGACCGAACCGTGGGATCGAACACACGTCCTGGATCGCGAGGTTTGACGGAAACTTTTCATACGGCTTTAACTCTTACAATGTTCGTTTTTAAAGAGGCTCTAACGGAAATAGATGCTTAAACAAAAATCTATACGAAAGTCACTACCAATACGGGATTTCTACGGGTTGTACATAAAGAGGGTAGCGGAATAAAATAGGCAAAATTGTCCCCAAGGAAAAATTTATGTTGAAAATCGTAATTGACGTGTAAATAAACAGGTTTTTCAGCGAATAATAATTATAAACTACGAAAATTAATAAAAGAAACTAATTTTAAGAAAATAAGTAAACTATTAAATTACTGAGTTATTTATATAAAGATGTTGGGTGAAAATTAACATTTTTGGAAACTAGAGAATATACGGCCTAGAATTTGTATACAGCCCTTTTTATGAAGTGTCAGAACATGATATATTCTTAAAAAACAAAGGAAAAAAGTTTTCTTTCTATTTGCTCCTCCTTCTTTGTTGATTGTAAGAGTCAAATTCGGATATAAACGCATGAAAAAATTCTCGAAATACCTTTGTCGTCAATGAAAAATCGCAAGGATAATTTAAGTTAATATTCATAGGCGTAATGTGGTTAAAAAAATTTAATTTATATAAGGAGCTAAAACAGCGTTTTTTTAAATTTGTTCCAGGCATTCAGTGTAAATTGACTTAAATCCGGCGAACAACTACTTTTTTATACTTCAATTACTATTTTCAACAAAAAATGTTTATCATTGGGGGCAGATTTGCATATCTCAATCTGCTGCTCCCTTTAGCTCTTGCATTTTTGGCAAATTTTGAATTTATTTGAAAGTTTTTTTCGCAATGAGGCATAAATCATTTACACATATTGACAGGAGCCAAAGGCACTCTTGATATTCGCCGAACTGCTGAAACAACTGACGCCATGAAGCGATTTTCCGGACTTCGTAATTCCAATATCAGTGGTCAGCTTTCAAATAATGCAATAATGTAATACGGTATTAGAAACACCCTCTCAGATATTGAACGGATACCAACTGATGATCACTTCAAGGGAGGCGACTGTTATTAAGATATCTTGTTATATAAGCAACAAACTCGTTACTTAGTAAATTATCATGAAATCGGTTATTTAATTTACCTCTTTTGAAACGCTAATGAAAGGCATTGCAAATCACGCTAATTAAACTGAAAAGTTTAATTTTTAATAATTTATCAGTAAGCACAATACAATACAAATTTAATTTCATAATATTCTGAAATGACCGTCACCCAGGTGACTTCATGAATGATCAAGGATTACAGTCGCGAAACGTTGAATCGCCAGCAATTTATTACAAACAAGACAGCAGGAAACCTTGAGACACAACCAAACAACATTACGGCGATAGTAGGTCATTAAGTCGCTCATCCTGCTCGCGTATCCCACGACAAGTAAACCAATCGAGAAAGTAAAACTCGAGTCTGACCTCCATCTGGAGAGCGTGCTCAACGCCTGCACCGTCTGCCATCACGCCGGGCCGCCTCCGTTCGCCGTGCGCTGCAGGCCCTTCCGCCGGCAAAACAAGCGCGTACGTCACCGCCGGGGGACAGCCGCAAGTGGGGCGGACATGCCGACACGGCGCGCCGCACTCCGCTACCCACCGCTCCGGCTCGCTCGGCCTCACCCTGTTCTCTCGCTCACGATCCGCTCCGACTGTAGACCGTCCCCGACATACAGACCGCCCCCACACACAGACCGCCCCCCGTCACACCCCCCCCCCCAACACACAGACCCTTCCCCCAACACACAGACCCTTCCCCCAACACACAGACCCTTCCCCCAACACACAGACCCTTCCCCCAACACACAGACCCTTCCCCCCCAACACACAGACCGCCTTAAGGTGTGCCTCCGCTGTTCGTTCAATTGTTAAGCCTATTTACAAGGTCATTTTTATCATTTTTCTGTACAAAAAATGGATGTGGAAAGGAAGTTCGTTTCTGCGCGGTACTGTTTCCGTATCGAAACGGGATGAACGAGATTAGAGTTTTACAAGGTCGTTTCGTTTCCTGCACGATAAATGAATTTCTTCTGGATGCTGCAAACAGCGTTGAAGATCAACCAGCGCAATGCACGGTAACAAATTAAGTTAGGTTTTAGGACTGAGCACGGAACGAGACCTTGGAACACAGCACACACTTCATTTATCACCACTACCACTTCACATCACATCACAATTCAATACATTAGAACGATTTCAACCGCAAGAAAGGAGCAAATCACACCACACGCATAGCAAACAAAGAAACCTTCCGCAAAGCAACGCTAGCAGCGCGGTAGCCAAACTGGATGAACAAGATCCGAAGTTGTACATGGTCTTTTCGTCTTCTGCGCGAAATCGTGATGAAAATTTTTCCTCGGGGCTTCGGAAAACGGGTGAATATCGATCAGGTTTCGTTTGGTTTTTTCGTGTTTCCGGGCGCGTCAACTGCTTTGATCATTAGTCCCGTTAGTGTAGGGCATGTTTTTTCTCGGAGATGGCTGTGATCTTCTCCCACTGGATGGCGAGATCCGGCGCCGACCTACCGTCGGCTAGTGGGGGTTTCCTCCTAACCAGGACTCTCCCACCAGCGGGGCACCGCCCCAACCGGCACAAGCACTAAGCTCCCGACCGGTCTCCCGGGATATGTGGTAGTGTAGTGCATGTTAGTGTAAGTGTGTGTGTGTGTAAGGAGAGGATAGGACAAGGAATGGGGGGAAACCACGGAAAACTACCGATCACAGCAGCCGGCCGCTAGAATTCTCCTCCAGGCAGCGACTGAATTCGACCTAGCTGAAAAGCTAGTGTCGAAAATCCTGCCGCCGTCAGGACTCGAACCTAGGACCTCCCGGTCAGAGGCGCTGCAGTGGCATCAGTTGATGCACTGAGCTACCGCTCCCGGTGAATATCGATCAGTTAAACGTCGTCGGCAACAAAGTTATTTTATTTTAGGCCTGAGCATGAAACTTTAGAATGCATCACACATTTTATTTATGACCACAATAATCACTTCACATCACATTTCAACACATTAGAACGCTCTCAACCGCACAAAAGGAAGAAATTTCACCACACGCATAGAAACTGCAGGAGCGCGGTAGTCAAACCGGATGAAATCGGTACCGAAAAATGAAGCATGGTCATTTTTCAGTACAAAATAACATCCCGTCTGGTCTGTCACATTGCTGCACCGATGAAAAATGATGAAAAACACTGACCGTATGAAACGGGCTTAAGATCCGATTTACATACTACCTATTGACGAACAATTTCGGGAGTTTTAGCGAAAGTGCGAATGCGCACAGCTGTTCTGACAGCCCAGAAGCCGGTGTGCGCATGCGCGCGTTTGTTAACACTTTCGGAATTGTTCGTCAGAATGAAGTGTGTAAATCAGATTAAGGTTATTTGATTACAGACGACTGCATGCCTCGTCTTGATTGAGGTGTAATTATTTCGCATTATGTATTTAATTATATCCTCTTTATAACATACGTAAGATGTAGGTTACATAGGTTAATGATAGGGAAGATAATATACATGTTGAATTTCACTAAACATAATGAAATGCCTAGTAGGAAAGAGAGAAGAAACTGCGGCTATAGCACAGTATGAATAGCGCTGTGCCCAGTAACGTAATGCGTTGAGAAGTAATGCATTCCTCCACGTTGCCCGCGGACGCCCAACCGGGCACCGCCTGTCTGCTGAACACCTGTGCTCGAGAAGATAGGTCGCACATACCGAAGAGTCAACCAGTGCCGTTACCACGTAGGAACAAGTCTTGGTCGATGTTGAGAAATGTTGCATAACATTTTAGATTGCACTAGAAGTGACCTACAAGCGTACAGTCTCACTATTCAGTCGTATCATCCTCATATCGTGTAAATTTGTCATTTCTTGGTTTAAGTTGTTGGAATTCCTGGTAGGTTTACCTTCCGAGCTCGAATCACAATGAAATAGACTACTGGTGAGGCAACAAGCTTGTGCTAGGGTTATTGTTCAGACCTCGCGAATAGTTGTCACTTTGTCATAGCAACGTGGAGGACGAAAATGATCAGCTATTTCACACTTACCCAAACAACCATACTTTAGTTCTTTGTATTTGTTAATCTGGGTGACATCAGCGATAACAAAGAAAATTCTGCACAGATTCTGACTTTTTAATACATCACGGGAAGAAAGCGTTAATTAAGATAGTAATTTTCAAATCTCTCAGGTTTTTATTGATTCCAAATAAAAAAAAAGAAATGTCTCATCTACATTCTCTGAAGTAACGGGTGGAAGTTAAGTCTTAACTATTTTACATATTTTGTCGTATGTCAATATAAATGCGCATTTCACAGCTCCTAAATTAAATATTACCAACTACTGTATATTGGGTAAAATTGACATCTTCAAAAGAGGAGCGTCCACATTTGTTTTTGTAACACAAATCGCGTTTACTTGAGTGAGACACATTTTAACTTGAGTGAGATACAATTTAACGATCGTCTAACAAGTGGATAATAAACCGTGTACTTACGAGCAGACACACTTGTCCAGTTGGAACGTAGTTTCTCATTTGGGTGAAGGCAAGGTCGAGAAAAATTTTGTAGAAAGCATTTATGAAGAAAAATTTTACAGCTCCCAAGTAAAAACAAAATGTCTGTAGAATGGAGAAAGCGGTTTCTGAGAAAGTAGTAGTTACAACGAGAGGCTTTTGATATACACTCACAATCAAATGAAAATAAGACGATTAAAACAGTATGTTTCATTTTTAACCAAATTAAATACTTTTTTTATTTTTTAAAATTTTCCCGGGGCTTTAGCTGCACCTTTCATTTTCATATTTCAAACTTAGTGATTTTATCATTTCCTTTCACAAATAATTTTCTCTTTTATGCATATTTACATTGCAAGTATTGCCAATGTGATGTTTCTGTGATATGCAAATATTTTATGTCTCTTATAGCATATTAGTATTTTCTGTAGGTCCAAATGCCATTGCTAATTAAGACCTCAATGCGTTCAAGTGCTTTATACTAAAACAATTTCTGAGCCTGTCAGCCATTTCCTTTTCTCAAGATAGGCGATGCACCAAGCGTTTATTTTAGTCACCTGTAAGAATCAAAAGTGAAAAATAATAGATTTTTCGAAGGAGAGCATAATATCGGCGGCTGATGGGCCAAATGATGTAAAAATTAAGTGCTTAACTTTAGTCGTAAACTACCCGAGTCCTTTTCCATAGGTTGATGTTTTTCATAATTTCTGATGCTATTTGCAAGGTAGTCACGAATAATAAAGTGCAAAAGTTTCTTTAGAACGCACTGAGAACATCTGGGTAATCTGAGACCAATTTCTAAAACAAATTCGTCGTTCATTACACCAAGCAAAGGGCATTATATTTCTTCCAAGAAAATGGCGTTTTTCAATAAAATGGCACATGCCTAATTTTTATTTCACTCTGTGGATTTTCAAAACCTGCAAAAATAAGAAAAATCCAGGTGCTAATGTCCGGCCTCTAATTTCTACCTCATTCAATTCGTCAAGCCAATGGTTAAATGAATCGGAAATTGGTTTGTTACCGAGCGCATCAACTACTGTCATTACTTCCTTAGATGTAGTGCATGTTTTGTTACCACGAAGAGTCAGGGTTCATTCTCCATAGGAATATGACATCAGGCCGGCCTTCAAGACCACTATTCCCGTCCATGTACCTCCAGTAGAGAGGCACCGTCCAAAGAGGGACAATCTCTAATAGGGTTGCCGATCGTCCTTCATTTGGAAGAAGAGTCCTCGATTGACATCAATTGCCTTCTCACTCTTTGTATTTTAAATGTCCTCCTTTTAGTAAATGTTTAACATTTGTTATCTGTTGCATGACTAACATCTGCTACGTTCTATCGTTTATTGTTTAATTTAGAATAGAAAACATAAATACCCTTTTTCTGAACGCTGGCAAACGCATGCATGATACTGTCTCTGTCTAGAGATTAAAAAAGAAACGCTCAGACCATCTTCATTTGCATTTTGTAAACAAATATTTTCACTAGAATCGTAAATGGAGAGAAGGAAGAAAGCTGATGTTACTCTAATTTAAATATTTTAAAAAAGAAATGTGTTGATGCGTTTTTTGGCAGTATCTCCTCCCATTTACCTAACATGATTGACAACTCATCTCTAACCTCCCCTCTAGTCGCTCGGCACGTGTGGTGGTGCAGTGCCTGAAAGTGTACGTTAAGGAGGAGAGCAACGGGCAAGGATGAGGAAGGAAATATCGCGAGATATCCATGGCAGGTTTATTTGGGTACTACTCTGACACTCACCTGGTATTGATCGAAATGAATTAACTGATGACGATTTGATTGAATTCTTCCAATGTTCCATTTAGTGACGATACCAGAACAAATCATTACACTTGTAGAAAGTACTGTTGATCTCCAAAAGCATTTACTGAAGTAACACTTACTGAAGCACCAAGATACATGCTCAACTGTTTTAGAACTTGCCACAAGTAATCAATAATGAGAAACGACAGAAAACTACTGATCAGAACTGATGCTCGACAGAATTCTCCAACAGACAATAGCTGAATTCGACGCGGGTATGTAACTAAGAATAAAAAAACGCGACCGTCGGGAATCGAACCCTCAAACGTTTGAAACGCTGCAGTTTAACGACTATTGCCCTGAGCCATCTCAACCGCTGGAACCTGTTATTAAATCGATTGCGACAGCATAATGCAAGAGTGTTAGTCATTGCAATATTCATGAGTCACTACTTTCTTTCCAAGGCTTTCAGCACAACTAGACGAGCGACTCCCTATTTACATTGCTGCACGCCGCTGTATTTCTTTCGTACTTGTTCTTTTCAATCTTCTTTGATGAAAAACCGTGCAGCCAACTACGTCCGTTCGTCTGTCTACGAGTCTCGCAGAAAAGGAGCGCGCGGATGTTTTCGCAGAAGCCGCTCGAGCGCTAGGATCGCGCTTCCGCCTGAGATAATGAAGATCAAACACGGCCTCCTCCGCATTCTGCCCCGCGTGGACTCAATTTCGCTGATGAAGGCGGTGCGCGGCAGGCGCACAGAGGAATGCAAATGGCGGTCCGGACCGCCATTTGCACGACGCGACCTACCATGCTGGTGTGTCTGTCGTGGAATCAAGATAGCGAACGATTGGTTCGTTGGTTATTAGTACGGGGCGGATATTAATGAAATGTCATTTTTTTCTTTTCACTTTAGAACCGTGCGTTTAGTATAGAAATTTATTTTATGTTGTGATAAAAGGAAATGACTATGTAATTTTTTGCGTTTTTTATTGATTTCCACTAAGTCATTTTTTAACTTTTTCCGCCACTTTTAATGCACTTTTCCCTAGTTTTATCGACTTTAATGTCATTTTAATGGTATTTGCTTCAAATTATATTTACTACATGCAACTAATGTTCTCCACAAAATTCCTGACTACTTATGCCTGGTAGCCTGATTTAATTACATCGCTCAGAAGTTGTAATTGTATTTAATCTAAAGTTCTTGTGACGCGTGTCAGCGACATTGGCGTTTCAACCGATTTCGGGATAACTAAAGACAGTTATTTTTGGTAAAGAACAGTCCAAACCAAGAAAGTTGAGCTCACTTGAACGAATAGACGAAGCTTCGATTACATCAGTAACATATCTAACAGCTTAAGTTGTTCATCTGAACTGGTTTTGATCAATTTTTTACGTCATTTTTCTTTGCTTTTAGGGCCTTTTATAAACATTTTAAGAGCATTTCATTGAGCACTTTTGGCAATGATTTAGGTAATCAAAATCCGCCCCCTAGTTAGTGATTCCGAGCACGTACACTACTGAGGACATAAGTCCCGTACGTGCAGTGCATGTTCTTCATAGGGTGGTGGCTGTGATCTTTTCCAGCTGGATAGTGAGATCCGGCGCCGACCTAACGTCGACTAGCGAGGATTCCCATCAGCGAGGCACCTCTCCAGACGGGACAAGCTCTAAGCTTCTGACCGGTCTCCCAGCATGTGTGGTAGAGCATGTTAGTGTAAGTGTGTGTAAGGGCTGAGGATAGGACAACTAAGAGCAAGAAAGATCGCGCGCGGTCAGTGACCCGTTTGTTAGGATACTGCTCTTGCATTCGCCTGTTGTTGATCGGAGAAACCACGGAAAACTACCGATCGGAGCAGCCGGTCTCTAAAATTCTCTTCGAGACAGCGGCTGAATTCGACAACTGACGAGCTAGTGTAGAAAAGCTTGCCACTGTCGGGACAGGAATCTAGGACCTCCCGGTCAGAGGCACTGTAGACACATTAGTTGATGCACTGAGTCACATCTCCCGGTGCGAATGATTATTTTGATAGATTCTAAAACAGTTGAGCATCGCTGAGTTTTACATCGCTCCGCAAAGGTGTTCTTCCGCCAGCCACATGTTCACATCAAAACCACTTAATTATACTCGTTCATAAACATAAAATAAATCTCTCAACTGATTCAGGTATCTTAATTAATAAATATATAATTTGTCCCTAAATAACATATGCCTATTCTACATGGAGTGGGATTGAAAAGAAATATAAACGCAACTTTAGGAGTTATTCAAAATACATTTTTTACGTCAAATATTAAAAGCGCCTTGGTTTATTTGTAATGACATCATTTTGAAACAACTGGCTATGGATTCAATTCAACAGCAAAATTTTCAAATCGTTTTGATTCTTCTCTTCCATCTTGTGCAGCAACAAATTCAATTTTGAATAATGAAATTTAATATTATGCACAAAAGAACTAGAAATTTGCCTCATATTTTAATAATATTTTATCTTTATCCTCCCTCTCGTAGTTTTCTCTTTAGACTTCTCTTATTTTCCTTCGAGCATGCCAATATTCAATCTCCGTTCCATTACTCTTCCGTTTTCCCTTTCGTCGTTTCCTACTTATTTTCCTCTTCAGAAATGCATCAGGGAGACGTTATTGAACACGATGAAAGAAACTGGAGATGCATTTCAATATTTCTAGAGGCTAGATGGCCGATAGTATAAAGTGGCATGAAAATGGGCTTCACAGATAAAAAAAAAAAAAAAAAAATAATCTACCAAAAGCTTTGTGTGAATACATGACACGCGATAAAGGCTTTCCTTTCAATGTTTAGGTACGGAATCCGAATGAAATTATTAGTTATTTTCCATTCCCTTTTAGTTCATAATAAAGATACAGAACGTTTCAACTTTACTTACAAAGTAGTATTCCAATCAGGAATTCATGTTTGCAGATTAAAGTCTCCTCAATTACAATATTTAACTTTAATATTCAAACTGTATCATAATACAATGCACTTTTTAGCAGTTCCATTAAAAAAATCCGTCCAAAGAATGGACAACAAGTACGACAGCCAGAGCCAAATGCCATCTGGTCGAGCTTGCCTGATCACGGGGCAAGGACTGCAGTGTACAGTTTCCGCCATTCGGTACTTCGTCAGAGAAGTTCTGCGATCCAACACTATGTATTCGCTCGTGAAATGTCAGCCCTTAATATTTTATTCGAAACGCTCTAAACTCGACACTCTGGACCGTTGTAAAGGGGATTGGCGAGATTCTACATAGGTGCTTCTCGAAACAAGAGACTATGTACCACCTGACTATCTCGCTTGCGCTGAGGTTTCACGACCTTTTGCCCTCCGCACACGCACAAAGGTGAAAGTGCTGAATGGAGAGTTTGGTTCAATGTTCTCCTTATAATCGAAGTTCGGGGAAAATTACCCTCGACCTTCGCACCCTCAAGACTCCTGAGGCACTCACGAAGTACGTGGCGGCGGCAGAGGCGGTGGCGGTGGCGGTGGCGGTGGCGATGGCGATGGCGTGGCGATGGCGATGGCGATGGCGATGGCGATGGCGATGGCGATGGCGATGGCGATGGCGATGGCGATGGCGATGGCGATGGCGATGGCGATGGCGATGGCGGTGGCGATGGCGGTGGCGATGGCGGTGGCGATGGCGGTGGCGGTGGCGGTGGCGGTGACGGTGGCGGTGGCGGTGGCGGCGGCAGAGGCGGTGGCGGTGGCGAGTGGAGATGGCGTATGGCGATGGCGTAGGGGGTGGCGAGGGCGGATCGCGAGGGCGATCGCGATGGCGATGGCGATGACGATGGCGATGGCGATGGCGATGGCGATGGCGATGGCGATGGCGATGGCGATGGCGATGGCGATGGCGATGGCGATGGCGATGGGTGGCGGTGGCGGTGGCGGTGGCGGTGGCGGTGGCGGTGGCGGTGGCGGTGGCGGTGGCGGTGGCGGTGGCGGTGGCGGTGGCGGTGGCGGTGGCGGTGGCGGTGGCGGTGGCAGAACCAGTGGTGGCGATGGCGATGGAGATTGCGGCAGCAAACAGTGGTGTAGAATAATCAAAAAGGCGGAAGACACACTGCACTACTCCCAAAACAGTTTTAACAAGTGCTCGTAAATTTGCGATTTGCTGAATTCAAATATAGTGGTGTCTGCACATCGAAGATTTAAAAAATGCCAGAGCTAGGCGCTTAAGCAATCGCGCATCGACAGACGAGAAGACGGGTCAGATATGTGTAGATAGAAGAATAAGGCGAAATTCTGAGGTACCTACAACACACTAGGGACCTAGGGAAACTGCAGGCGTAGTGATCTTTCGTTTAACGACTTCAGACCCATAACGTTGTTTGTTTGTTTGTTTTTGTTTTTACGAATGGTGAAAGATACATTTTTGCTACTATAGTGCCGCCAAGATGACTAAAATATGAAAAATTCAACAAATCGAAGAATAGGAATAAGTTTGCAATTCTTACACCAACTCTTCCCAGCAAGCTTAATACAGTATTCGGATAAACATTATTTTAATAATTCAATTACGTCGACTATTCGTTTACCCGGAACCACTGCTAGGATGCAGCCACAGGGCCGATGGCGGCGGTGCCTGCTGCTGCTGCACAGTTTATGGTAATTTCATGCAAATGAGGCCGTGAGTCCCGGTCGAAGAGATCGTCAGGCGTCGACGAGGGCTCCATTGGCCCTCTCGACGAGTTCGCACGTCCACGCAACTTCCATGAGGCGCCCCCTTTCGGGGAAAGCGAAGGGATTTCCCATCATACCAATCCTGCTTCAGTTCCTTTAATTTACCAACGACGTGCACTTCCAACTAATGGGTATCAATGAGAGCAAATCCAACAGTGAGCGAGTATTTGGTGTTTCCGGGCGAGAACTAGTACTGTCATTACCCATTAGACTCGTAAGTGTAGCGCATGTTGTATTCGGGTGGTTTTCCCGGCTGAGACGTGAGAATGGGGGAGGGCGATCTTTCCCTATAGCCACCTACTCAAGTAGAGAAACTCTAAGCTCCTGTCCGGCCTCCCACCATTAGTTCAATACAATTCAATTTAATTCAATGACTTATTTTTCGTGGAGAGGTTCAGGTCTGACCATGCAAATTTCGCTGCGCTCCGTGTTGGCAGAGTTATCTCTCGAGCGATGAATAAGGCCATTTGAATTTTGCTCAGAGGCTTCATACAGGATTGGGAATTCTTTTTACATGCAGTAAATCTACACCAGGGGACCGCAGGCTTAATTTCCCCTCGGAAGGGTGCACGAAACATTTTTCTGCCCTTAAAAATCCACGGCTTCGACCGGCTTTGAACACGCGAACTTTGGTGTCCGATACGCTAACCGTTACAACACCGAAGCCACCATACATGAGTGGTAATGGTGTGTGTGTGTGTGTGTGTGTGTGTGTGTGTGTGTGTGAGAGAGAGAGAGAGAGAGAGAGAGAGAGAGGAGAGGGGGGGATGAGGAAAGAAAGAAATCTCGCATGCTCCTTGGACCCTTTGTCATGACACGCGCGCGTGCGTGCGTGCATGCGTGCGTGTGTGTGTGTTGTGTGGTGTGTGACAGAGCCCTTATCACAGAATCATTGCATAGTCACTGAACATGTAGTTCGTCCGAATGATTTATTTTCCCCAGACAGGACAATCACACATAAGTTAAGATGGCGTTACTCGCAAACGAACACATGTGCGTCGTTCCCGCCGCTTATTCTCACCTCGTGCTGGGCTCTGTTAGGGTACAGGCCAACTGATTCCTTGAGAAATTAAGTCAAAAGAGCGCGAAACTCGGCGGATGTTGTATCTTAACGCGCGTTAATTACCAACTCAAGAGCGTTGCAATTCCAAAACCCCATCTGCTCTCTAGGATTAATTAAATATTCAACTGCTGCCGTCTGGCTGCAGACTTCGAAAATTGTTTCTCATTGACTTAACACACGACGAAGCGCCAGCACGCTAATTTGCCACTTCTGGGATACTGAGGGTCCAATCTCGGTCGACACACGAGGCATTTGCAACTGGCATAAGCAACGCCAGTACATCACAAGCTTATCGGAGTTCTCCCTTTTTCCTCGTCTCATTATACCTTATAATTATCTATTCATTAAATCATGCGATTAACCTATATGACCACGAAAGAGAAACATATCATAATAAAAAATTCAATCAACTTAAAATGTCTGTCAGTTATACATGCTAGAACAGAAAAATAAGAGAAAGAAAGAAGAGAGAAAAGAATAAATAAATATTCTTTCCGCAATATTCTTTCATTAAACCAGGGAAGTATTTCGGTGGTCTGGAAGTTCAATACAAATTTTCCTTCTTGGGGAGTATACCGGTATCAGTGGATATTCAGAAGCTTAAACTAGTTGTTTTGTTTGGGAAGCGAAGTTCGTACGTTGATTTTTCTTGTATCCAATGCTTACCTTAGTGAACTCAATTTTAATGGCAGTATTTTCGAAAAAATTGTAAGAGTACTGTAAGCGCCTGGAATATGCCACAAGGAGAATGGCTTTTGGGCTTGGGTTTCGATACGGTTCATCTCAATGATCGACCAAGACGTTTTATCACCACTAATGATTGTTTACTTAATTATTTTTTTGTTTCAATTTTTATTCAAAAAGTAGAAAAGTGAAAGTTCATTGTAAAAAATGAACATGTTCAAATATCGATGTATTTAAATGTTCAAATATAGTTTATTTCATTACATACAAACGTTAAGTAAAAAGAATTATGTGTATTAATCAAGAACGTATGTCCATAATTTTTAAGATCTGTTCATATTAATTGATAATAAATTGTTATTTCTTATTGGTGAACGTGAAAAATCAAATCACGTATTGTGTCGCAAAATGACGTTGTGATATTACGTTCCGATCAACACCAATTTCGTCAATCAAAAGAACATCTCGCAGATTTCCGAAAGATAGGTTCGTGGTTGACATTGATTTGCTTTATGTGATTGTTCCCTTCAAGTGTATTGAAACTGTTCATATTTCTACATATAGTAGTTCAATTTTAGAATCGCATTACCATGCAGTAACGATAAAAGTCTTCGACAGTAGATGTTATCATGGGTTAAAATTCAAGATTACTCCACCATAAAGAAAATGGAAAATCGATTGTCTCGTAAAGGAACAGAATCAAGGTCCGAGCATATTTTATAACATTATTTTTCGTATCAAAACTGCAGAAGTGTGCATATTTTATAACATTATTTTTCGCATCAGAACTGCCTTTTGCAAAAATCTCGGTATAATTCAAAGTTCATCCTTTTTAGTGTTTCTGGGGACGAATTAAACCAAGTTATATGGTGTAACTGGATATGTAAATATCTTCAATTTTCAAAATGCAAATCAAATCCGAAAATGTTCTGATTCTTAAGGATCCCTACCATTCTTATAGAAATAATCATAATCATAAAAGTAAATCTGAACTCTGGAAAGAAGTTAGAGTTCAGAAGACGAATAATTTCAATATCTTACTTCTAGTTATAACATGATACGTCGTCTTTCCATTTCAGTCGCAATAAACTCATTGCAGATGATGCTCAAATACTATGACTGATGTCTGTATGATATATGTTCATACTCTGATATTTGTACGTCGCAAAACAGGTTATAGAAAAATCGCCAAATTTCCAGGAGGAAATAATCCATGTTTCCACTTCGAATTTATGACATTCGTCTTTTTCACCCGCTCCATTATATTTCAGAACTCATTGCATTCAAGGTGAACCAGGGACACTGTACAAGCATGAACGAGGAAAATCTCTCATGACAAAATTCATGAAATTAAGACGATTTTTATGGTAAAACGAGCTTGGATAAAAATAGGCCGCGTTCCTTAATGCAATCGAATCTATTAACATGTATCGCCCCATAGTTTAATCTGCTTTTAAAAAAAAACCTTTGTATATAATTAGTAGTATATTTGTTATAATACTTCATGCAATAACCCCTAATATTTTCAAAGGGGCATTATCATTTTTGATAACTTGCAAGAATTCGTATTATCCATACAAAATTACAATAGAAAATACAAAATTAGCAAAATATCTTGCAATTTCGATATTTTTATTATTTAGTGCCCTTACAAAACGTCTTCAAACAGCTCTAAAGATTCGCAAAATAAAATAAAAAAGTACTAGAAAACACTTAAATTTTAAAACAAATCCCAAATGTCATTGTTTTGAACGCGACCGTCATGTTCAGAAAAGACACAATCTGGAAAAACAATTTCCGTTTTGCTATAGACATTTATGTTGATACACACTATAACGGGTTTATTGCTGCCTTTGACTTTCAAAAACACGTGTATTTGTCAAACTCCTGGCGGAAAGTAATTAGGTCACAAACCATACCAACTACAGCTCACCCGTGTTTTCATTCTGACCACCAGAATGTCCTACCCTAACCGCCACTTCGTTAGAAACGGCTAATAAGCTAACGATGCAAAGTCGTTCCTACAAGTCTCGAACACAAACACACTCGTATGAGGAACATGTTGAAAGCCGCTCGGAGCCACATGTGCACCCACCGAAAAACTGTTTACTTCCCTACCTCAGCCCTCAGGGTCAACGACCTGCACCAGCCAGCCAAAAACGTCAGCGCCTTATCGCTCGGTCTCTGTGTTTGCGTGTTTTATCTAGAAAGGTGCTCTCTCTACACGCCGAGCGAAGGGGAAAACGAGGCTCTTAAGTTCTTTGCTGAAACTACTCTTTGCTTACCAACACTCAGTGTGTAAACTATAGCAGGCGGTAGTTCGACATGTCGTCGCGTGTCTGCGACACCTTGCCTAAGAGGCTTCTCCTCTCTTCAACCGGAGAGCTTAGCATCAGTTCCAGGTTGCTTTCTTAGGAGATAAATTGCGGAGACATCCGATTAATATTTACAGTCGTTCAAGAGCAAAATAAAGACACAGAGAAAGGAAAAATGCATCATCGATTCTTTCATAAAAAGTGTCGATTCAAGGCATTCGAATTATTAGTGTAGTGATTGAAGAATGTGGTTCGGCCATTCCAAACTTCTAGTCTGATTTCGTGAATACTCAAATTGGGAATCGAATTCCAATCCAGGGTTCTGAAAGTTTAATTGATCCACTATGCCCTGGTGTCTCATATTCTTTATATTTCATTATAATAATATACATGTGTGACTAGCTATTCTTATGTAAGATAACCTGCGATTAAAGTAGAAATAATTCTGACTATACTACATTTCCATCGGTTTACAGATAAACATTCGCATCCAACAATAAATATTACATTTCTCTTGCTCGAAAGATATTGCATTCAGATAGTCTGAATAGTCTACATTGGCGAATACATTGTCAATGAGCATCTCTGCATTCTGCAGAGCCAATATTTTTAAGAAGGAATAAATCGGGGTAAATCTTCAAGCGTTCATTCCCGTGAGCAGAGATTGCAAAGCTCAAATACTTCCGTGTATTCGTGCTTCGCGTCTATCCGTTGATTCTGACACAGCTGTTGCACATCGGTCGTTTTATTCCTACCGAGTTTGCCAGCGGTGAAACAGCGGCAGTAAAAGATATTGCTTCCCATCGGGTGTAGACGGGTATAGAGGAGCCGGTTCCAGAGCGAGGCGAAGCGAGGTGAAGCGAAGCGAGGAGAGGCTAAGGGGCGAAGCGAGGCAAGGAGGCGAAGCGAAGCGAAGGAGGCGAAGCGAGGCGAAGGGAGGCGAAGCGAGGCAAGGGACGCGAAGCGAGGTTAAGGGAGGCGAGGCGAAGCGAGGTTAAGCGAGGCGAGGCGAAGCGAGGTGAGGCGAAGCGAGGCGAGGCGAGGCGAGGCGAAGCGAGGCGAGGCGAAGCGAGGCGAAGCGAGGCGAAGCGAGGCGAAGCGAGATCAAATTGACACGTTATTTCACCGTTTACACTGATAATTAAAATGTTCCTTCTCGCCCAGTTTTTAACTAAATTGGAAGAAAATAATATTAACATTTTTATAATATTATTGAAATAAACAAAAGGACCTAAGCAACGAATAAGTTGGTCATTAAGTGCACGTGCGTGCGCTAGGGCACGCGAATTATTGCAGTGTTGATGAATGGAATTCTAAAAAAGCATTTATATAGCTAAGTTAGCAGTAATTAAGAGTAGAATTAGTTCTAAATAAGCATTTATATCCATTAAAAGATTTTATAACGAAAGAAAAGTTTAAAATCTTTAGTACGAAAATGAAAATCATAACGTTGTCAGGAACAACCCAACGTTTACCTTCCCGTAAACTTGAAGTGCATTGTATTAAGACAGTAAACGACTGTTGACGCAATCGTGACATGTTCACACGTTCGGAAGTAGTTTGCCGAGAGATTAGAACAGCCTGATTAGAGTCTGTGCGTTAATTTACCTTCCCTAAATGTGTATTAATACAATTTATGCTCTTGGCGTATTCTCGATAATTCACGAAACACTTCGCGACAGACAGTCTAGCGAAGCCAGCGACCGAGTGCGAGACGAGATAAGCACAGAAAGAGAGCAAGCGAGAGAGACAGAGAGAGAGAGAGAGAGTGAGAGAGAAGAAAGAGAGAGTATACTACGTGAGAGGAATATTGAATCACCGCGCATTATGCATCATTCACAGTAAACGAGATAGCGCAAATGTTATGACGTGCGATCAAACACTCCATTGCAGACGCAGCAACAATGACAAAAAACAATAATTACAAGAGTTAAGTGGAATGGAGTTCAATGGTAATTGACAATTCGAAAAAGGGCTCAGGAGGAAATATTTTTCCATAACAAGACACCAACAGTTTAATTGATGTGGAAACGAAACGGTCTCATAATAGATCAGAACAAATAATTATCCTTACAGATTGCTCTTCATTCTCTCCGCTACAAAGAAAAGTTAAATTATTTTTACAAATTCAGTAATTTTTTATAGATTTAAATCTTGAAAACACGGGTAAGATTTATTGATAATTGGATCTTAATCTCCCAAGATAAAAGGAGCCTTACACTCATTATCTACCGCGCTTAATACCAAGACTGGGTACAATCAAAATTTTACTTCCATACACATTTCAGCTTTAATTATAAATAAAGGAAAACATCTGTATCTTAGCGTAAATCTCGATTCTTTCTTTGTGAAATATTCGCATCTCGAAGCAATTTTTCCACACAAAAGGCTATACCTACCGGAATGAACTTATAATCACATGAATATTCGTCTCAAACAGACAACAAGAACACATCCTCATTTCAAGAAGAACGCAGAGAAGTAAATGAACTGTGTTTAATACAGTTCAACCCTGCGAGTTCTAAAGAAAATTCAGAAACTTCGCATTTCTGGACGGCATTGCCGATTCCGAGAGGATGTTCTGACGCGAGCCCGAAAACACAGGCAACGAGTCGGCCGAAAAATCTTGGGCGTTATTCCGGGAGCTGCGATGCAAAACCCTTGCTTTATTAAATGTCGGCAGTTTGGAAAGAATGGACGTGAGCTTACTCGCGCGGTTAGACCGCAGTTTCTGGGCTTTAGAAGTTTCTCGTAATTGGCTAATCGCGTTCCCTCTCAACAGCGAAATAAGGACAGAGGGAGGGAGGGAATGAAAAAGGAGAGAGAGGGAAAGAGAGAGAGAGAGAAGAAAAAAGAGAGAGAGAATGAAAAAAGAGAGAGAGAGAATGAAAAAAGAGAGAGAGAGAATGAAAAAAGAGAGAGAATGAAAAAAGAGAATGAGAGAGAAAGAGATGAAAAAGAGAGAGAATGAAAGAGAAAGAGTGCGGTGGAGAGTAGAGTTGGTATGCGGTGCGGGCTGGCAGAGAAAGGGAAGCACAGGCGCAATGGGCGATTACAAAAAAAGAGTGGAATTTACAGAAGGAAATGGATATTTGACCCTTCGGGTTTCCACAAAACAACATTACGGACACTCAGTACTCTTCTTACCTACGAACATTTGTGATTACAAGACAAGGTATGGCGATTAACACATATAAGAAAATAGAGTGGGTTTGGCAAGAAAGAAAAGTACTTGCAGAACACAACTTGGAAAGAGAAAAATTAACTGTCAAGAAATGCGTACCCAGTATTAAAAATGGACATTATTATAAGTAGACTTTCGAAGTACGACTAACTACAAAAGAAACATCAAAAGTAAGACATATTCAACAGAAAGAAAAAACTTCTAAATTTCGTACAGGAAAGGGAATATTTTTTTAAAGCAACTGATATGAAAAACAAAAAAAATAAACGAAATATTGTTTTCCAAATTAATTAAAGGAATAAAGTAAATACAGACGATTAATTATCATTGAAACGACCCTTAGAAGTTTTCTGCAATTAGCTACACACATTTCGTGAGAAGCAACAAAGAGAGAAAAGAGAGGGATGGAATTTAACGTCGCCCGTACGATATCGTTTGCGGTGCCTGCAAGCACGTCTGCCCCGGAGTTGCGGGAGGACTCAAGCGGAACAAAGGAAGGCGCGACGCAGCGCTTCTGAAACTAAACGAGGCCCTCCGTCGGGCGTACGCCGTTGCCTAGGCAACCACCTGCATCCGCGAGGAGTGGCGGTGGAGGCTGCCGCAAGCAGCGGGGGCACCGTCACGGCAAGAGCTTTCGGAATAGTGAAGGTCGCAACGGCTGAGGGGTCGTCCATAAAATACGGAACGTAGAAGATTGATAGATTAGAGATTTTGAGCGCGTTAACTGCTACTGTCCTGTAAGTGTAGTGCGTATTTCTATCGCCACATGTAGCGGTTATGCTCCCCAGCTAGATGGCGAGATCTAGCGCCGACCTCTGTCAGCTCGCGGAGATTTTCTCCAACCAGGCGAAAGCCCTAGCCGGAACAAGCTCTAACCTCCCGACTGTGGCGAATAAGGTAGTGTAGTGCATGTCAGTGTAAATGTGTGTGTTTATTGATTGATTTTTCGTGTTTCCGGGCGCGTCAACTGCTTTGCGCATTAGTCCCGTACGTGTAGTGAAAGTTTTTTTCTCGGGAGATGGCAGTGATCTTCCCCCGCTGGATGGCGAGATCCGGTGCCGACCTATCGTCGGCTTGTGAGGTTTACACCTTACCAGGACTCTCCCACCAACGAAGCACCGCCCCAGCCGGGACAACCTCTAAGTGCATGTTAGTGTGTGTGTGTGTGTGTGTGTGTGTGTGTGTGTGTGTGTGTGTAAGGGGAGAGGACAAGACAAGGAAGAGGAAGGAAATATCGTGCGCGGTTCGTGGCCCGTTTGGTAGGGTACTGCTCCGGCATTCGCCTGGTGTTGATAGGAGAAAGCACGGATCCCGGCCACTAGAATTTTCTTCCACACAGCGACTGAATTCGACCCAGCTGTCTAGCTAGTGTCGAAAATCCTGCCACCATCGGGAGTTGAACCTACGTCCTCCCGGTCAGACGCACTGTAGTGCCCTCAGTTGATGGCCCTCAGTTGATGGCCCTCAGTTGATGGCCCTCAGTTGATGGCCCTCAGTTGATGGCCCTCAGTTGATGGCCCTCAGTTGATGGCCCTCAGTTGATGGCCCTCAGTTTGTGCCCTCAGTTGATGCCCTGAGCAACCTCAGATAGCAAAACAGGGTTTGAGCAAGCATTGTTCTTCGATTTAAATAGAATGACTTCTGACAGGTCATTAGGTGTATGCGGTCATCCAATTGGGAACTTCGTTACTGATTGTATAACCGTGTAACAGCTGATGTGTCAGAAGTCATTCTATTTAAATGGGAGTATACGCTGCGCAACGCAGGGGTAGGAGCTATAGAGTTAAGTATCGTTAATATTATTTAATAATTTTTCTACATTTTCTGAAATACTTCCTTTTATCCAGTCGTATAATAAATCATTAAACCATGAAAAATACATTTAAAAAAGGATAAATAAATTAAAAAGCTGTTACAAATTCTTACAATAAATTAAAATATTTTTCCATTAATGATATGTTGATTGACCCTGCTATATTATGAAGAAAATATTCAATAATATTGTGTAATATATTCCAGAATTTAATTAAATCGGCGCTGCACACTCTCACCCAAGCACTCACAACAGGGTGTGCACAGTGTGTGCACATACGTCCCTCCTCCATCCAAACATTGTCTCGAATCTTTTTGTGTGATGCTGTCCGCATTGCTAGCTCATTCATACTTCAATTACCAAACAATTTAATAAACATCAGAAATACAATTAATTGAAATTGTTCAACTAATTTATTATCACTTATTGTAAATGGTGGTGTTGTGGCAAGCGTTACGTAATTAAGGGGGGTTCAAGAGCGCATTACAGCTGCGGAAGTTCGAAGGGGGAGAGGAACGAGGGCACTAACAAGAAAACCAGGAATGATGGGACTGTCAGCAGTATGGCCGCTGTTTTCCTCTAATAATTTTTTCTCTTTTTACCGTTTTCCAGTAATTTTTGTCCATTTTTGCTACAATAATTTGGAGAGTATTTTGCATCTTATTTCCTATAGTTATAACTGCCAGACATGGGTACTCGATAATGTCATCTCCCTGATTTTACCGCGAAAAAGAAGAAAAAAGCTTACCGAATTTTTAAAGGAATATTACCTTCTTTTATAACTATTATTTCCTGACTTTTTCAGATGAACGAAATTGTCAAACATTTCTGAGTTTTCTATTATTATGTGTGCGACTGAGTGATATTGTGTGAGTGTGTGAACGCGTGTGTGCGTGTGAGGGTGTATATGTGTATGTGTGCGAGCATGCGTTGCAGGTGTAAGCTGCGATTTCCTGAATAATGATTCATGTTGTTACTCGCATGAATAGAAGAGAGCACAAGTCACAATGATAAGCAAAAGACGAAAAAATTCTTGAAAGTTGAAAATAATTTACCTCTAAATGTACAAATAACACACTACAAAAGTAAAATTATTGTTAATAGAAAATCTAGACCGTAGAAAAATAATCCGGAGGTGAGATTCACATTGTCCAAAATACTGAGAAATGCTCGTTTTAGTCGCATGATCGAATTTACGATCATAAAGACGTGAGAAAACAGAAAAATTAATATCTAACATATTTTAAATTTGCAATTTAACTATACCAACAGTTTCTACACTTAACCATATACCAACAGTTTCTACACTTAACCATATACCAACAGTTTCTACACTTAACCATATACCAACAGTTTCTACACTTAACCATATACCAACAGTTTCTACACTTAACCATATACCAACAGTTTCTTCACTTAACCATATACCAACAGTTTCTACACTTAACCATATACCAACAGTTTCTACACTTAACCATATACCAACAGTTTACATTAACCATATACCAACAGTTTCTTCAACAAATTTATAACAACAAAAGAAAAAAACCCTTGAACGCATGTTCTGTTTCACTACCTCTCGTTCCCCGAACGTGGAGCCAAAGAGGAACAAAGGTCCTTGTGCATGATACGCGATCGGGCTGCCCTGTTCGCCCTGTCCCTATCCTTTCCGTCGCGTCGCAGGTCTGCGCGCGTCAGAGCGGAAGCAACGCGCCTGTGACCGAACGGCGAGCGCCGCTGACCCTGACCTATCCCCTCCCCTTCCCCTCCTTCCTCCCACTCCCCGCTCGCGGCCCACTTCCCGTCGCGCAGCGCCGCGTCGCGCCGCTTCGGTCACTGCACCGCGGACGCGCGCCCTGCGCACACAGACCGCGCACCGCCGCTGCCGCTCGCCGACCGGAAGGGCGGGGTTGGAGGGCAGGGCCAGGCGAGCAACGAGCCACACAGGCAGGGGTAGAAGCATACAGGAAACTGTAGTCTATGATAGAAGAGGTGTAGGCGGGCAACGAAGGAGGGAAAAGGAGACGACGGCAAGGAAAAGGCAGACGACGGCAAGGAAAAGGCAGACGACGGCAAGGGAAAGGCAGACGACGGCAAGGGAAAGGCAGACGACGGCAAGGGAAAGGCAGACGACGGCAAGGGAAAGGCAGACGACGGCAAGGGAAAGGCAGGACCAGACGACGCAAGGAAAAGGCAGACGACGGCAAGGAAAAGGCAGACGACGGCAAGGAAAAGGCAGACGACGGCAAGGAAAAGGCAGACGACGGCAAGGGAAAGGCAGACGACGGCAAGGGAAAGGCAGACGACGGCAAGGGAAAGGCAGACGACGGCAAGGGAAAGGGAAAGACGACGGCAAGGGAAAGGCAGACGACGGCAAGGGAAAGGCAGACGACGGCAAGGGAAAGGCAGACGACGGCAAGGGAAAGGCAGACGACGGCAAGGGAAAGGCAGACGACGGCAAGGGAAAGGCAGACGACGCAAGGAAACGACGACGGCAAGGAAAGGCAGACGACGGCAAGGGAAAGGCAGACGACGGCAAGGGAAAGGAGACGACGGCAAGGGAAAGGAGACGGGAAGGGAAAGGCAGACGACGGCAAGGGAAAGCGAGACGACGGGAAGGGAAAGGACAGGACGACAGCAAGGGAAAGGAGACGACGGCAAGGAAAGGAGACGACGGCAAGGGAAAGGAGACGACGGCAAGGGAAAGGAGACGACGGCAAGGGAAAGGAGACGACGGCAAGGGAAAGGAGACGACGGCAAGGAAAGGAGACGCAGCAAGGAAAGGAGACGACGGCAAGGGAAAGGAGACGACGGCAAGGGAAAGGAGAACGACGGCAAGGGAAAGGAGACGACGCAGGAAGGAGACGACGGCAAGGAAGAGACGACGGCAAGGGAAAGGAGACGACGCAAGGGAAAGGAGACGACGGCAAGGGAAAGGAGACGACGGGAAGGGAAAGGAGACGACGCAAGGGAAAGGAGACGACGGCAAGGGAAAGGAGACGACGGCAAGGGAAAGGAGACGACGGCAAGGGAAAGGAGACGACGGCAAGGGAAAGGAGACGACGGCAAGGGAAAGGAGACGACGGCAAGGGAAAGGAGAGACGGCAAGGAGACGAAGAAGAGAGGACGACGGAAGGAAAGGAGACGACGAAGGGAAAGGAGACGACGGAAGGAAAGGATGAGTGGAAGACAAGGAGAGAGAGGCGGGGAAAGGGAGTGTGATGGGAAAGAGACACGGAAAGGAAGGGAGACGAATGAGCAGGGTAATGGACGTGCAGTGAGACTCGAGGAGTTAGAAGGAGTTGGAAGAGGTCAGCGGAGAAGAAAATAGCAGGGGCGAGTGTGGAAGTGAGTGGAGAAGAGAGTGAGGTAAAGGGCGAGTAGAAAGTGGAAGCGAGGAAAGGAGTTTGCAGTGCAGAGTTAAGCAAGTGATCGTCCGAGTGTGCGGCGAGGGAGGGAGGGCATGGAAGGGGGTGTCCTCTGGCGGCAGCCACATCAAAGCGGACCGACCATCGTCTGGAGGTCGTAGGCTTCGGAAATGACCAACCGATGCCCCTTGAAGCGGGCAGCAATCTGGCCGACGAGTGAACCCACTCTCTTTGCACTCGAGCAAGAGTGGAAAGTTTAAAAGTTAACGCATGGGAAAGATAGGAGTTTGGGGTATTAACGTAAATGTAGTAAGAGTGACCTTCGAGCGAAAGGGATAGCTGAGATATTGATTACAAAGAAATTCAAAAGGAAAAACATAACAAATGAAGACTCATGCAAAACATTTCTCACAAACACTGTTCCATAACTTTGTGTAGATGTTAGAAAAATATCACAAATAGTAGTAAAAATGTGCGGTTTTTTCTTGAAATTACGAAATGAATATTACATCGAATAATGGAGAAGAATATAACGAAAAAACTACAATGGTGGTAGTACAATACATAAAATGTTATTCAAAATTTATTTTTAAATCCTACAATTGTGCATATTTGATTACGCAGTCAGATGTAATTAAAATTCTGTGAGCACTTGGTAAAAAGTTGATCCTCATTAGTTCATTACTTCTGGATGCATTGCTCTAACATTTGCAATCGAGTAGCACATGCACCAAGTACACAATTCCAGTGCCAAAGAAGTGCGCATGGGAGGGGGAAAGGGTTCAACGCATTGAAATACTTTGTTTCCGAAAATATGATAATTCCTTATTTTCCTCCCTTTCATGCAGCAGACATTTTGGGTAATTGAAACACGACATTTGGAGAACGTCTCCAAACCATCTGGCAACCCCGCAATTACTTAAACATCAAATCAATTTAATTTATTAAATATATCAATGAACTTATAGTTTTATTATCTTTTTTAGTATGTTTATTATTACTGGTAAAATGTAAGGAAATAAAAAAAACCATTAATGGTAAAGGGGAGCTAAAGAGAGACACAGAAATGCTCTTCTTTTACTTTGGGCAGGTCTACGCTCAGCGCTATTGCAGCCAGGCGTCCACGCGCCCAAAAGCTTCGCTCGCGAGAACTTTATTGCCGTGGTCAGTACCGCTTCCGCGGCAGCGGCCGGGGCAACGCCCTCGGAGCGGCGTCCTTCCTTCTCGGCGCGTTGCCCGCGGCGCCTCGCATTCCGCGCGCCCCCCTCTCCCCACGCTGCCTCGCTCATCCTTCCCCGCTCTGCCCACCTTCTCCGCTCTACTCCACCCTGCCCCACATTGCTCCTCCCCGCGCCCTCCTCACCCTGCTTCTCGCCGCCCCGCCATGTCCATCGCCTCCCTTTCCACCGCGCTCGCTCCTCGTGGCAGTGTTTCTCTCAGCACCGCTCTGCGCGGCAATAAACGCATAAAACGAACCATACCCGCCCCGGGCCCTGCATCAAGACTTCGCTCCTCCCTCGGAGTCTTTTTTCCCACTCGCTCCAAAACGCCGCTGCGGCGTGCGAGGCGCGCGCTGTTTATGCATGTTCTATTCCAGCTGAGTGGCTCGCTTCGGACACGTGCGCGCGGTCTAGCGCGCGGTTTTTCCCCCTTCGGGTATTTTTACACTTTAGGTTCGGACGTAGCTCCGAGTTTAGGGAAGAGCTGTTCCGGTTGGGGACAACGACTCTTCCTGACAGCAATAATTACTTAATTGAAATGATTGAAGGCATTGTAATTGTCAACAATACTATTTATTACAATAAGAGTATTGTTGACAATGACAACGCCTTCAATCATTTCAATTATGGAAATGGCAACTACAACTCACCACTAAACCAAATAATTTGCATGTCGTGTTACATAACCTCTTTTTTTTATATACTTGATCTTCAAAGAAAAATTGTAATGCATAGTATCTTATTGTCCTGCAGTATCCGTGAAGAATGTTTTCGTTAAAGTATTGTCCGGGATATTTTCTGGAAAACCCTTTTGTGTGGTTGTGTTTCGCAGCATTTTTGCTGATGCAAGGCAATAGAATGAAACTAATTATCTTGAGAATTCCAACGAAAAACGTCAAGTGTTTGTTAAATTTTTTAAAATGCCCTATTTTAAATTTTAGCGCCACCATTATTTGCACTTTTTGTAATTTTAGCTTCACTATTTAATTTGTTCATGCTATTATTCTCCATTTGGTGTTATGGCAACAAAACTGAAAAAAACACAGCCCCAGAGCTTGACGACAAATATTCATGAAATGAATACGAATCATTTTACAAGTTATTTACCGACCACGCCCCTCCTTTATTTTTACATGGGTATCAAAAAAATTGATCACATGATCCACCAAACAATACTGTCTACTCATGAATTTCTTTTTTGCACTTCACGCTTTTGCTTTACAAAAAAGTGGACATCGATGCCATGTTCGTCTCCCGTGAATACTTCAGTTCAACTCCAGTCATTTGTCGGAGAAGAATCACATACAATCTCCACCATTCTGTACTATTTCTTCTCCAATCTATTGCTATTCTTGACCTCCAGGACTGTAGTGCCCAGATATTTGAAAGAACCTTGCGTCAAAGTGCGTTATGACATTGTTGGATACAAATGGGTACGAAATGTTCTAATTATGGAAATCATAAAAATAATGTTTTGTTGCCAGCATTAAAAAAAATTAATGCACAACTGAAATAACATAATTCCTGAGCATGCATTGTCTTTGGGTTTCTCACAATTTGAGACATCATTTTTTCTCAGATTACGATTTAAACGGGGAGAAGAAGAATTATGTGAACCATCTTACGCAAGAGCCTAATGAATTTTCCTCTTCATGTAATTCATTTATTCATTAGCGCCTTTTAGTCTAATTACAATTAAATTTTTCATATAAAACTAATTTTTAATTAAACATTTTTACACGCTTCGCGACAAATATTTTAATCAATATTCTCAGTCACAATTTCAGTATTAAAATTTTTCTATCCTGCAAAACAGGATACCAATAAAAGCAAATGAAAATGGATATTAATTAAATAAAGTTGTTTACAGCGTCTTCTTTTCAATAACAGTACCGAGCTTCTAATATAAATTGGTAAGTTAGTTCTATTCAAAACAGAAGTGAATAAGAAACATTGAATTTCTCATAATGAAAAGATCTAAGCTTCCAGAAGTTAAAAATTACATTTACCTTGAGAAATCTTCATCACTAAGAGCTCTTCAACTCATTATTGGCCAGTAATTGTACTCACCTGGAAACAAAGAAATTTATTATTAATATACGTTTACAAACCACTAATAACTGTCAACATCCTTATGTACTAGTTCCGTCCGTCCGTCCGTCCGTCCGTCCGTCCGTCCGTCCGTCCGTCCGTCCGTCCGTCCGTCCGTCCGTCCGTCCGTCCGTCCGTCCGTCCGTCCGTCCGTCCGTCCGTCCGTCCGTCCGTCCGTCCGTCCGTCCGTCCGTCCGTCCGTCCGTCCGTCCGTCCGTCCGTCCGTCCGTCCGTCCGTCCGTCCGTCCGTCCGTCCGTCCGTCCGTCCGTCCGTCCGTCCGTCCGTCCGTCCGTCCGCCCGTCCACGCAGTGAGCTCGCAGTCCATCAATCGACACCAATGAGTTTTTCGACGCGTCTCGATCTCCTCATGGGGAACTAATATTTTTTCTTACGCGTGTCCATACTTCTAAAAGAATATTCTAAAATAATTATTTTTGGCTTTTAAGCAACTAAACCTCGTTTTGAGTGATTAAGGTACCTCAGGGTTCTTCAAAAACTCATTTGATTCCTCTTGACAAGACAACTCGATGGGCACAATTAGTTATCGGCTTTTCTCTAGGATACTCTGAAACAAGTCTTGAAAAACATTTGTTTTTGGTGGTTTCAATGCACCAACGCGAAAATGGCGGTAAACAAAAATTAAACTTAATTTTGTAATGATTTATTTTAAAAAATGTTGACGAGGGGTAAGCACTTAGAACGCATTTTGAAGCCACCTACGGAGGTGACCCTATTCTGTTGCTATTGTCAAGAATCGATTCGCTCCATTTTAGCAGGAACTCTATAGAATGTTCTGAAAGAATCTGAGAAAGAAACAACATTGAACGGGGGGTGTTAAGGCACATACAGTGCTAAAACGCAGTGGAATACACTGACTTTCAGGACCAACGTGAAGCCTTAGTACATGATTCATTATTTCGACGCCAGTTTTTTGAAATACTGATGAAGGTGAAGCATGATTATGTCAAAGTACTTTTATTGACATTTTGTTCACGAATCGTGATGTTACTGAGGATAGACAAGTCCGGCAACTTGATTGCTTTTAAAATTTATTTTTTTATATGAATTTGCATAACTCAAATAAAAATTTTATACATGAAAGTAACCGCCACTGGAGGCGACAGCGAAGCCAGTTATTAGTAAACTAAAGAGGCAGGGTTTGCTATCACGTAAGCCACGTAATTACCATACATACGTACAATCACGCAAAATAATATTGAAAAAATTAGTTTTTGGCACTCTCCACATCAAGCTTGTGGTCTTTCTAAAATTAAGAACATTCTCGTTTATCCCCGTGTATTGCAAAACAAACGGCAACAATATTGCTCAAAATAACAAAAATATATTTTATAAAACAAATACTTAAAACGCAGAGGCGGCACTTTTAAGTACCTCTTATCTCTTACGTAGTGAAAAAGTCTGCGTTCTCAAGAAGAATTTGCGATGTCAAAGGGGAAGGACATAAGTTAATTTCCACTGTCGGCATGTCACTTCAGATGGATACTCGTTTCCTGTGCACTGCAGCACTCTCAACTTCATTAAGTTTTCAAGTGTTCGTCTCCCGGAGCTGCTCTCAAAGAGGTTGTACTCTAAGGAAACATTGCTGCAATGTGGCTCATTTTCTCAGAATTTTTAAGATGCCTCTTCTTTTTATTGCAAACTTTTGATACGTAATGTCTTAAGACTGTTAATAAATCTTCATGAATGAGTTTCATGTTTAAGACTAATAATAGAATTTGAATCTCCAGTGTAAATCAAATATGTGTAAGATGGATTTAAAATTCAACCTTCTCATTTTTAATCACTACACTTATATTTATTTCATATACTTTTATATACGTAGCAGATTCATTTCACACATTACAAATTACAAGATTTATATCATAAAATTACATAGAACGACGAGTCAGCGACGATATATTTACCATTTCTTTATTAATTCGTTAACCCTGCATAGCTGTTTCTATACGATTAGAGACTATACTGATCGTCACAAGGAAAGTAACATTAATTTTAATAGAGATATTCTATGCATTATTTACCATTTGGACTGTATAATTATAAACAACCTGTAATAAGTATTGTACCGCAGCCTTTGGGTCAATCACCCCATCTCGATTAGGTTTTTCATCCGGTTTCCCCGATCTATTGAGCAAGTGCTGAGATGGCCCCTTGTTTTTCTTCTGGATATAAAGGTAACTTCATTATCTGCGCAAGTCTTCTGGAATTCAGTGGGAAATATAGTTATTCAAATGATCGTTTCCATGTTGTCGCGGCAGGAAGTGTTGTTCCTTGACGAAAGACATGATGGATACGAGCCCAAATTTATTGCTGATTTATCCTTGAAAATAGATTATTAAATCGTAGCAAGGTTTTTTTTAAACAATCCTTGGAAAAAACGCCATTTTTTCTGTATGCAAAATTCAAGTATTATATGGCTTAGTGTAGGAATCACAGAATTTAGATAACGTGCACAGAATTCACTTCCCCATAGCACGTCACACACAATTTTTAACTGTTTTGACGTATAAATAAACAAATAAACCGAAGGGACGCAAAAAACACTGTTTATGAAACTTGTTTTTTTAACACCCCCAGCAACCTCGACGCTCCGCTTCGGATGATATCCCCCTTTTTTGAAAACAAAAAAGTTTCTTTCAAATTTTCTACATGGCCAACCACCAATTTTGATAAATGATAACATACGTCAAAAGTATACAATTAGTATGAAGTCAATTCACATTTTAATACAACGAAAGCGTGCTTAAATTTTATTTCAGGAAGGTGCAATATGCTCTAATACAGACATTTATTTTTGTTTTTTTCTGGGTTATCGTTCTACCAACCTAATGAAAAATAAAAATGCAATGACAGTGAAACCAGATTGTAAACTCGTGCTATAAAAAGCTCGCAAATTACACTCATAAAGCACACAATCTACACTACAAAAGGTAAATGGCGTAAACAACATTAACGGTAGCATTGACTCCGTCAGCAGTAAAGTTAAAATTCTTCCCTTACGAGCTTTCAACGACTGAAAAAATATTCAGCCAGGTTATGATCTACATAATTATTTCAGAAATGCGTGAGAAATGGTGCTGCAATATTATGTAATTAACGTTCACGTATGCTTATTATGCATGCCTTGTACTAGAGGGAATAGCTTTACCTTTACTTCGCCACGAACAAAGTGCTCCAGTCTCAGAATCAATACTTTTCTGCCAATCGCACGTTGCGGTTAAGCAACTTATTCGTTTGATTTCAGGACGGTCCCCTTCGGCAAAGTAATTTCTCCACCTTGCTACCAGCTTGCAACATTTATTTCGTGAGAATGAAATAGCTCTGTTGAATTCAAACCGGTTTACGTGTCACTAATTACATCATTCCGTCTTTTACACAAGCACTACTTTCTTTTATGCTTTTTTGTTACAATATCACATTCCCTATAAACCAGTCCACGATAAATATCTTTTGTCATCACCGTCACCCCAAATAAGTTTGGCGTGCGATATTTTAAAGCGACCGCCCTCAAAAATAGCGACAGTACGTAAGTGTCGCAACGCAAGGCTGAGCTAAGAACATAGTAGCTGAAGACAGCTGTGACGCCAATGCCAGTGCAGTGTGTGTCGGAGTGCCAAGATGTAACATAGAGCCACCTCAAGACAGTATGTAACGGTCGAACCATGTAGAAAAGAACATCTAAAACCCTGTCATGATCGAACTTTGCCCAGCATTAATTGAAGATGGTTGATCAACTGCATGTCAATCATAATTATTTCATGATACCTTAAAATTATAACACTAACGCAAAAAATATATATATATTGTGACCATAAAATAACAATGTCTATGCAATTTAGAACGAAGAGGGAAACGAAAAACTTCATGGCGGGTTCAAGAAGTACTGGAAGTACGTAGAGGAACACAAAACGTAACTACTGAAATTAGTATGTGGTCAACAGATGGCCTTAAAAGAAGAAAAAGAACTAAATGCCTAACCGGCCTCGGCTCAAACGTTCAAGAGTTTTCGCGATCAGTTTCACCAAGACGTGCTTATTACAGAGGTGAGTGTGTAGATGTTTCTACGCATTGAAGTATCATTGGCGACAAGTACCACACACAGCCACTTAAACTCTTTTTCACATCGCAGTATTCCATAGACGGACGGAAGAAAAACTGTGTCGAGGTGAAGCTAATTGACACGGTTGTTGTTGACTGAATAGCACCGCGTGAATAATGTGAGGATGACCAATTGTATTGAATCTGATTTAAAAATACATTACATATGTAATCATTTGTTGCGATCGTTTTCATTTAATACAAGGACGTTATTTGCTTCACCTCGCTACCGATTTGCTGTCACCTCACTATGAAATACCGCAAAGTTGCGTTAGGAGCAATCGTCTCCACAAATCAGCATGTACGCACATTCGTGTAAGTATAGGTGTACCACAACAAATTACAATACTTTTAGTAAGTTAGTATTTTTAATTGCAATCCTAAGTACGATGGAACACTGAAAAACCCACTTAGAACCGGTTTTACCAACAACCGAATAAAGTTTAGAGTAGTTACTCGAGAGTAAGCATTATTCTACGATAGTTTCTCTCCAGTAAAATATAAGCGTTTTACCACGCTTCTGGGGGTTATTTTACCATAGTAACTGGGAGTACATACTTTCCTATTTACTCCGTGAAACCCACTGAACATGCAATTTTTCATTGACAGCAGATGGCTGTAGGCGAGAGTGACGCTGTGAACTAACGCGAACAATAGGGAACCACTGGTTACTTTATTTCGTTTCATTTTAGCTTTGGAAATGGCGGCGCCCTGGTCTTATAGTGTTGTGTGGTGTTCAAGTGATTCGATTTATGATGTGTTTTTATGTTAGTATGTTATGTTATGTTATGATTTATGTTAGTACCATTATATTATTACGAGTTAATACGAAAATGTGTATTTTTTTAAACGTTGCTAATCTCGCTATTTTTAAATTTTATTATTTATTATTTGTTTGCTTTTAACATTTATTCATCATCCAACAATTCATAGGTAAAATATTGGAAAGGGATTCTGGAACGCAAGAAAACGAGCAGATCTTCTCCCCAAACCTCACATACAGTTTTTAAATTTTTTGACTAAATAAATAAATAAATAACTAAATAATAATACTTGTAGTGATTATTTTTACTTTTGTTATCGTATATTTATCACCTTCATTTTGTATTCACATCGACGAAAAAGAAATTTACAAAGTCTTCCACAGATTACTATGTACTTGAAGTTAACATTGTAATTCATAAATAAAATACGTTGTTATACTGTTTACATGATTTTTAATAGATATATCCTGTTTTGCTCTGGACTCTGAACAGATGCCTATAATCTTAAGATACCTACAAATCAGAAAAAAGTAGTTTATGAAATTATTCTACTACTTGTACTTATTTTTTATAATTATTTATTTAGTTTCGTAATTAGTATGCAAACTATTTGTTTCTAAATCAGCTTCAAAAGAAAATCTTCCAAATAGAAGAGTTAATGATTTGGTCCATCTTAACATACACACAATCCTCGCCACATAACCTCGTGACAAAATCTCGATCGTTTTAATTGGAAAACCAAACCATTTTCTCCCGCACCCATCTTTGTCTTCGCACTAGAGGATAATATTCCAATTCATCGCTGGAATCATCTTCAAATTCCATCATTCGCACTCATCGAGCCATAACAACTCGGAGATACACACACGTTGAAAACTGAGCTTACTCCGTACTTCACACGACGAATTTTCGCCGTGTAAAGTTACTCTCGAATTTACGCTCGTATAAGCGATTAACACTCGAGTAAAGTATTGCTGAAACGCTCCAAGAAGATTTTCTGGAGTAAACATGATTCACTCCAAAGTTAACTCTTACTCTTTGTTGGGTGAAACCGGCCCTTAGAACCGCAGCGACGCAGCTCGATCTGTGCAACGCGTCCGCGGGTCCAACTAGCAGCATCCGCCTCCGCGCGTCGCGTCTAACGCCACCGGCGCGTTCGCAACGCCGCAGTCGTAAACGCCACTGCCGCGCGCACAGTGACGCGCGCATAGGCGATGCGTGACGCAGTCGGCCGTGACGTGCACGCGCGTGGCTCGGGCGCCTGTCACGGGACGTCTCCCACAGATCGCAGTCACGCGTTTTGGCCCGCACGGCCGAACGCCTTTAACCTACCTGATGCAGGCCAAATAAGTGACGAAAGAATGCGAGGTTTCACTTCTGTTGGACTGGACATGAATGGAGTGCATCAGCTAGTGAATGGAAGAATGAATGAATACTTACGTGAATGGAAAAATGAATGCGTAGACGAGTGAATGCGTAGACGAGTGAATGCGTAGACGAGTGACTATGTAGATTAAAGAATACACAGATCATTAGATAAGATAAATTGATGGATGAATAAAAGAATAAATGAAAGAATATTTGAAGATTGGAAGACGAATCAATTATTTATTGAGCTCGTTATATTTCATTAGTCCCCTCCAAATGGATTGAATGGACAAGGTGTTGGCCACATCGGTTGCTTGCAGACAAGCGCTGGGCCAGTGCACTCCCAGTGGGCCGCCCTCTTGACCAGCTCTGGTTTAGAATGAGGGATTGACGAGGAATAGCGGCTTTGAGAGACACACGGATCAGACTGTCAGACCAGTGGGAAGTTTCTTTGGCCACTGAGACACAGCGAGCGAAGTTTCGAGTTCCATGTGTCAGTCGTATATTTGTATTTATTGCTCGAATGTAAGAATTGTACCAGACACCCCAGAGTGGCCCGCTACTTTTTCTCACTAGACTAGAGTCGATGCTCGAGTGCCTCCCTTCCCTTTCCGTCGGGATGACTCGACAAGCACCGGTTACCAGTAGATTAGCGCCGGATCAGGGCTCGCCGATTTCTTATCTGATCGAGTGCCAGCCAGCCTGTCTTATCCGATCGGGTGCTTGTACGTCACTATACGAAACCTCAGCGAACGCCATCGCATGCTGCACGGCGCGTTTGGCGCGACGTTCCGCTGATTCGAGAGGCCAGCACAGGGACAGCGTGGCCGTGACGTCCTCAACACGGCTGCGCCCGCGACGTGATGTGGCGTGGCATGGCGGGGGCATGGCGCGGCGCGGCGGGGCGGGGCGGGGCGGGGCGGGGCGGGGCGGGTGTCGTGTGTCGTGTGTCGTGTGTCGTGGTGCGTCGTGCGGCGTGCGTCGTGTGTCGCGTCGTGTGTCGCGTCGTGTGTCGCGTCGTGTGTCGCGTCGTGTGTCGCGTCGTGGCGCGTCGTGTGTCGCGTCGTGTGTCGCGTCGTGTGTCGCGTCGTGTGTCGCGTCGTGCGTCGTGTCGCGTCGTGGCGCGTCGTGTGTCGCGTCGTGGCGCGTCGTCGTGTCGCGTCGTGGCGCGTCGTGTGGCGCGTCGTGGGCGTCGTGGCGCGTCGGGGGCGCGTCGTGGGCGCGTCGTGGCGCGTCGTCGTCGTGGCGCGTCGTGGCGCGTCGTGTGCGCGGGCGTCGTGCGCGTCGGGCGCGTCGTGGCGCGTCGTGGCGCGTCGTGGCGCGTGGCGCGTCGTGGCGCGGCGTGGGCGCGTCGTGGCGCGTCGTGGGCGCGTCGTGGGCGCGTCGTGGCGCGTCGTGGCGCGTCGTGGCGCGTCGTGGCGCGTCGTGGGCGGCGTGGCGCGGTCGTGGCGCGCGGCCCTCGTGGCGGTGCGCGTCGTGGCGCGTCGTGGCGCGTCGTGGCGCGTCGTGGCGCGTCGTGTGGCGCGTCGTGTGGCGCGTCGTGGCGCGTCGTGTGGCGCGTCGTGGCGCGTCGTGGCGCGTCGTGGCGCGGCGCGTCGTGGCGCGTCGTGGCGCGTCGTGGCGCGTCGTGGCGCGTCGTGTGGCGCGTCGTGTGGCGCGTCGTGGGCGCGTCGTGTGGCGCGGGCGTCGTGCGCGTCGTGTGGCGCGTCGTGGGCGCGTCGTGGCGCGTCGTGGCTGGCGCGTCGTGGTCGGCGCGTCGTGGCGCGTCGTGGCGCGTCGTGGCGCGTCGTGGTGCGGCGGGGCGCGGCGGGGCGCGTCGTGGCGGGCGGGCGCGCGGGGCGCGGCGGGGCGTGGAGCGCGTTGAGCAAGGCGTGCTCCAGGGTCAGCCAGCGACCTGCCCTCATGCCGCGCACTACGTCCCAGGACCCACGGTTCTGTTGTGAGTTGTAACTTACAGCAACAGCGAAAATGCTGGTAAACATGAACATGACCACACAACGCGGTTTTCCACACACTAGCACGTACTCTGCTCACGAACAACAACAAAAAAACTCTCTCGTATAATAGAGCAACTCATTAAATATTTAAACAAAACCGACAATGAATAATGCAATGTCAGTGTGGGATACATACGTACAACAGTTCATTACCTAACAAGATTTTAAAAAAATCCTATTCCATAATGAAACATGAGACTAGTAAATATTTAATGCGGAGTGGACTATTCCTTAGCCTTGCTGTCGCATGACGGTCATGAAATGAAAGCAGTACGTGTCATCCACTTGGCAGGCGCAGTATGGTTTTACAAGATTTGTGTGTGTGTGTGTGTATATATATATATATATATATATATATATATATATATATATATATATATATATAGCTCACTAGGCGCGGGGCTAGGCGTGGCGAGAGACCGTCATTGCCGGTCCGCGGTCTTCAAAAACAAGAGCCCTAGGCCGCCCCCAGGGGTCCCGAATTAGTATTTCGCAGAGAAACATTTGGTTATCCGCATAAAGAACTCGACATTAACATTTTATATTTCAACTAGTGAGAACCCCGTCAAAATTTGACGGTGAGATCTGAGATAAATGTAAAATACTGTACCTAGACTAATGTTCACAATATATTGCATTGTTTGGATCTTGAGGATATAACGAAGATATTATATCTAAATATATTATATCTAAAGGTTTTTGATGTGTCATCATCTCCTATAAACAAGTGTTTTGCAATACAGATTAAATCGTTTGCAGAATTTCTCTCACATGGAAGGTACAAAGCAAAACAAAACTGACATTTCATAGACAATGATCTAATAGAAAACGAAATGACCTCACTATCACACCTACGCTGACTTTTTCTTTCCCTGCGTCCAGTTAAGTACGTTTGCGTCTTTTGGGGCGCGCGGACAACTATTCGGAATTCGACATAACCTGTAAACAACTTCACTAAAGTATTACAACTGAGCAAAACCCACTGTGCGAATGTTCTCTACAAAATACACCACAGAAGCAAATACATGCAAACTGTCAACACCACAATGCAATTATTACTCTGAAACAAAACCTTGACAAATTGTAAACAAATCTCAACAATCAAAACAAAATATCAAGCAGCGTGGACTTATGTATATCGATCTACGGTCTCATGTATTTCGATTTTGAAACCCCCACCCTTTGAAAGAAAACAATTGACTATTGATAAGCATATATATATATATATATATATAGTGACATACCAATATGGGGACATTTTTTAATTACAGAATATTGTCGTAAATGGGCGAAATGGTTAGAGCAAATAATAGGCAATATGGCGCCTTAGTAACGACGTCGTGGTTGTTGTCAGGATAAACAAACATTCATCTGACCGTGGAGGCGACTGATTATTAAAACGGACGTTTGGGCATTTTGTCAAATAAAAGAAAGGCGAGGCATTGTGGGTTGTAAAAGAGAGGAAAAAATTAATTCAGTCGCATGTCGTGACGGTGAGCAGTTCGCTCGTGAATAGATTAATTTGTGCATGTTGGGACTTTGAAATATTTTCGTGGGTAGACCAAGAATCGGACTTGAGGGACATATTCGGACTCTGAATATTTTCGTAGCAGAACCAGAAGTGAACTTGTGATACTTTGAAAATTTAGGGAACGTGTCGAGTTCCGAATATTTTTGCTGTGCATCAAAATAAGACTTTTTCGCGAGTGAACTCTTAATCATTCTTGAACTGATAAATGTATGCGGTTCACAAACGATACGGGACTTTGCCTATTTTCTTGCTATAAACGGAAGATAGAACTAAAGGATTTGTTTTGCGGTGTAATCATAAAAGCACTGGATATTTATACGGTGAGAACGGGCATCGGGCATAATATAGTGGAGCTGGAACAAATATTTGAGTGGTGCGAAGCGGTGAATCGGTGGTGTTCGTTTTTAAAGAAGAGCAGCAGATTCGTGGTAATTGGACTTCGTAACTTCGGAGACCAGAATCGCCGTATAAGGTTCGAACCAGGATATGACTAAAAGTTCTCAATTTAAATTTTTAATCATTTTATTTGCTACATTGGTAGAAATAAACATTAAGTTTCTCTTGAAAGAAAGATAAAATGATTTTCATTGGCCAATTCAAGCTAATAAGTAGCTAGATCAAATAATCTCTGTTTTCAGATTCCTCGCCATTCTGTATAGATGGCAGATCGGGTAATCGGCTATTAATAGATAATAGCGATTATTTCTGACGTGACCCCTCGACCCAGCTAGCGGGATAATATTCAGTTTTTATCAGAGTAATAATAGTTAAAATATTATCGTAACCTTTTTCCTGGCGCCCATGTTATTAGAAATTTGGAAATGGGTTACGACGAATCGCCCAAAAAGAAGCAGTTAGGGGTACGTTTATATATATATATATATATATATATATATATATATATATACACACACATACACACATACACACACACTTGAAGGAAAAGTAATGCAACCAACACGAGGATGTACGGAGTTTCGAGGAAATGAATAGTTACACATCGACATTCCGTAGACAAAATTCTCACTTATATCGATCATTGGTATCTCTCATGCCTTGAATACGTCTTTATGCGATCAGATGGGAGCTATGGGCAACGTTCGTGTTATAAACCTTGTTTACATTAGATAATTGTCACCTGAGTCCTGGAACTAAGCAAGGGCAATAAAGATAATGATAATGTCTCTTGCAGCAGGTGGGCCGCAGTCTTGGCATGCCCGGGCTAATCTGCGCCAACCATGGAGGCCCATTGCTGGTTCAGACAGCCCGACGGACGGGAGGGAAAGCGCTCGGGCACGATCAGCTCTAGTATAAATTTAAAAAAAAATTAAAAGAAGCTAGTGGTACGCTGGCCACCTACGACAACCTCGTCCCAATTCTGGCATTTGAAGAGCCCCACCTTATATCATCAAAGGAACGTTAACGCGACTGCATCATTAGTTTTTACTATCATTGTTGCTTTTTAATAAAATCACTTTTGTTACTATTACGAGAAGGTCCTACGTATGGTAACACATGGCTTTCGAAAAAGTATTCAATTGTTTTCTTTCCTTCCGATTATTTCGTGGTTTTTTTATTTTACAAAAATGGTTAAGCATACTTTTTAAGTATTTAGTTTTTAAGTGAAGTTAAATTTTTGAAGTATTATATAGTTTTCATGCATTTCACTACTTGCTAGTTTTAGCAATTGGGAAAATCGGCAAATTAAATGACCATTTTCTTCGTTTTCTGAAACTACGTTATTAAACTATATTTCTCGTAAATTAAAATACTCCTCTCACTGCTATATTTTATTAATTTCTCTTCCCAGAACTGAGCGACTGGGAGAAAAAACATCGCGAAATTTTATTCACAGCGTTTTCACTTAATGGCATGCACGGAGACTTACAGTTCTCTCTCGACGCATGCAAAACGTAACGGAGGGGTGCGGTGTGGCGCGGGACGGGAGTAGAATTGCCCCAAGTTGCCGTCACGAGGCAAAGACATTTTTCTAAACCAAGGATTCCCAAACTTTTTCTTACATCGACCGCTTTTAAAATAATGCTTTGCTTAATTAACCCTCTACAATTTTTCAAATAATACTCGCAAATAAATGCAAGTGGGCAAACAAAATGAATGCTTATTACGTTTATGCTTTTTGTACAATTATAAATTCAAACTTTTACACAAGTACATAAACAAGTACAATCGATATTTTTAAGCCTAATACAAGAAAACAATTATTTAAATTATTTATCAACTTAATTTTTTGTAATCAATGTGATCATGATTATACCGATCAGTCGCCAATACATATTCGGCAAACGACCCCCGATCGACTCCTAGTTCATCATAGAACCCTTTTGAAATTTCATTAACTCCCAGGGGGATCGACACCGACCCCGTTTGGAACCTCTGCTCTAAGAGTCTACGAGTACGTTCAGTAGATTAAATTTTCTGGAAAGCGCAGAGGTATTCCATTAGCGCGTCACGTCCTTTAAAGAGACTAAAAGAAGGCGCCTAACGCCAGAGGAAAAACGACCTCTCCGGACGGACAGACGCGAGTGGAGAGAGTAAAAAGTCTCAGCTGAAGTGAGGAAATTGGCTTGGCCCATCTATCACATTCTAGGCTTGAACGTAACTGCAGAAGCCAGCCCGCTGCTCGAAATTCGCCTGCGTAGGATGGAGTGCCCCAGTCGTAACTTACATGATTCGGTCTATTATAGTTGGGTTGGGGAAAGAAAGATAATACAAAAATGTCTAGTTCTGATCTTTTCGATCTCTTCTGATGCATTCCAAGAATAAAAGTGAATGAAACATCGTTTATTTTTCTTCCAAAATTACATGCGACGAATGGGAAAAATAAAGAACACATTCTATTATATTTGTGGAGGAGGATCGTTGATCATATTTGACATAGTGGTACTGAATTAAGGATTGTCATTTTTAAGTAGGGTGAGTGTGCAGTAGATTTCGGCTTGGAAATTTAAAATGTAACTGCACTAGCCAACAATAGCCATTTCCTCTAACTATTTAATTCGAAACTCGTAAAGGAGACAACTTTCCTTCATTTATTTCCAGAAGGAAAAGTTCTCTAGGAAATCTCTCCACCTACATTCCTCATATTTGATCAATATCTGCGATTCCTATTCGAGATGGGGAGATTGCCTGTGTTAGTTTTTCCTCTTTCTATTTTTCAATGAACGTTCCGCGCCCAGCTGTGTATCACTGAAACTTTCACAGAACCACCCAATAAAGAGAAATACTTGTATATATTTTTCATTGAAACGATTATTCACCTGGATTTTTTCCAGGGTCGAATCTCACAATCTTAATGTACATTGAAGTACACTATTTATGTACCCGGAATGTATGACAAAATTAATGAACATATTTTCTACGATTAGAAATTTCAAATTGTGTTTAAAAATAATTATGTAAACATAAGAAACAAATTCAGTGTATGTGGTCTTGATATGGTTTACATACTGCTGTCTCAGAATAAATGACAAACTTCTAGCGCAAGAAGAGGGATCGATTGATTGATTGATTTTTCGTGTTTCCGGGCGCGTCAACTGCTTTGGTCATTAGTTCTGTAAGTGCATTCCATGTATTTTTCGGGAGATGGCGGTGATCTTCCTCCGCTGAATGGCGAGATCCAGCTCCGACCTACCGTCGGCTAGCGGAGTTTCCCCCTAACCAGGACTCTCTCACCAGCGGGGCACCACCCCAGCTGGGACAAGCTCAAAGTTCCTGACGGGGCTTCCGGAATATGTAGTAGTGTAATGCATGTTAGTGTACGTGTGTGTGTACGGGGAGAGGATAGGACTAGGAAGAGGAAGGACAGATCGCGCGCGGTCCAAGAGGGGTCGAAAATGATCACACACTGCCAATAATTTTTTTGACGAAATTTCATACAACGGAATTACATGTGACATTTTCTCGAAGTATTTTTTAGGCAACCCCTTGAGCACAGGTGTTCGGCATATCATGTTCTGACGCAGTCAAGGAGATTTCATGTACCTTATGAACACCTTTGCATACAGGTTGCCTAAAAATCAGAGGTAACCACCGCAAGTACACATGCATATAACTTGTTATATGCAATTTCCCACCATATGTTCATTAGCTATACAATACCATTTTCGACCTCTGTACACACGATCAAAGTTTGTAGAAAAATCTGAGACACACTGCATTTAAGGTGATTAAATGTTACGACTATGATTGAAAACTAAATCCACTAGGTACGAGTAATCAATTTCGTAAGGCCACTTGAGGTTTTTTCATTATAACTACCCAGGTACCGCGGTCTACAAACTCGTGAAATCGTTACTGCCCCGCGAAGCGTCAGGGAAGCGCGTTCCACCAATCGACTTCTTTCCGCCCGATCGCCCGTCAAACGCCGGCGAGATACGGTGGGCGGGTGCGATTGATTTTCATGTCGGCCGCCTCAACTTGTAGGGTAATTACGTCCCGTAAGTGTAGTGCGTATTTGGGGTGGAAATTACTAAAATTCCCCCATTGTATGGCGTGATCTCGTGCCGACCTCTACGTCGACTAACGGAGTTTTCCCCAGCTAGGTATCTTCCACCAGCGAGGAACCGCCCCAGGCGCAACAAGCTGTAAGCTTCCGACTGGATCTCTGGCAAGTGTGATGATGTAGGGCATGTAAGTGTGTGAAAGTAAGGAATGAGGACAGGACAACGAAAGGGAAGGGAAGATCGCATGCGGTCCGTTGCCCTTTTGTTAGAATAGTGCTCCGGCATTCATTTAGTGTTGATCGGGGAAAACCACAGAAAACTACCGATCAGAGCAGCCAGTCACTAGAATGCTCCTCCAGACAGCATCTGAATTATACCTAGACACCTAGTTAGTGTCAAAAATCCTGCAACCGTCAGGACTCTAATACTACTCTAGGCCGGCCTCCTCCTCCTCGACTAGCCACAGGCATTGCAGTGTCATCAGTTGAGGCCATGGGCCTTAGGGGCGGGGGAGAGAGCGACTGGGGCTATACAACGGTCGTTTGAATTGTCAATAATACCGCCTTAGGCGTATGATTGAATATTTTTCAAAGAATGCGAACAGACGCAGATGCCGAACATGTGACAACCACAATGTGTAACCTAGGGGAAGATGAGGCTGATTGCTCCAGGTCAGCCATTGATAGAAGAGGGAGTATAGTTGCAATCATAATTTTAGTGCATACACCCTGGATGAGTTTTTCCTGTGCAGTTTAGCAGCAGAAAGAAATGTACTAGGTGCTTCGTGTACGTAAAATATTCGGGTAATTTATCTGCAGAGTATTCCGAGTTCGCTCGATTTGAAACCAATAGTATGCGCACACAGTGTCCACATAACTCAAGTGCTCTGGTGTGACAGCGTTTCAATTAAGACAAGTCCGGAAGCGCTCGCCGACAGCGGGCGTGGCGCTTTCCCGACTGCAGGCGAGCGGCTGATAAGTGGAAAATCGAAGCGCTGCGACGGCGGGGCAGTGCAACGAGTTGTTTTCGTGCGAGGTCAGAGGGGCGTCGTCCCCGGCCAACCCCAGCGCCAGTCACCACGACCGCTAGCCCACCGCCGCAATCCCGCAGCCCCCACCCCGCAGACCCTATCCCGCCGCCCCCTATCCCGCAGGCCCCTATCCCGCAGGCCCCTATCCCGCCGCCCCCTACCCGTCGCCCCCTATCCGAGGCCCCTACCGCAGGCCCCTATCCCGCAGGCCCCTATCCCGCAGGCCCCTATCCCGCAGTCCCTATCGCACAGCCATTATCCCACAGTCACTATCCGACCAACACCGCCGTCGGTGTCATAACCATCGTGAAGACCGCCGGGCCAGGGACAGTCAACGTCCGACCGCGCCCCCGGCGTCGCGACGTCCAAACACGTTTACGGGTGCGAGAATGGCCGCTGGCAGCGGTGGCTGGCACCGCGAAGCCACGCGCCGCGCAGGCCACGCGGGCGTCACGCGAGCCGCAGGCGCACACAGCTGCAGCGCCCGCAGCCGCACGGCGGTTGGCACGGCGCGGGCAGCGGACAAAATCCGCTTTAGATGCGCAACTCCTTCATAATCGAGGGCAGGGGACGGTTGGAGAACAAAAACTTCGGCTAAGACTTTCAACGCAATATTAATCGCTGCCGCCTTTCATTTGCTTTATTAGGCAACCCACTTGACGTTTCCCGTTGCATGTTGCAGTGATCCATAGAAATGACATGTAACAATTAGTACATAACAGAAGTGGAGGAAGAGATGAAGAAAAAGGAGGAAGAGCTGAAGAAAGTGGAGGAAGAGCTGAAGAGAGTGGAGGAAGAGCTGAAGAGAGTGGAGGAAGAGCTGAAGAGAGTGGAGGAAGAGCTGAAGAGAGTGGAGGAAGAGCTGAAGAGAGTGGAGGAAGAGCTGAAGAGAGTGGAGGAAGAGCTGAAGAGAGTGGAGGAAGAGCTGAAGAGAGTGGAGGAAGAGCTGAAGAGAGTCGTTTCATGATCGTTTCGTGATTTCGTGACCTTTAACCTTAATTTCCGAGAAACTTTGGGGATCGCCGACATGTAATTCGATGAGACGGCTGCAAGTTACAGTCATTGTTTGCTGGTCGCAGATATCGCCACATTTTGTATTATTTCTAAAATTTGTTTAGATATTTTTGATAAATGTAATGTCTTATCATGCAAATTTGTTTTATAATTAGAGCATGTTATTATTACATATTATATCCAATTTTACATATTTGCTACATATTTTTACTGTTTTCATTACATATTTATGTACATATTTTTTCGGTCTCTAGTGATGACCTGAGCCTTGTTAATAAATAATTTGTGTATCTCCCAGCATTGCGGTCAATTACATCCGAATTAATATTTCGAAAATTTTAAAATACACGTGTGTGTGTATGTATGTTTCCATGTTTGTGAAGACCTTTTGCCAATACTAGTCCGTGTGTATCATCTTTGAATGCACCATCCCAACGCTTGAAGTGCACAAACGAAAAAAGTTAAGACGCAGAAGCTGAGGCTCACTCTCATTCAGGTCACGAGAGCATTACATGCAGCTCTGAGCGTTCTCATATTTCCCTCATTCAGCCCTGAAGTATTCACTGTGTCTGGCTACCTTCCAGATGCGCAGTCATCACTGCTAACTCATATAAGAGGTACCACTCCTTACATGATTTTCGACTTGAGATAGAATGTAAGCCGTAAGAAAAATCATGTTAACATCGACACACAACAGCCTCATCTTGAGAAATGATTGCATTTCCCCCAAAAAATGTTTACATTTTATGCAAAACAATGAATCAAAGGGTAACAAAGTTACGTATCCTGTCTATGAAATTAAGGCGAACTAATGAAAATAATTTCCCAAACTTTCGAAAGCATTTAATATATTCCCTTTATAAATACAAGGATGTAATATTTAACATTAATTTAAGTAGTAACCAAATAAATCGTAATGTTTTATAGATATTAACTATAAATAGAAGTCTTAATTTGGCTTTGGTGGCAAAAAGTAACTGATTTAGAGGTTTTTCACTGACTAAAAATCATTGTCCTTTTACTAGCTATTAATGTCATAATTCGAAAATTAAGATTTCAAATGAATATTCTACTTCCCATTATACTCTTAAGTAACAACTGCATTACACTCAATTCTAGAAGCTCAAGGAAGTTATGGGTTTCCACAGATAATGTACGTAAATTAGCAAAAGAAACTGATGTTTGATGTCACGGTCATCAAAGAATTATGTATCCATAACGTCATAGATTCGATGATACGGGTAAGAGTTAACAGTTCCTTACTAGAAGCCGGCATTATCTAACTTCTTGAAACTTTCATTAAGTGCATGTATATTATTATATAATAGCAAACAAATATATTATTGGAAGTATCTCATGTAATTTTCTATAAATTGGTGCAATTTCTAATAATGGATGTACATTTAATGACACGACGTTCATTTCTACTAATAATACATGACAATTCCTTCAAATTCGAGGAATTTCTAAAAAAGGAAAGTAGTTCAAATGAGATGTTCATTTCCATTAATACACCCACTGATATCAGGAATGAATCAAATCAAAACAAAGATCAAGAGAAATTGGTTTGATTTATCTTCTTTCTTCATCCAATTCAAGCATAGTTTCTTTGCGCGAGTGATGACACGTTTCCGGACTTGTCAAATCCATTGGTCATTCGTAGTTCCATGAGTGCAGTCCATGTTGTACATGAGATATGGCTGAGTTTTCCCGTTAGAACGTAAGATCAGATGCCGGCCCCACACATCGGCTTGCGGGGTTTCCCCGCTGCAGGTGTTTCTCCCGGAGCGGCACCACCCGCCGCAACAAACCCTACGCTCCCGAATGGTTTCCTAACAAGTACGGTACTGTAGACTATGCAAGTGAGAATGCGTGTGTGTCCCATGCAGGGGAGAATGGGACATGAGGAGAAAATCTGAGAATTCCGGTATTGATCGGAGAAACCACGGAGAACTATAGATCAGATCAGTCGGCCGCTAGAATTCGCCTCCAAACAGCGACTGATTTAGACACTGCTTTACTCATATAGCTAGTGTCAAATATTCGCCATATTTGGACATTCAGGATTTTTCAATTAGATGTTGGGGCAACGAATCTTACCCATCTTACATGGTTGAGTGATTTACCCCTCCCGGCACTTTACACGTTACATACTTCTCTGGACCGACTGCTACACACCCAAACTTAGTATCTTGGAACAATGAAATTTGATAGCAGGGCTATTGCGCTGGTGCAGGGGACCTCACCAGCGACCCGTAACATTTTGAACGGAACTACGATCCTTACAATGTATAATACATTTTATTTCTTTAAATTATGTCCAATCCATGGTTTTCCCGTCTTTACTTTATGATTTGGGAAATACATACACCGTCAGAAATTACATGAAATTTAATGTAGATTTAATGTACGGCTGTTAACTTAACTTACTAGTCTACATTAAATTTATTGTACACGTACATTACATTTATAGTACATGTACATCAAATTTAATTCATGTACATGAAAATTACTTTCACGTAGTTTACATTAAAAGTTAGGCAGAAATTTTTCATTGCGTGCAGTTACACAACATTTGGCACTTCAAAGTATTTAGCACCAGCATCAATGGCTTAAGATAATTGTATTTCTCATCGTATTTGTATTTATTCGTTGTATATGTTTCTCGTAACTTTTATTCACTTTGTAGTACCATACGCCATATTTAAATAAAGAAAGTTGTGAGTGCGGGAAAGGGGACCAAGAAATGTAATTGCCCACCCTCGCGCCTTCGCAGCGCACGCTTACGCCACAGGCTGAAGATGAGACAGGGAGCGGCCACGCGAACACAAGTTGAGCACGCCCCTGCCACCTGGGGCGCGATGGGCGGACGCGGCCGTCGGCGGAGCAGCCAACACGTGCCAACGGAACACTGCCGCGCCTGTTACCAGCCATCTGTCGCCAATGCGCAGGAAGCCAATGCGCGAAACGGACGCACTCTGCGCGGCGCTTCGCTCGCCTGTCCGTCCGCTCTCCCTGGCGCTGTCTTTTTTTTCTTCTTTTTTTTCCAGCCGCCCACACCACCTTACATAGCACAGCGGGTGAACTGATGTCACTGCAGTGCTTCTGACTGGCAGATCCCGGCGGTTCGACAGTGGCAGCAATTTCGACAAGCTACAAGTCGAATTCAGTCGATGTCTGGAGGAGAATTCTAGTGGCCGGCTGCTCTGATCGGTAGTTTTCTGTGTTTGATACTCATGGTCGTTCAAACGGAATTTTTACAGTGTCTCATGAGAGGAGCAGTTTCAAATAATGAAGTCGAATCCCAGGAATCTACGCGTGAAACGAGAAATATCATTGCTTTCAATTAAAACTGGCTAGGAAATCAGAGAAAGTGTTGAAAAAATAGAACTATGAAATATGCCATTTGAGATATCTAAACAGGAACTTAGTTCTCATTTCTATACGAACAATATTTTGACTTGGGTTCCGTTGATTGATTGATTGTTAATGATTCCGGGTGCGTCAACTATGGCATTAGTCCCGTAAGTGCAGTACATGTTTTGCTCGGGAGGGGGCAGGGGTCTTCCCCCGCTGGATGGCCATATACGGCGCCGACCTACAGTCGGCTAACGGGGTTTTCCCAAACCAAGATCTTCCACCAGCAGTTCTAAGGCCTCGAGTTCCGTTGAATATTTTTCCAGTTAGGTTTGGTATCCTGTCATCTCCCTCCCCGCATACACAGACACAAACACAGTCTCCGCGTCACCGGTCCACCTCTGCACCGCTCCTGCCTCAGCGTTTTTAACTTCTCAGTTTGCCCCCCCCCCCCGCCTCTTCTTCCATCCCATCCCGCCGCCGCCGCGCTTTCGTCACACCGCGACCGTCGCTGCCATCGCGCCAGTGCCTGCCTACACCTCCTGCCCATCGCAGCGGACCGCCTCCGCACCCGAAGACCGTCTCGTCACTTACTCCACCCGCTCAGCGACCGTCACCGCCACGGCGTCCGCCCCAGCGCCCGCCTCCGCTGCCGCCTCCGCTGCCGCCCCCGCGCGCGCCGGTCGCGGCCTCACACAACGCCACGCGCGCTGCGCAACGGCAGACGGGCGCGGCGCCCCGCCCCGCCCCGCTACGCCCCGCCCCGCACCGGCCGGCCGCCGTCTAAATGCGGACGCCCCGCGGCGGCGGTCAGCGCTCGCGCGGCGCCGGCGACGGCGACTGCACATGCGGCGCGGAGCGATGTGACGGAGATGGGAGTGCGAGTTGGAAAGAAGTAGTGGAGCGAAAAAGAAATTCTGGGGCGGCGGTGCCTGAAGGATGTATCGATGACGTACGACAGCGTAGACGTACGCTGGTGAGGCACAGATGGAGCGACGGTGGTGCGACACAGTGACGGAGGGGCGACACAGTGAGGGAGGTGCGACACAGTGACGGAGGGGCGACATGGTGACGATGGTTCGACACAGTGACGGTGGTTCGACACAGTGACGGCGGTGCGACACAGTGACGGTACGTCGTGCAACAGAGTGCCGCCGGTGCGACAGACCAGAATTTCACAGGAATCTGTGTGTACCTCCTAAAAGTGCCAGTGGAATCATTTAGCCGATATAGATACCCAGTAAACAATGCCAATGTGGCGTTGACGACCAAGTGGTTTAACCCACGGCGCAGCACCGTAGTGGCCGACTAGCGAAGAGGCCACCACGTGGAAAGCGGCAGCGGTTGAAATGGCAGAGTTGGAAGCGGGGCCGCGGGGAGGGGGTAGCACTACCGCCGCTGCTCGTCGTTTGGCGCACCGCCCACGTGTCTACCACCCGCCCGTTCGCCCATGAGTTCTCTCCACAGCGCCCCAATTGACACATCGCAACCGGGGGCGTGGGACGGAGAATAATGTCTCTGTGTACGTTAAATGCGATGATCTTTAGTCCCACAAGAATAGTGTATGTTGTAATCCGATAGGTGGCAGAGTTCCTCTCCCGCCAGTATGTAAGTTCTGGAGCTCATTAAATGAGCCTATTAAATGAGCTCATTATATGAGCAAATTTTGCAAGTCGGCTTGCGGAGTGTCCTTCCTGTTACCGCCCCTACTGAGCCGAACTGTAAGGTCCAGATCCGCCCGACAAGAATGGTAGTGTAGTGTAAAGTGTAAGAGAATGTGTTATGGAAGGGGAGGGGAACATCGCACGCAGTTCGTTACCCGTTTGTTAGAATACTGCTCCGATATTTGGTAGATGTTGATTGGTTTAAAACGTAAAACAACCGATCAGAAAGGCCAACCGATATAATTCTCCTCCAGGCAGCCACTGTACCAGTCGAAAATTCGCCAATGTCGGAATTCGACCCCGGCAACCAGCCAAGCAGTAACGCTGCAGAGACAGCGGAGTGCCCTCACAGTCTGTCTAAGATCTCGCGGACGCGGGGGCGGCAGCAGCGTCGTCTACACTGCCGCTCCCTCCGTGAATGAATGCCTTATGAATGCCTAATAAATGCCGTGGTGAGACGAAGGCCATGAGGCTCAGGCCACCCAAATTTCACTACGCTCCTTTCGCCAACTACGGGAGAAAAAAGGTATTACTTGGGCGACGAAACAGGCAATTTGAATTTAGCTTACAGGCTGCATGTAGGCTTGAGGGTCAGTTACATGCAGTAAATCTACTAAGCTGGCTTTACTTCCCTTCCGAAGGAAGGCGTACGAAGATTTTTTTCGCCCTTGAAAATCGTGTTTGAACCCGCGAACTAAGGTATAATAGTCCGATACACTAACCGTTACACCATCGCCGCCGCTGAGCCGTGCTTGAGGACGCACCTAGAACTTTCAGAGGCAACATCTGTATCCAAGGGAGTGCCGGCAGTGAGCGGTTTGACCAGCCGAGATGGTTAAGGTTTTGCACGGGGAAGCATTACAGCAATCGACAGCAATATCGATCTCCTGCCCACGCGCATTTTTAGTTTCACATCAGTTTTGAGCATCTGCGCATGCGCAGAAGATCACGTTGGAGTCGATTGCTGCACGCTAAGTAGTTTAAAACCCCTGTTGTCATAGAGGGCACACGCATTTAGAATTGGTAATGGAGTGGGCGAGTTGTGATAATTCGCTACCAATGACCACGATGAAGCACATACTAATGTCGGTAATTATTGTGGTCTAACAATACAAAGAATTTAACTTGTACATGTAGATGAGAGTAATATGATTTTATGATGATTAATATGATTTTATTAAAGTCTAAAATGATATTTTTCATGTAAATAGTAACAGTCAGTGACGAAACTGCAGGATGTAGTGTAAAATCTGATAAACACCACTAAATAGAAAGGTGTAGAAGGGAAACTGAGGAAATATTGCGTGCGGTAAGGTGATAATAGGGATGCGTCGTAGCATATAGATAAAAAAATATATCGAAAATTACAACAATGTGAATTTTTAAACAATTTTGATCATCCTCCGCATTGAGCTATAGTTAGATTGAGAGAAATTGTTCATGCTTCCAACGTAAGTATGTAACTGAATTTTGTAAAATATTTCTTTTTTACGTTCTTGGTTTAGATTCTTAATATTCCTATTTCCTCCACACTTTGCTGAGTAATCGGAATTACATGGAATGAATTATTTTACAAAATATATAAGAGAGAATTGACAGCACACATGATAAATAAAAATGATTAATAAAAGCGTGAATGTTAGACTATCGACTGAAGGATAAGACGGAATTGAAGGAAGATAATATTCGCATAGTAATGTGAAGTATTGAAAATCACGAACTAGCTGTTTCCTGTGCAAATTCCTTCGCCTCTTACCGATGAATGAATGCACTTAAGTGAAAGAAAGGAGAATCAAATAACAAGGAGAGAAACCTGTTGGAAAGTTCGCTTTGGGGCGAGATGAATGGAAGAAGCTGTGCGTTCAAGGACGCTAACACTGGTATTTAAGGAGAGCAATAAACAACACGTCGCTTGGAATGCACTTTCGCCCAAGTTTACTTTGAATACCGAAAATAGATGTAAGCAACCTCTTGAGGAAGCGCAGAATGTGCCTGATATAACTCAATCGATGCATTACGTTTTTAGTAAATTTCGGAACTAAAGATTCAATGCACAATATTTGAAATGAATGAAACCATGAAATTTATAGCCAACGAAGCGTACCTTCCTTAAAACGTTGCAATTAAAAACAATTTCTTTCACATTTCTATTACACAACTGTCACGTATCCGGAACAGCTGTGGTTCCTTTTATTCTCTTAACGTTGAAAAGCTTAAGGAGAGGTATGCTCCCCGACAAATAGATAGAACGAACAGTCCAGAACTTTAGAACATTCACAATTGTCAGCCTGTCTCACAAAACAGAGCAGAGGCTTCCTACTTTTCAAAATAAAGGTCAAGTGAAATAACCATTGACTAGCATTACTATCGTATAACTAAACATTTTGCCTATTAAAAAACTTGAGAGCATCTTTCATATACAGTTTTCATTTACAAGCCGTCCACGTTCATTTAGTACCGAACTAACAATAGTTGATTGAGATTGTCTAGAGGAAATAAACGATAAATCAGTGTGACGATTTCCCAGAACAAATTTCTTGGACTTTTCACGGTTTTCCAGTGCATTTTTGAAAATAAATTTTCAGATACAGTTTTTAATTTTTCATTACTGAAGAATTTGGCAGGAAATAGCAAATTAAACACTTAAAAATCTCAAATTTAAAGCCAAATAATTGACATTAACATTTTATCTCCGATATGGCCATAGTTATTCTCTCGTAAAAATCTAAGAGTGCAGAGAACAGATTCGCTATTTCCATGTATGCTAGAAAGTTAGTAATGTGATGCCTTCGGCGGCTATCTCTTCCATTCCCTCAGTGCAGGAGAACATGTTCCACGGTAAGATCTGTTTCGCAGTTATCGCAAGTACGCGTTGGGTCCCAGCAAGGACAATATCCGTAGGGGAAATTGCAGTGACCGATCCGAACGCGTCAGAACATTCTCCTCGCGTCTAGCGCCACGAGATGAGGAAGACCTAGGATTTACGGAATCCTTGATTATCGTGAGCTTAAACATTCGAGTTCTGTAACTGAGAATGCCATGCACTCAGAATAGAGGGTTTAATAGAGAGCTTGGCGTCTTTCGTGGAGAGTGGAACGATGTCTAAGTCTTTTCTTTGTGACGAGCTTTGTTGCCTGCTCAGCTATTTTGTGTCCTCCTACTCCCACGTGGTCAGGCAACAAAGAGAGATACATGGACCATCGAATAAATGATGGATTTGTTTTTGTTTGTTCATTGTCAGAGGGTCACAAAAAGAGAAGGAAGAAATGGATTCGAGAGAGCTCTTAGAATCACTGCAGATCACTATTCTCCATAATGACCTCGATTTAGCGAACATAAGTGCCTCCAAGATCGCATATTCCCCTGCAGTACAGACGCTGCACGAAGAGTCTATTCGAAAACTTCGCGTGGAACTATGGCAGTAGAAGACGCATTCTTCTTTTCCACTTTGGGAGGAACCATCAGTGTAGATAAAGTTATGGCCAGGACACATGGATTTCGTCACCTGAAATTTCGTTAGAAATGTCTTGGGGGAAGTTAATTGATTTTTCGTGTTTCCGGGCTCGTCAACTGCTTCGGTCATTAGTCCCGTTAGTGTAGTGCATGTTTTTTCTCGGGAGATAGCGGTGATCTTCCCCCGCTGGATGGCGAGATCCGGCGCCGACCTACCGTCGGCTAGTGGGGTTTCCCCCTAGCCAGGACTCTCCCACCAGCGGGGCACCGTCCCAGTCGGGAGAAGCTCTAAGTTCCCGACCGGTCTCCCGTAATATGTGGTAGTGTAGTGCATGTTAGTGTAAGTGTGTGTGTAAGGGGAGAGGATAGTGTAACGTCACCACATGGTGGCCAGGTTCGACCATCTTTAGAAGTTTAGCAGAGGGGAAGTGCATCCGGTCGGCTAGTACAAAAGCTGTTAGTAGCTTTTGTCAACTGAAAAGGGAGCTATTAACACCCCGGGACGCAAGTCGGCCGGGCAGAGAGTCCTGACCCCGCCGGCGGTCAGGAGGCTGGCTGGCCATGGGACTCAGAGCCACCTACACGTGCAGATAAGCTAGGGGTGGGGTGGGGACATGACCGCCAAGCTAGCCGGCCGGAAAGAGGAGTTCGTTAAGAGATCGCCTCGCGTGCGGACGCAACTGCGGCCCGTTGGCGGTAGTGCATTCCTTGGACACTGCGAGTGGGCACCGGGTGTCGGGACACCGGCGCGGTAAAGCGTCTGGGTGGAGGATGCACTCAGCCAGGAGATGGGAGCAGGGTGCGTGGAGTCGCGGAGGTAGATTGCGAACGGAACCCCAGAGCTGTACATACTGTATAATATTCTGTAAATAAATATTGTAACTAGAGCTCGTGTCTGTGTAGTCATTTCGCTACCACGACGCCACAGACGGGGTTATTTAAATGGTGGCAGCGGTCAACGAACCCAGGCAAGGGGAAGCTGTGTTAAAATTAGTTAACAAATTTTAATAGTGCAGCGGCATAAGTACCCAGGCTGGGGGAGGAAGTATGCGGTTACGATAGACTCGTATATCGGTACTTGGATGAACTTTCGAGGGCTCGCCGGCGTAGTAACGCACGGGGTTATTTAAATCAAAGGCATCGAAGGGCAGAGACTGATCGTCGGACGAAGAAAGAAGCCATCCGGACAGGAAGGAAGGACGACGTCAAAGCCAACCGACGCCGATACAGGGACATCAGGACACTGCATGTAAGTGTAGCCTTCGGCATTCATAGCGATCAGAATCAGGCATAATGGCATTTTTAGCAAAGTACCGGAAAGACTGTCTGGTGCAGGTCGCGAGAGAATTAGGAGAGTCTGTAACTAATGAGAATACAGTGATCAGTCTCAAACAGATAATTCTAGATAGTGTTCATTACGAGGAAGAATTTGTTAAAGAATTAGCGAATAATTGTCAAGATATTATCGCCAGGAACGAGAAGAAAGGGAAGAGAAAGAGAAAGAGAAGGAGAGGGAAAGGGAACGAGAAGAGGAGTTTGAACTGGAGAAGTTGAGGCTAACGAGGCAGACGACGACTATTTCGAAGCAGGTACGAGGCAAATTCTAAAAGCGCACATTAAGTTATATCATGTAATGGATAAATTTAGAGGCGAAAAGGATGACATCACGGCTTATTTAAGTGTATTCGAAGCACAAGCCAATCAATTGGGCGTACCGGAAGAAGATTGTAATCAATCTTATGGGGTTGTTGCTGAACCAAGTCAACTGCATGGCTTATGATTGAAGGTCGGGGAAATGCGACCGAATATACGAGATAAAATCAAAATTATTAGAAATGTATAAGTTTAATGCGGAAAAGTTTAGGCAACTATTTACTAAACATATGAAGCAGACCGGTACCACTTGGAACGTGTACGCGAGAGAGTTGCACAATTATTGTAAGCAGTGGGTGGCGGATTGCAATATCTACCTTTGAAGCTCTTCTGATCTAATTGTTACCGATCAAATGAAGCGGCGGGTTCCGTCCGAGATCAGGGAACATTTTATAGACGAATGGGGTAAATTTACAGTTGCGTTGACTTCGCCAGAAAATTAGATAATTATGAAAATAATAGGGCAGGATGGAAGAGTTCGTTTCAAAGCACGGTAAGAAGGCAGAACCAGTTGCAGATATTACCTCGAGTTCGAGAAGCATAGTGCGAAGCCATAGATAAGAAGGTGAAGTAAGAATAGATTTCGATCAGCCGAGCAACGGAAATGTTTCTCTTGTGGCTCGACTCAACACCTTAAGCGGGACTGTCCAGGTGCACGAACCGGGAGAAGGTTGGTCCAGTGGCCGACCAAGATGCGCGTGAATTATTTCGCCCACACGGTTTCCGGATTAATTAACGGAATCAGATCGGAACTTTGAGAGACACTGGAGCGAGTTTTGATATTGTAAATGAACGGCTGGTAAAAGATGAGCAATGACGGGCGAGTCGGTTTGATATTTCAGCCACTAGACTCCAACCACGGAACTTGCCAGTCGCGCAGGTAACAGTTCAAGGGCCGTTTGGAACCGTAGTTACGAAGGCATGCGGTAGTAAAAAAGAATGTGATATCGGTTACTATCTGTTGAGTAACAGAACTGCTCTGCTGCTCGATGAAATACAGGTACAGTAGAGCGCAAGTGGTTGGGGCCGTGGTAATCAGACGGCGCGCCAGGCCGAGGCTCGGGAGGCGAGCATCTCGAGTCGCCGTCAGGTGAGCGACCGAGGAGGCTCTGACGGGGCTGAGAAACAGAAGGGCTGAGCCACCGCAAGCCGTAGAGGGAAGTCAGACGGAACTTGAACCTCAGGTTATCGAATTAATCCATGTAGACAGAGACGTTTGCGGCGGAACAACAAAGGGACAATAGCTGAAGGAAATATACAAGCGCACGGAATAGAGTACCAGAGAAGGGAAAAGACGCGTACATTAAGGATCGAGTGTTATTTCGATCGCGACACAGTAAACGCGGAGAAAGATTCGACATGATTGTTGTACCGGAAATATATCGAAGTACCGTCCTTAAGTTGTGTCATGAAACAGCCAATGCACACTTAGGCACCACTGAGCAAGGATAGCATGGCTAAATACTTTTTATTGGCTGAATTGTTTCAGGAAATGGAAAAATTTATCAGATCTTGATAGTTGAAGGTGGGAAGGTCGGGAGACAAGGGTGCGTGCTACCTTACCTTAGTACCGCCTGTCTCAGAAATATTTGGCAAAATAAACGTAGATGCATGCGGACCATTTCCAGAATCGCAAACGGGGTATAAATTCATCCTGACTGCATCGTGTAGCTAGTCGATTTCCGGAGGCAATCCGATAACGGATTTAAGATCTACTACGGTTATTGATGCTCATGGAATTATTTAGTAGAATAGGATTCCCAAAGAGATGCAAACGGATCAAGGCACTTGCTTTACTAGCATACTGACAGCGGAATTCGCACAGAAATTCGAATTCGGCTAGTTAGGAGTTCGCCACCACCTCAATCCAATGAAATAGAGCGTGTACATCGAACGATGAATAGACTCATTAAGGTTATGTGTTTCAAAGCGGCACGGAATGGGAGAAGCAGCCTCCGGCAATCTTATTTGCGTTACGGACTACTGTGCACGAAAGCTTAGGATTCACTCCGCTGAGCTTGTGTATGGCAGGAACTTACGTACTCCAATCACTTTAATGTATGAGCGCCTTGCGGAACTGAGGAAGAAGAGAACCGTGGTCGAATACGTGTTTAAATTAGTGAACCGTCTCAAAAGATCGCGCGAGCTTGCTCATCAAAATTAGTTAAGGAGCAAGAAAAGAGAAAAAGTGTGGTATGACCGCAAAGCAGTGCACCTGCAATTTGCTGTAGGAGATCGTGTCCTAGTGTTAGCGCCGAACAGAACCCAGAAACTTTCGGTACAGTGGGTCGGGCCCGGCGAGGTGTTAGAAAAATATCCGAAACAATTAGTCGTTGTTACCTGGGAAAAAGAGGGCCGTATACCATGAATATGTTGAAAAGGTACCATCAGAGAACGTGAATACATTAGTTACGTGGCAACACAGGCACTGAGTTCGAACCAGACGAAGATGAACTGACAAATATGCCGTGAAACTAGAAAATAGGATTTTGAGTTGAAGCGATGTTCGAGGTACAGATGTCGAACGGAGTTTCGGAAAAGGCTGAAGAGATAGTATTCAAATATAGAGAGATATTCTCGACAAGCCTGGTCTGACTGACATGGTAACAATGGATATCGAAATCATGACGAATCCAAACCTGTCAGAAGTGCACCCTACCGTATGTCACCTAGACAGTCGGAAATTTGAAAGAAGAAATTACAAAATGTTACAGGATAAAATCATTGAAGTAGGTGATTCAGATTATACATCACGATGATTTTAGTAGAAGCACTGGAAGGAAGCGCGGCCGTGTATTGACTACAGACGTCTGAATCAATGCATTAAGACAGAGTATTACCTCTACCGAGCATGGAGGAAAGAATAGAGATAGTGGCGGCGGCTAAAATCATTAGCACATTGATTTGGCAAAGTGTTATTGGCAAATTGCCCTCACGCCGAGAGCACAGCGTTATGCGGCTTTGTGACGAAATTCGAACTTATCGACCATTACGACTTCCCTTTGGGATTAAGAACGCACCTACCAGTGCAGTCGCATGATGGCATCCTTCGTTAGATTCTGTAGTACATTTGTGTACCGTATATGGATGACATTGCCATTTTTAGTAATAACTGGAAGATCTATCCGTCATCTGGAAGAAGTATTTCAGATTATCAAAAGGCGAAACTGCATGTCCAGCCGACTAAATGTAAATTCGCTAGGAATTCCGTGCAGTACTTGGGATACGTTGTGGCGGGGGCGTAATGAGGCCAGTTCAAGCAAAGGTTCACGCGATCCAAGAGTATCCGCTTCCCAAATCAAAAAGCAAGTCAGGGCTTTTCTAGGCTCGCAGGATATTATAGAAGGTTCATTCCAGGATTTGCAGAAAAGCGGCACTGTTAACAGATTTACTGCGTGGAGGAACGCCAAGGCAAAGTAAATTGGTCGCAAGAATGTGATGACGCATTCAAAGCCCTAAAGGACGCCCTATGTAGTGAATCTGAGTAACGCCCAGATTTCAGCAACCATTTATTATGCAATGTGATGCATCAGATCGTGGAATAGGCGTAATTCTGGCTCAAATGATGAGGAAGGGAATGAACATCCCATATTGTACATAAGTAGGAAATTATCTGACTCGGAAATTAAATTTGTGCAACGGAAAAGGAGTGCATGGCTATAATTTGGGGCTTGCAGAAACTGGAAATATTATTTAGACGGGCGAAAGATCAAAATTGAGACTGATCATAACCCTGTGGTATGGTTAAGTAATTGTTCTGGAAAAAATCCTAGGTTAATGAGGTGGTCACTAATGATTCAATACCACAACATTGAAATCATTCATAAAAAGGGGAAAGAACATGGAAATGTCGACGCATTGAGTCGAATGTTTTGAGAAGGCTGATCTGATCACCATGATGCGGAAGGACACACTGTAGGGGTCCTTGCAACGGTTGCATTATATAAATCCAAAATGTGCTTATATATGTATTGTTTTTGTTTTTTTTTGTCGAAGTTATATTTAGGTTCAAGTTTAATCGTTGTTTCAAAGTTTATAATTATTGATGTCATAATGTCTTGTTGTTAGATGTTTCTAATGTATAATCATGTCGTATGCTTAGTTGATATGTTTTTGTTTTTGTTTTTTCTCAAGGTCATATCTATGTGTATCATAGTAATGAAGATTGAAAATAATATATAAATGTACATATGTGTGTATGACATAGATCTAATACGAAATTGTAATCTTGCTTTGTACTGAGAAAAAAAACTGGGGTCGTTCGCAGTCGAGACATTAGATTAGAATGGCTAGAGAAAAAATAGTAAAGGTATAGAGAATGTTTAGCCTGCGAGGCCAAAAACGGCCATGTAGAATCCAGAATACAGGTTACTAGTGAATTTTTGTCCTGTGGTTGGCACCTGCGGAAAAATCATTCGCGGATATAGGAGTCTGTAACGTCACCACATGGTGGCCAGGTTCGACCATCTTAGAGTTTAGCAGAGGGAAGTGCATCCGGTCGGCTAGTACAAAAGCTGTTAGTAGCTTTGTCAACTGAAAAGGAGCTATTAACACCCCGGGACGCAAGTCGGCCGGGCAGAGAGTCCTGACCCCGCCGGCGGTCAGGAGGCTGGCTGGCCATGTGATCTCAGAGCCACCACACGTGCAGATAAGCAGGGTGGGGTGGGGACATGACCGCCGAAGCTAGCCGGCCGGAAAGGGAGTTCGTTAAGAGATCGCCCGCGTGCGGACGCAACTGCGGCCCGTTGGCGGTAGTGCATTCCTTGACACTGCGAGTGCAGCACCGGGTGTCGGACACCGCGCGGTAAAGCGTCTGGGTGGAGGATGCACTCAGCCAGGAGATGGGAGCAGGGGTGCGTGGAGTCGCGGAGGTAGATTGCGAACGGAACCCCAGAGCTGTACATACTGTATAATATTCTGTAAATAAATATTGTAACTAGAGCTCGTGTCTGTGTAGTCATTTCGCTACCACGACGCCACAATAGGACAAAGAAGAGGAAGGACAGATCTCGCGCGGTCCGTGGCCCGTTCGGTAGGGTACTGCTCCGGCATTCGCTCGGTGTTGATTGGAGAAACCACGGAAAACTAACGATCATAGCAGCCGGCCTCTAAAATTCTCCTCCAGACAGCTATTGAATTCGACCTAGTTGAAAAGCTAGTGTCGAAAATCCTGCCGCCGCCAGGACTCGAACCTAGGACCTCCCGGTCAGTGGCGCTGCGGTGACATCAGTTGATGCACTGAGCTACCGCTCCCGGTGGAGGGAAGTTGAGAATCTAGTTATTAGACAATCGAATGTTTATTACGGGGCGGAGAAGTTTCCAAGGAGTCACGAGATTTCGGAGGGGATTCACAGGGGTGAGTAATTTTATATGAAGCTTCCACAAAAGCATATGGAGACGGGATTCCCAAAGGATGGGGTATCGATGTATTGATTGGATAAATGACAGAATTACCGACCAGAGCAGCCGGCCGCTAAAGTTCTCTACTCGGCGGCTGAATTCGACACAGCTATGTAAGTAGTGTCGAAAATTCGCCACCATCGGGACGCAAACTCTAGGAACGTACGGTCAGAGTCGCTGGAGAAACAGCGGCAATGCGAGCTAACCTGAGGGGGAGAGGAAAGACGTAAATCTACACTCGGAATAGCGTATTCAGTGATGTCAAGGCCTCCTACGTGGCCCCTCTATGTCGTGGCCCCTACGAACTTGTCAGCGCAACTAGCGTCGGGAAAGGAAACCATAAGTAGTAATTCTGCTCTCAGAAGGCAGTGTAATAGAATTTTACAGGCACTGGATACATTACAACTTCCAAACTTAATAGGTAATCATGCTCGATTAATATCTATGTATGATAGCAAATATGTCTGAACAAGCATTTTCTATAATGAAATTGCTCAAAAACAAGCACGGGGTTAGATTAAGTATTGAAAATTTGAGAAATAGTTTACTAATTTGTCTCTCGGAATCTCTAGAGCCTCACATTACCAACGTGGAATCAAATGTAAATGTAAGGAAGATATGCACAGAAAAATCAAAATCAAAATATAAATAAAAATCACAACAACAAACAACGTTCTTAAATTTATTTATCTAATTTCCGCCTAATCGTATTTCATGTGTAAATCGTAAAAGTGTTCAAAGTTACTGTCTGTCCTGGTTCATTACAAATGAACAAATTCATCGAGAATTAAAATTACACAATTAGAAGAAACCATAGCTAAATTAGCTAACAATTTTACAACAATCGCATACTCACAAGTACCATCATTGTTAACATGGGAAAAAATGCGGTCCACCCACGCATAAAGTCAAGATTCCCCAAAGACAAATTCAAACCCCCGTAAACCACTATACCCTCAGCTCCTTAACATAATCATATTCCTTTCTCTTAATTAACAATAACATTAAATCAATAATTATGTCCGAGTTTAAACCTCACTTACCTTATGGATGGCCAATCCAAAACTGTCATATAATAATCTTATGTATTTGTAAAACCCTTGAAAGACTGTATTGTCGAAGAATAAATAAATTTAAAAAAGTTACTGCCTACTACTTCCTTATGGCGAGGTGATCAACTGAATGGAAGGATGATTTCGTCGTGCCACCCGAGCCGGGGACGCACGCCGACTTCGTGGCATCGACCTTGACATCACTGGCCTAGTGTGCACGTGCAGGGTCCACCTGTGGGGGCAACAGTTGGCCGCCTGACGAGGAAGGTAAGTTTGCGACGCGGCCAGTCGTCCGCAAGCTATCTGCGCTATCCCCCCACCGATTAAAACGGCGATAACGGCCACACTGTCAGGCGCTGGTGACCATCCACGTCGTGAGCGAGTGTCGCTTATTCTATGACGCAACATCATGCGCGAAGGCGAAATTTAGGTTTGGGTAGTTCCTCTCGGTCGAGTTAAGATGATTTTTTTTATTTAATCTCGAATTTTTACATGAACATGTTTGTTTTGCATATGTTAAGTATATACTGTTAAGGTCCGAAAATACCATATTTTCATCCATTTGCAAATGCATAAACATTTACTTATATATATCGTACAAGTACCAGTAAAAGAGAATTTAACCAAACCCACTTACATAAGATCATTTTGATAAATGACTATTGTCTTGTACATCTCACTTCCGCTGAATAACAAGGAATTACATTTATTTATGACAGTTTCACTACCGCTTAACTTCTAACCACTTCACTCTTAATAATCCATACAGGTAAGTCAATCAATTTCATGCATCTCAGCAATATTCGATCGATTGCCCGCAATATAAAAAAAATCAGGATGAATGTTTTTAGGTTCCCTTAGGTTTTTAGGTTCACTTTAGTTCCAATCAATTCCCTGGTTTTTAACGTGCACACACCCAATCCATATCCATCCAATCTTCCCAATAGTTTCGGGTGAAATACATTATAATATCGAGCGTTTTCTTTAGCTGTCTCAGAAGGCCAGCGCGCTCATATGCTGGTGAAGCCTATACATAGGTCCCTGACAAGATCGAACTATCAGAGCCGCTCATTCTTGGCAGTTTTGGTAATGTGCCCTGTGCAGTTTGGTGATAGTGTAGATTTGTATCGCCTGTGAGAAACACCATGAGCTTTCTCAGAAGGGGAAAATCATTTAATACAGAATTTTAATTCATTGTAATAATGCAAATATTTTAAAACAAGATTTTTAAAAACATGCCATTACTTTCGTGCTTACACAATTTCATTTGCACAACTGTGCAGAGGTTATCAGCATTTATTGTGATCGAATTTAGACTCAGTTTTCGGTGATTGATTAGTGATTGCTGCCATGCCAACTGCTTTGGCCATTAGTCCGTAAGTGTAGTGCATATTTTATAGCAAGAGGTGGCGGTTATCTTCCCTCTCTGGATGGCGAGATCCGGCATCGACCTACCAGTCGGTTGTTTTTTTCTCCAACCAGGTAACTCCCAGCAATAGGACACCGCCCCAGCCGGGACAAGCTCTAAGCTTAGTGATAATGTAGTGCATGTAAGTGTGTATAAGTAAGGGGTGAGGATATGACAAGGAAGAGGAAGGAAAGATCGCGCGCGGTTCATGGTCCGTTTCTCAGTATACTGCTCCATTGTTTACCTGATGTTGATCGACGAAACCACGAAAAACTATCGATCAGAGTATCCAGCCGATAGAATTCTCCTCCAGCCAGCGGCTGATCCTATCTGGCTAGTATCGAAAATTCGCCAGCGTTAGAACTCGAAACCCAGGACCTACCGGTCAGAGGTACTGCAATGACATCAACTGATACTCTGAGCCCTCAGTTTTTGTCGTGGAACATGCTGTACTAGTTTGTGCACAGTTCAATTATCTTCTCCATTGAAAGGGGTATAAATAATTTGCGTTTATGATGAGAGTAGAAACTAATGAGAAGAACGATGTCGAGAGATCCTGTAACGCCTCCAGCATTCGTTATCGTCGTAGCCCTTTGTATCACCTACGCGGAGCGCGCTCCCAATAACAGACATAATATCAACATCGTTCGTCCTTATTAGGGACAGTTGCAGTACGGCAATCGACACTAATATCGATCTGTACATGCGCAGTTCCTCAAAATGCTATAGAGTGGTCGAAGTATTGCTATCTCCTGCTGTACTTACTCTACGCTGGGATTGAAGTACCTTTTGATAGCAGAGCTGGAACTAACATTCTTGGATATAGCGGCCTCGGTGCGCTTGGCTCGTTGCCGAGAACGATCAGAACCGAGTGTCTTTGTTCCCACTATACATCAAAAAGATTGCACCGTCAAGAATATTTGAATCGCATGGGTAAGACTAGCCACTTTTCCTGTAACAAAGTTCTTTGAGTTTTGCCAGTTTTCAAAAAATGTTTCCTCTGACAGGAATTGCACAGATTTTCACACCAAAGAACATATTAAATTGCAGCAAATAAAAATTTTGCCACAAACCATGATTGTATTAAGACATACCTAGTTTTCGAATCGTCCCGAAGTATTCCTGACTGCTAAAGATTCTCCAACATATTTCCTGATTTTTTCGGACTTTTTCAGATAAATAAAATTCTCTTCATTTTCCGTTGTTTTTTTCCCAAAACGTAGCCACCCTGTGGGTGGGTTCCCTCCACAGCAGCACGCTCTGCCACGCTCTCACGCACGCTCGCTCAACTGCGCCCGCAGGTGGACCTGCGCCGCGCCTCATTTGCGACGGGGCTCTAATTTCGACCAATCATCGCCAGGCGCGTGCGCGTAAATGACGCTGTTGCCTTTAAACATAGCAGCTCGTGCTTTCGACGCGTCAACGTAATGATTATCTTGGTCTAATTGGCTGTCTCGCTGAGCGTTTAGACCTGAGTTTCATTCAGTTGAAACACTTTTGACAGAAACTGTAAAGTTGAATGGATCTATTAGTCATTCGCTAATAAGGTTGTTTGTAACTCATTTTTTACACTTCACGCACAAACGTAAGACTTATTATTTTTTTGTTTTTTATATACTACTTGTATTATTATTATTATTATTATTATTATTATTATTATTATTACCTTTTGAAATATTTTTGATACAGTTTGCCATACTTCTTAAATGTAATAAAAATGCAATGCATTTTTGCAATACTTCACTCGGTATACTGTGGAAAACAATGGTTGTGGAAACACAATCACTGAAAATAGAATTCATAATCGTTAACCAGTGAGAAATGCGGCGCAATTTGATCCGTCTGTTTTGGAAAGGTAAGTAACAGAGTACTTCGCTGTAGAAGCGCCACAAATATTACCTTAATGAGCAAACAAAGGTGACAAAGACCGACACGAATATGAGATTTGATTTCAAATTTGTTTACCCCCTCTCTTTACCTCTAACAGAAACACTCTTCACTTTCTCTTCTCTGCTTTACACATGTAGTCCTATTTCAACCCACAGGAATGACGTCTGCTATACCAACTACTGTATGTTTACAAACCAATATCACGTTAGAGTGAGAAGTTGTTAGAGGTTTTTTTCTTCATTTTCACTGCATTTGCTCTTCACCAATCCACATTTTTAAAATGTGTAACTAAATTTGTAATTTTCTTTATTTCGTTTGTATTTTTAATTTTAATGCGTTTTTATTTATTTATTTATTGTAAAACCTTTTGGGTGTAGCGATTTATCGGACGAATACTCTGAAATATGAGTAGAAACAGAAGGCAATTGTTGCAAACGACTTCTTTTATCTAGTTACTTAGTTAACGGGACTTTAAATCCATACCCCTAGCGTTTAGCTTTCTTTTAATTATAAAGAAATCTCAACAATTATCAACAATTTACAATACAATAGTGTGAGATTACACTATATAAAGATAATCGTTAATCCTGAATTAGTGTGTGAATCATCTGCTCCTCGCAGAGGCGCAATCGGGGAGTGCATTAGCGAGTGCAAACGGAGCCCACCTCCAGCCTCAAGTCAGATGCTGACGTTAAAGCTTAGGAGGTCAGAGGAGCTTACGTTAAAGCTTATTATCCGATTTAAATATAGTAACATTTGGCAGAGATCAGCTGTGGCACGGTTATCTAATCGGGAGCTTCGTTGCAACTTAAATTTTTGTTACTGAAGCTCCTGATGGATGTCAGGGTCCCACTATCCTTCCAGCTGTCGACTTTTGGAAGTCAGTACATTTAAATCTGACAATAGTAGATCAGTTTGCTCGACCGGTAGGTTGACAAGTAAACACTGAGAGCTTCATTATTTAATATCCGCACGCTAATTTCGTAAATAAAACAAATATTTTAAGTATATCATTTATCGATTTTTCATTGTTTTTCGAAAAACCAATTACACGGAATAAACTTTGGTATGTGGTATCTGAACGTACGCGTAAAACCAGAAGGCCCGAATCCCGGTCGGGGCGACCAATTCTTTAAAGTAATTTAACTTACGAATGAAAATATTTCGAATTTTTGTCGACAGTTTCATAACTATTCACAAAATTGCCAACCATTATTTCTCACCGTAAGTAACTAGCTACAAAAACACGAATGACATATTTCAAATGAGAAATGTACACATCTATGTTGCTAGGTTTAGAGTGGTCCGTCATGGGAGCATTCTCGTAAGATTTCTCGAAAGATTGTTGTAAGGTAGTGAATTTCATTTTCTCACTATAAAAAAAGAACCATATCAGTGTTTGCACGACGTAAATAGAGAAGTGCAGCATTGCACACAATGTTTTGTAAAGGCGCAAAAATCAATGGAGAATTTATTTCCAAAGAGTAGTCGAGAAATATTACTTCGAAAATAATTTCTATGTAAGGCTACAGATTTTGTCGTGTTAGGTTCGCCAGTATTCTAAAACAGTGTTTTGAGAATATCTTGAGATTTTCAATTCAACCTTGTGTGTGCTTTCCTGAATTACGATCAGTCGGTTGAATGCAGTGTGTTTAAATACTGGTTGGCATCCTGTTCAGCGCAGGCGGCGCAAACGATATTGTCTGAATCAGTCATTTCACGCTATACAGACGGAATAAGCAATTTGAAAATATTTACACATTTCATATTTTACACATCATATCCAAATTTCAATCACATGTTCCCTTTAGCATTTTATTTCGAATTGTAAAGGCAATTTTGGAAGCATTACTTACGTTTTCATTGGTACTAATGGTCCTCTACGGTGTTTCAGCCTCCGTTGCTTTATATAGAGAAGAAAGTCAAATCGTTTAATACATCCTCTTCTGAAGATTTCAGTTACTTAAAAACCAAGTTGTTAATGGTGATAAGGAATGAATAAAACTCGAGATATCGGAGTGGAAGTATTTGAGATTCCACTATCCTCGCAAACAATTGAACGCTTGAAATATAAAAAAAGGGATGCAAGGGTCATTTCTGTCAAATTTACGTTTTACCCGAATAATGCTGAATCAATCAAACCATTTAACATGAAGAACAAAAGTCTTGACGCATTTCTTGCTAGTGTTACGGTGTGACTATAAATGGCAGGAGGCGTGCGTGCCTATAGGTTTAACGCATATATAAACTCATTTTTGTCGAAAGTATGAAAACGGCATTTACATCCTATTTACTTTCTCGTATACGTACGTATATACGGAGTAAGATACGTAGTACAGAGAAATGCTGATGTAATTTTGCGGAAAATCGATTTCGAGATTTCAATGTAATACACGTGTTGGGGTCCCCTGACAAGAGTGTTGTTTTTTTCAAAACGTCCGTCCGTCCGTCCGTCCGTCCGTCCGTCCGTCCGTCAACACTACCAGCGCCGAAACCATACTTCGGATTTTTTCCAAATTGAAGAAATCTGGCTCTATTTGAAGCTTTTAAATTTTGAAAAACCTTCTTACAAATTTGGGGGTACTTTACATGACGCACTTCGGACATTTTCAAAATTTTCCTAAAACGGTTACAATTTTTTTCTTTAAAGTTCTTGATTATTTCAAGTCTTCAATTTATGCCACTTTGGCGAATAATCTATTATGTATTTATATACACCCTCCACCTGCAATTTTTACACACGTTCAAGGCCCATAAATATCTCCCCGTAGACCACCCTGAGGAGCACTTTTCCCACACGTCACGGGGGTAACAGGACCGTATCGTCGCCTGCCAGGACGGCTGCTTTGTGCTCGGAATGGCGGCGTTTAAACGTAGCGGTTTTCCGGTCCATTAAAAGAGCCGGTTTATGGCCCGAGGCGCTGTTCAGTTCATGTTGGCGGCCCTTGCTCTTTGCCACCCACACGCCCACCAGCGGTGACAACTTTGCTGAGATTCACCCCGCCAGAGGGCAGCAGTGATTCAGGAAGGAGACATTTTAAATACCTTCGCTTCTAATTGATAAGGGGTTCTCTTAACTGTGGCGACTACGAACGTTTTCACATTTTGTTAGCAAGAGGTTGATGGAAAATGAATGCTCTAACATTTTTTGTTGTTGAATAATTTTGTCTGTTGTGTTGGCACTAGTGAAACAAAAAATTGTCTTTCGTTACAACGGGTAATTGTATTACAAAACTGGAAACTTTTAAGTATTGTAACATATTACGAGTCTAAAGTTTCGAATAGAACCATCTCCGAGAAGTTACAAGTTGTCACGAAAAATCAATAGATTTAATAATTAGTAACTTTTTACGTACGCGTTTTAAAATGAACCCCAAAGTTACTGACATTTTGGCTAGCTATTTAACATACTACCATTTGTAGAACACAATACTTGAAAACTTACAGACTTCCTTCGTTGTTTGATAATTATTTTTAAATGTTGTTAACACTTGAGATTACGTTTCCGTATGATCATTTTAAAAAAATTACATTAAAACTTACAAATTCGCTTTGTTGTTTGTCTTGTCAAATAAACGTTTGAGATCACTATTTTGCAGCGAATATTACTTCTGAAAGATCTGGTAAAACTCGGTTGCATTTGTTTTCTTCTCTTAGCTCTCTTATCCACGTGATGAAGGTCTAGCTTGAAATAGGTATAAGTAAATAGACACAGCCTGAGAGTGAATCGACATTTGGGAGTTCTGAGATTTGTTTTCTAGTTACTTTTAGACTGCCAGATTTTGAAGCTGTATAGCAATGAAAACAGCATTTGTGTATTATTTACTAATTATATTGCAATAAGACGAGACTAATATACACAATATTTAAGCTACAATGAGCCAATATGTAATCATTAGTAATATATTCACTGGTTCTTCTTAAATGTTGACTGTCTATAAGTGCTAAACCTAGTGCTGAGAAAATATTTTGAGTTGTGTTACCTAGGTTGTTTTAAATTCCTTGTTATAAAAATATACAACTGGACTGGAGAAATGCAAAAGTGCCAATGGATGTAGAGCGGAAACACAAAGACGGCCTGGGACAATACGCAGCCTTGTGTGCGGGCGTTGGGGATTGAAATACGCCATTCGACGCCAGGTCCGGGCGAGTGTCGCAAGAAGCGAGGGTGGATGTGCCAAGAGCCTGGAGCGGCGGCGGCGAGAGCGACAGCAAAGGAGGAGCAACAGGAAATTGCCAGACTGTAGGGGGCGGCGGTGATGGTCAGAATAAAGAGAAGGGAGTGGGGGGAATATACGTCATTGATTGTCTTTAAAAACAACAATAAAATTACATATTTTTCCTAAGTACATTTATCAAAATAGTAATTGTTCATCTTTAAAAACAATATCAAATGTTTGTTACTTTTTACATATTTTGTACCCTATTACATATTTTCACATTTTTTTTGATATTTGCAAGATACTTTTGTCTACCAAATTTCTAAAAAAATTATCTTTGCTAAAATTTCAAAAATAGATATTTTTTAAAAAATCAATGTTTTCTTACATAATGTAAAATTGCGTTCTGACGAACTGGCGTTCTCCACGTGAAGATTGGAACGGTTGTTTTCTGTTTGGGTTAGCCTCCGTCTGCACTGCGAAGTCGTGAAAACTGAGAAACAGTGACTGATGTGAGATTCCAAATCGCTCAGAGTGTTACTTTGAGAAGTCGAAAGTGTCACTGACGTTGAATTCACTGTCACTGACGTCCAAAGCTATGAATAATAATTGGTAGCCGCAGACGTATTCCATTTCTAACAGAATGCTGCAGCGATTGTTTGCTGGTCTCCAAGGCCACACGTTGTTAGGACGGCTCCCAAGATTAAGAAGAATGGAATCTTACAATCAATTTAACTCTAGTATACGTAAATGTAATAAATATTTTACGCGCGTAATTTTATTGCGCAAAAATTTATTTTATAATATTATTTTAATAAATAATAACATTTTGATATTACGTGTATTACGAGGATCAGCCAGGAAGAAGTTTCTCCTATTCTTATTATTTTATTGACAAGTAAATTAAACGTAATTTGGTTAGTATAAAAATCACGATTTCCACAATTAATTTGCTACTTGTCAAAATTCTGGCCGTCGTTGAAACAAGATCGTGTATTCATTCGCTGTAAAATTCAAAGTTCTGTTTCCTCAGCCATTGGTGCAAGGAACATTTTAGGGACTCCGCATCTTCAGAGTGATGGAGCCAACGAAGATAATATTTTCGTAATCCTCGTCTCCAGATGCAATTTTCGCCAAATACTACTACTCCTATTCCTTCAAGCGCTGCTTCGGACAGACGTCATTGTTTTCCTCCTTCCTTATTCTTTTGCGTCAACATTTTCGGCCAAAAAGGTGCACAGACTGTGGATAAAGCCAGTTTATCGGTAAGAGTCAACACACTCTTACACATACACATACTTTTACACGCCTTTACCCATAGCTTGCGATAGAATTAGGCTAATTTACCTTATGGTAATGATCTCATAAATTTGTTGGATGTTGTGTGGCGTCACTGTAAACGCCCGGCCGCACCATTTTTCGTTTAAGGATATTGGACCTGCAACTCCTGTATAGTGACACGTTTAGCGTGTAACAGGGCTGTCATCCACTGTTGTATTCTCATACACATTCTTCAGCTTTTCATGAATGTGAATCGGCTCTGTATCTATCGCAACACGTCATTTTGTACACTAGTCATTTTCGGCCTTTTCTAAACTGGAAGCAGTGTTGCCATTTGTTGAGTTACAAAGCTGTTATTTCTGTGTACTGTTAGGAGGAGGATTGAGAAACTGCCCCATTTGCAAAATTAAATATTCTCGTATTATCGAAGTTATTGCATATATTTAAAAAACACACATTGTTTGGAACTACTTTTACATAGCACACATGTAGATGAGTCGGAAGTGAAGAGCTCCGCGACAGACCACCAGCGAACACATGATATTTCGCGAGCAGTTTACGTGAGAAATGCAACTTTCTCTTACATGTGAACATGGATTTTCGAAAACTTAAAACAAAAATAATTTACTGATGAAAACATGCAATAAATATTCGATTGATTGATTGGTGATTCCGGGCGCGTCAGCTACCAAGGTCATTAGTCCTGTAAGTGTAGTGCATTTTTGTTATCGGAAGGTGGCGGTGATTCCCTCACTGGATGGCGAGATTCGGCGCCGACCTACCGTCGACTAGCGGGGTTTTGGACAACCACGTATCTCCCACCAGCGGGACACCGCCCCAGCCGGGACAAGTCCCCGACCGGTCTCTCGGCATGTCTGGTAGTGTACTGCATGTTAGTGTAAGTGTAAGGTGTGAGGATAAGTCAAAGAAGAGGAAGGACAGATCGGGCGCACTGCGTGGCCCGATTGTTAGGCTACTGCTCCGGCATTCGCCTGGTGTTGATCGGAGAAACTACGGAAAACCACCGATCAGAGCAGGGAGCCGCTAGAATTCTCCTCCAGACAGTGCCTGAATTCGACCTAGCACGAAAGCTAGTGTCGACAATCCTGCCGCCCGTCGGGTTACGAACCTAGATCTCCCGATCCGAGGCACTGCAGCAATATCAGTTGATGCACTGAGCCACCGTTCCCGGTAATAAGTATTCGAATATGCCAGTTTTCCTGTGAAAACTTCATTAGCTCCCTGCTGATAATATTTCATGTTACGACCAGTGCGCCAACCTCACCTCCAAAGTGCGCTCCAGACCATCCGCAAAATCTGCTGGCACAGGCTGCCTCCCGCCGAGCAAACGGGCCTAGCGATTACGCGGGGGCGGACGCGACTACGTCGACGGCCAACCACTAATTGGCGGGCGGTCGAGGATCTCCCTGAGGCAAGTGCTTCTCTCCAGCCCCGCCCACTGCACTCACCCCCTCGCCACCCACCGCCAGCGTTCCTCCCGGCCCCAAACACCCTAATGACCCAGGGAAGGCCAGGTCCCCCCCCCCAAGGGACTGCCCCATCCCCGCCCCCGAGCATGGCATAACGATGTAGGTCAGGACAACTCCACCCCGCAACGGCGGGGGAGCAATCCTCTACTTGCCAGAACAGCTCCGTAAGTGTTTTGTTCTCGTGAAATAACCTGTCGGTTTTTGCACCTTCACTTTGTGTGTGTAGTGCAAATTCGGAAATAGATGCTGGAAGTTTCTTACAAACAATTTAGACTGCTACTCACAACGTTCCAGAATTTACTTTCTAATTTACTGACGAATAAAAAAAATTACAGTATTAGAAAAATTGTAATTTCCTGTGCAAGTCATTGTATTATGCTATTTAGAAGCGCGCAATGACACGAGAGCAGCAATGTAGTTTGGAGTGAATATATGTTTAATTCATCTTACATCTTATGCACAAACTCTGGAAAACCGTCTTTGACGTTCTCTGAGAAAACGCTCTATTTAGTGGGGACATATGCGGCATTTGCTTTAATGGAACAAGAGACGACGAAATATGCTATCGGTGAAGCAGGGTGACAGGCCCAGGGAATCTCAATGTTTGTTCTGGCAATTGGCCTGCGTCTATACATATGAAATAACATACGTTATCACAGTCTGGAAACAATTCATAATTATGCAGCAATATGACATTAAGAACACTGTATCCTTTTAGTTATAGTGCACTAAATGATTCCATAAATCTAATTACCGGTACATTGATGTGTGAATAAGATACTGCAGTCCTTAATGAGAATGCATCCCACCCCTTGCGTACTGCTATTCCATCGCAGCTCCAGGGCCCGCCCCCCCAACCCACTCCCCAATGCCAATCCACCCTCGGCCTGGCCTGGCGTGAATTGGTCATTCCATCAGCCACCCTAATTGCACAGCCCCATCACCGCACACATTAGCGCTTCTCCCTGCTCGTTCCGTCCACCTCAGCCGAACCCGGGGCTGAATTCCACTTGGGGAAGGAGGCTTTCAGTTTTGTAAGCATAAAATAATTATTTTAAGAACGGAATAAAGTTTGGTCATACATTACATTCAAAGTTGCAGTATATAAAGAAAATGATCTAGCGATTGAGAATGCCTCAACTTTTTTATTGGCTATTCCCTATAACTGTTGTTTTACACTTGTCTTTTCAGAATGACCTGGGAGATGTTCTGGCATAAACTTTGTTATAGCTGTTCTATTTTCGCACAGCTATCGGTACGACCAGTATCTGTACGTTCCATAACTGGCTAATCTCGCTTTGATAATTTCAATACAAAACTCTTGTATGTAAAACGTGTCGGTGTGTCTTTGGTTACGAGGCAACGTTCTGATTCCATGGCACAGCAATATCTACACGAAGACACGACGTTTCTCCCAATCCCGAACAACAATATCAATTTTGTTGTTGCTATCGTACGGTTAGTGTGGAATTCTTGGTCATACAGCATTGTGTACACAGTACAACAGTCGCATGATTTGGTAATTGTTCATTCCACTTGGAGCAAGTGTTTGGAACCGCGAAGGCGTGACAGATCTGCCAGGTGTCTGCCGTCGATAATTTTAGTTTTCGAAAGAAAAAAACAATTACTTCTTTCCCACTTCCGCGCATATAATTCATATTCTTTGCACTGCATCGAGACACGCACTCCAGTTGCGTTGTATTGACGGGTAGATATTCAGGACAGTAAGCGATTTTTTTGACAGCTTCTAAAACAGTTGAGCATAGTCGCAGACCACATCACTCTGCTACGTGAATTATTCCCACAGCCATGTGAGCAAGTTTTTCTCCCTTCTTCCTGGGGCTTCTCCAGTTTCAGGGGATACTGTCGATATCGACTATCCGCCGGGTACCCACTATGTCCCTCGTATTAATATTTACACTAGACAAACTTACAGGTTCCTCGATCTGTGGTCAGCAGACTCACAAGGCCTTCTGCGAAAACATATACACTAAAGACAAGGGACAAACAATCATGCACACGGAGGAACTCGAACCCGCGACCCTTCGGACCGAGGCGCTGAGACCGCACACGCTTTTGTCACCTTGGTCATCCAGGTCGGCAGCCATACGAGCAACTGTGTCAGTTAATTCCTCAAAGTGACTTGGTGATAGTTTTCTCGTCTGATTTACATTGTTCCTATATTATTACTAAAAAACTATGGTAAAAATTTATACAAATCATGCCGAAAAAGCAGATGAGAATATGCATGCGTAAGAACTGAGACCAATGGATGTAAGCGGACGGGCCGTCAATACTGAATTTCAAAGAGCCCGGTTTGTATACTTTAATCACGCTTTGAATTAACTTGCAACAGACTAAAATGTGTGTATGTGTATGTGTATATATATATATATATATATATATATATATATATATATATATATATATATGCGCGTGTAAATAATGCGTTCGCCCCCGTCCCCGAAATAACGGAGACCTCGCTGCCGACCTCACCCTTCGCACCTATCCCTCAACGCACGGCAGCTCACAAGGGACCTTTCAACAGGTTCAGATCGAAATCTAGTCTGATTTAATTTTCTTTCGAAAGATATTTACTATTTATAACATCAGTAAAAAAATTAGTTGCCATTTCGCACTGGACGTTACTGAAAAAAATTGAGAAATTTCCACACTTTTCACGACGCAAATTGTCGGTCACCTGGGGTTTGTGCGGCCCTGCCTACTGTAAGAATATCCGCTGAGCGAGCAGGCGCTCCTACGGACACGAGTCCCAATTCAAGGTCGCGAAACACATTGCTCCCGCCCTTGACGCGAGGCAAGGCGCCTGTTCTTTCGGGCAGTAGTTCTTCGACATTCAGAAATTGAAACCTAATGCAATGCCAACGTGTTTCCGCGACACGCAAGTATAGTTAACATTGTTTACCGACCTTCCATTAATTTTGACATATACATCAATGTACGATGGTTCAATAAATGAGTTTCTTTCCCCTTTCAGTTAATCTGTGACTGAATTCAACACCGGGAGGCATTGGATTAAAACAAAGAAATTTGGGCGTAGGAAAGAGGGTAAATCCTGTAAACTTCCACGTAATCATGATTAAACAAAATTGATGCTTAAAAAATACATAACAGAAGTCACTATAATACAATACAAATTTATTTAGTGAAGTTATTACAAAAATGACCAGTGTCAATTGAGTGTGCGAATCACAAGTGTGTCTTGAACTGCGTGTCAAGAACTGCGAGGCACAACCGTTGAGATCCTCGGAGTCGGAGTCGAAGGGCCCTCGAGCATGCGTCGTCGCAGGGTGCGGCCGAGCCCCCAAGAGCCCCCCCTCCTCGCCTTCATCCATGTGCTCGCCGCATCGCTTCCGCCGCCGCCGTCGCAGATATTAATAACGCGCTATCAGCGATGGTATCCCATGTCGCGCGCGCAGACTTCAACACAACGCACGTGCATTTGCTATCGGTCCCCTTCCTGCCCCTCCCAACCCATCCCTCCGCACCCCGCGCGGCAGGACGCTGTATCGCATTGCACAACCGAGGAATAACAGCACTATTTGAGTCGTTCCCCATCACACTGCTCTCCGCAGTAAGGGTTGTCCACGTCGTCAGCAAAAACAGTGTGGCCAAAACCGACAAAATTCTTAAATTTTTTCAGTAACTTCCCGTGCAAAATGGCAGCTAATTATTTTACAGCTGTTATAAATAGTGGATATCTTTCAAAAGAAAAAAAAGCAGGCCCGATTTGGACCTGAACCTGTTGAAAGGTCCCTTGTCAGGTGTGGTCCGGAATATTTTAATTGCACGTCCAGGAACAGCGGAGATTCCTAATTTCTTCGAAATAAAAAAATCGACAAGAAACTGCCAAAAATAATTATACGAATCTACATTATTAGTTTTGTCAATGTAACAGACTTCTCTATATACAGTATATCACCCCCATCAGTAGGGCTGTAAATAGTACCGATTGATAAATAGTGAGTATACTTTTCAGGTTACTACTGCTATGGAATTCCTGTGGCATTGATCGGAGAAAACACGGAGAACTTCCCAACAGAGTAGTAGACTGCTAGAATTCAGACTGCGGTGATCTAGCTAGTATCTAGCTAGTGACGAAACTCCGCCACTGACGATACTCTAACCCTAGCATCACCCGATCAACAATGCCGCAGAGGCGAAGGTGTTGCCATTGAGGTAACACAGCCGATCAACCTTTTGTTAAAATCTTTCACAAACGTTAATCTCTAAGTAACTTAATACATTCTCAGCAATAGTCTGGAGGGGGTGGATCTGGAGGGAAAACTCGTTAAATGAAACATAGGCTTTCAAAAATGAAGTTTCATTAACACTTTTATTACAGGAGTACGATTATTAAACAAAGCACACCCTCTTTCCCTCCACATTCCCCACCGTCATAAATCTTTCCCTTTCCTCGCCCACTTTGTACACGATCGCAGTTCTTGCGATCACTCCTAAACAATACAGGTGTTGTCTTCTACTCGGCGCATCTCGTTTGGCTCGACAGTCATTCGCACAGCACCTCCTTTCGCCGCCGCAGACTTTCTAACACACAGCTACCCTGCACACCGCACCTGCCGGCCAGCGCCGCCAACTAACTCCTGCAGCCAATCTCGGCGTAAGATACACACAATTCCACAATAGTATTTGGACAGTCACGGATTCTGAGAAATCAAGATTAACAATTATTTTTATCAGTCCTCCAATCGCATGATGGCACGCTGATCACGAACAGACATGGTAAGGGCGCACATCAACGATTTTATTTAAAGAAATGCCTACAGTGAACGGAATTCAATTGAACTGAATGTACATCCACACATGCAGTGCCCATTTATAAAATTGGATCAACTCGTCAGATTCGGTTCCCTTCTTTCAGTCCTAGATGGAAGCAAAGAAAACGGAGGACGGATTTAGTTGAGGCCATTTCGAGACACATCAGAGCATTTGTATTCCACACGCACACCAATCAATCCAATCAGGCACAGATTGGATTCCCCAAAGTCTTGCTTCGTACCTCTCCACCCCTCATCCCGCTGCCTCGCCTCATCTCCCGCAACGCGGAGGCGCCTCATCGTAATGGGATTTCGCGACGCGAAACGGATTACGCCGCAATCCCGGCCCCGCCCCCTTTCGCGAACAATGCGGCCGCGTGGGTGGTCGCGAGGAGCGCGCGCGGCCGCGCACGCCGCGACGACGTCAGGGGCAGATTAAAGACTGCGCGCCGCGCCCGACCTCCGCCCCGTCGCTCGGCCACGCACGCGCCCTCCGGCAAGGCGGTTTCATTACGGTCCGCGGAAAAGAACGGCCGCCGAAATGGCCGACCGGCCACTTGAGGACCTGCTGCAAAACAGAACGTGCCTGGACGAATATTATGAAATCCAAATCTAACGAGGTTTAGAATTCTGTAAGTTTAATATTAATAATAATGATAATATTAATAATAATAATAATGATAATATTAATAATAATAATATAATAATAATAATATTAATAATAATAATAATAATAATAATATAATAATAATAATAATATAATAATATAATTATTGATTCTGAGCTGACAGCTTTGCACTATATGTAATAATTTAAATTTTCAGAAAGTCCACGGGCCCCAATAGATGAATGTATTAATTTTTTGCATTATTCTTCGCCACGTATTTAACGCTTTCATTGTTTCGTTGCGTACGTTTTATGTTTACCTATCGAAGATTACATTAAATTAATGTATAGGGTAGTAAAGAAATAGGTACAAAAAAAAGTGGAGCAAGCAGCAATTCAAGTGTATGATCTCCAACTGACGGTGTAACAGCATACAAAGGAAAAACTTACAAATCAACGATAGTGGTGTATGTGAGGGAGAAAAGGGGAAGGAGTGGCGAGTGTCAGAAGATAAGGAATTCGAGAAGGTATGAATGAAAGAAAGAGTATTGCTGCATTTTCGTTTCGTTATGATAATCCGTGGTTCGCAACCAACAATAATTTGTATAAAGACTTGAACATCTCAACTATGGCAGAGACACTCACCGAGCGAAGTAAGAGGTATCAGACGAGATTGAGCGACCACCCGAATTAACAATCAGTGAACATGTTGGACAACACTGTCCATGTGTATAGACTAAAGCGTGCACATATTCTAGATTTACCCTTTAGATTCACTGAATAGTTACTTATGACTTGTATACCATTTACTAATTGTTCCAAGTTAACAGATTGTAAATTAGCAGAAAAAAAATCCTAGACTAAGGTGGAAAGGTCATTTGTGTACTGCGGGTTGCTTTTGTCCAGAAGCAATCAATATAATGTGTCGAAATTCATATTTATAAGTGGTAACAAGTGAAACAATATGGATGGAAATATTTTTTGTATTTTTATATTGTTTTCAGGTTAAATTCTTACGCAAAATGTAGAACAATGATAATTTGTCTGAAGATACCTCTTGGTACAGACTAATATGGACATTCTCCATCACTTGGCTCTGTCTTCAACAACGTAACAATTATTTCATTGCGAAAATTTATATTCTTTGCGAATTAGGAAAACTGGTAATTTGATAAAATACAAAAGAATGTGCAAGTAAATCATGTTATTTAAAAAATTAAACTTCTAAACTACTACTTTAACAAATTAAACTACTACTGTCGATTGAGACTTACTGCTAAATGTGAAGTTACCGCTAATACCTGAAAATGAATTGGTAAATAACACTTGTCTAGAATAGAAGTGAATAGTACATTCGTTCTCCATACTATTCTATTAGAGCATTTAAAACTTACCCAGCCCAAAAAATAGTATTTGTAATTCCGCTTTCGTTCAACGATTAGATTCATCACCGTTTCTTTCTAAAATGGAGCTGGTAAAGTCAAAGTTTAAAAATTATTGACAAGTCGTCTTTCTAAAATGCCTTCATTATGTCGGAAGTTTCCAAGAATCCAATGTTCCTTCCACAGTATTACTTACAATAAAAGAGAAAACAGAAGGTTCGTCTACTGGATTTGAAAAAACATTTTAAACGCCAATCAGAAAGGAAATACTATTTCACTAACATTAGTGAAATAGTTTTGGAAATTTTCTACGAACTGTATACCTCTTGATATGAGCAAATTGCCTTCAAATGGAAATTGAATTTCACTCTAAATCATCGCTAAATATATCAACTTATACGAAAAAATGCAAGAAAATAAGGTAGTAAAGGTATATTTATATAACAATGTTATATAACAAAAATACATTATTGTATACACCCTTACATTGCTCTTACACTGCTCTACATGACAATTCATGAGAATATGTATGTGGCTGTTATTTCAAATATTCCATAATTCCAGTTCAATATATTGGGATCCATTTCGTTGCCGAAACGTAATTTATTATTTATGCATTTTAAAGAGGCCAAAAATTTACATCAAAAATAAAATAAGTATATTTTTTATGCTAATCGCAGATAAAATATCCTTTTAAACCTAAGACCCAATACTATAATTTTCTGTGTGAATGATCTGAAAACCTAAAACACAAACCTATTAATTCTAATTACTAAATACTCTCCAGTTTTTTGAATGGAACATCTATTTAAAAATTCAATGCATGACTAATTATGCCCCTCTCGTGAAATTTTCAAATGTTATTCGTCTAGCTGGACCGAGCCAATTTGGAACAAAAACACGCACACTTCAATGAATGCATAACATTGTGCATGAATTTCTCCCAATCCACTGATTACAATTAAATCGTAAATTTTCACAAAACCCAATAAAGATTTCAAGTTTAATTCACAGCTCAAGTAAGTTAATCAATATTTCTCTATGTACGAATAAATATTCAAACTTGTACGAATTTTGAAACGGATCTCAAATTAAATTAGAATTCGAACATGATAGATAAATGAAGGCAGTTTGTATAAAGCCAGGTTATATAGCAAAGGTAATCCTGTGTAAAAGGAACCCTGAAAGCCCACGGCCTTGTAAGCTGCCGCCCGCCGCATCGAGAAGCCGTTTTCACGACACGTCGGTTTCTGAAGTGGCGCGTTCCCTTCTCTTTGCTTTCGCCTCAGCTGCACGTTCGCAGACTTCGCGGAAGTTTGGCCGCGCTGCCGACATCTACCGTTCTTTTCTGGGAATCCGCAGGCCCGGCGATGCTCGGGTGTGTACGTAAGTGGTTTTATTTTCCAACATATTCCCTCTCGGGTATAAGATACTGATCAGAAGACATCACTAAGGAACGGAATATATGTGGGATATTTATCCACCAATATGTACGAAATAATAAAAAACGTATATAAAATAAAAATTCACTACGGTGTTTAAAATGCCTCTATAGAAGCATTGTCTGAGCATAGACCGTCGTCGATCAGATCTTAACGAGGATTAAGAGCGACTGAAAGAAAGTTCTACCTCTTCAGAAGTAAATGTACCTAAGTCTTCACCACACACAACAGTTTCATTCGAATAAAAAAAATACGTTTGTAGAACATACAATGTATACGGGGAGACGGTGCTCAAGCCAAGAGAAGTGCCGTGGGGTCAGTGATTGATTCCAGAGTGGGGTGAGGGAGTTAAAGGGAACATACCAGCCCCTTACATCGAACCACACGATAAAGCAATGATCTCTAAAGAACACTTGTTAGTTTTACATCGATTTACCAATATGCTATTTGAAACACCTGTTTGTAAACGCTAACAAATTTTATTGAAAACGGGTATATTATTCCCATAAAAACTTGTAAATTACATGAAAACCCGTTCCATACATATCTCTGATCAGAAGTGAATAATTTGAATTGGCGAACAAAAGCTTCAGAAACGGGAATACCTGCAGTAAGGATAGCAGACAGAAAACTAATAAAATTTGTCCAATTAATATCAGTACAGAACAAAGAGTGCATACAAGCTCCCAGAAATTCTAGGGAGGAACGAAACAAAATAGAATTTACAACTCCGAAGGCGTTATTGGAAATAGGCGTCAAATATTGGTTGATTGATTTTGTCGTGTTTCCGGGCGCGTAAACTGGTCATTAGTTCCGTTAGTGTAGTGCACGTTTTTCCCGGGAGATAGCGGTGATCTTCCCCCGCTGGATGGCGAGATCCGGCACCGACCTACCGTCGGTTAGTGGGGTTTCCCCCTAACCAGGACTCTCCCACCAGCGGGGCACCGCCCCAGCCGGGACAAGCTCTAAATCCCGACCGGTCTCCCGGAATATGTGGTAGTGTAGTGCATGTTAGTGCGTGTGTGTGTGTGTGCGTGTGTGTGTGTGTGTGTGTGTGTGTGTGTATGTGTAAGAGGACAAGAAAGAGGAAGGACAGATCGCGCGCGATCCGTGACCCGTTTGGTAGGGTACTGCTCCGGCATTCGCCTGATGCTGATCGGAGAAACCACGGAAAACTACCGATCAGAGCCGGCGGCCGCAAGAATTATCCTCCAGACAGCCACTGAATTCGACCTAACTGAAAAGCTAGTGTCGAAAATCCTGCCACCGTCCGGACCTAGGACCTCCCGGTCAGAGGCGCTGCAGTGACATCAGTTGATGCACTGAGCTACCGCTCCCGGTCCTCAAATATTAAAACCGATAGGTACGAGGTTATGAAAGGGAATCGCTCGGGCAACGCCCCATCTCGATCAGGTTTTTCGTCCAGTTTCCTTGATCCATTGAGCAAATGCTGAGATGGCCCCTTGTTTTGCTTCTGGAAATAAATGTAACTTCATTTTCTGTGCACGTCTTCTAGAATTCAGTGGGAAATACAATTATTCAAATTATCGTTTCCATGTTGTCGCGGCAGGAAGTAATAAGAGCCAAAATTTATTGCTTATTTATCCTTGAAAATAGATTTTATTACATGGGAGTTTTTTTGTTTTTCTCTCCCTTTCAAAATTCAAAATTTATTGCTTATTTATCCTTTAAAATAGGTTTTATTACATGGGAGTTTTTTTATCTTTTTTTCTCCCTTTCAAAATTCAAAATTTAAGTAGTTTATGACTTAGTGTAGGGATCACAGAATTTTGAAAATGTGCACACAATTCACTTTTCCCCATAGCACGTCATACGCAGTTTTTGAACTGTTTTTTTTACGTAAAATAAATAAAAAAAATAAACGCGTTGCCGGTTTGGCCACGACCTGCGCTCTTTCAACCTCCGCATTCTTCACAGCTCCGCGGTAGCTGCCTCGGGAATTTCTCACACCACTTCAGCACAGACGCGGCCTCCTACAGAGAGCGAGGAACAATCGCCCAGCGTTCCAGGAAACGAAAACGTTATGGGCCCTGGTTTACATTGTTTGGTATGTCGTCCATCCAAATTCGCAGCTTAGTCCAAACGTTATAACGGCCGAATGAAACAAGAGTCCACGGTGAAATAGTTAATTCTTCATTCTTCTCACAATTTAATAATTAATTGCAATATATTATTGCAATCAATTTCTTCATTGGAGTTTTTCGACTTTGGCGACCTGGAACGTACGACTTTATAACCTCTGTGATTCACAGAGGTCTAGGAACAGATAGACAAAATACAGAGCACCTAACAAGAAAAACGTAGATGTAGAATGCAACTTACTTGAGACAGCTAACGTCTTTTTAACAATTTTGAATATATTTGACTTTATTATTCATGAAGTCGGTATTTTCAAACATTCATATTGATAAATCCAAAGACCTCATTCTAATTCTATAATTATCTGCGTTTGAAAATGTTTGCACTTTTACGCTTCTTTTATTTATTGTATTAATATTAATGTCTTAATTTATTGTGAAAATGCAAGTATCAGAATCAAATTCCAATATTTGATACTACAGTTTTTGACATTCATGAAGAAAGAAAGTCAATGATTTCGGATGATATTACTTTCTTTTTAATATTTATATTCACATCAAAATAACAAGAAACATATCAGGATCTAATTGATATATTTTCAAGAACTACTTTTGTTTGTTTGCCTTCACTGGAGAATGATGAACATCAGTCGTTTGTCATTTTGGACATTTTGCGTTTTTCTTCTCTTAAATACATGTTACTATCCCAAACGTGTAAAGCTAATTTGATTTTCAATATTGTTGAGAGGCGAGATAGGCGATTGTGAGGACAAAGTGAGAATAAGAAGACGCAAAGGAAAAGAAGAAGAAAGGGTATGAGGACATGAAGGGAACAAGAGTAAAAACACGAAAGTTAAAATGAAGGGAAAAGCGAGGAGACCATGAAGAAAATCAAGAGGTTCAGGAAGAAAATGGGAGGAGAAAAGGAAAAAAGGGGGGCAGATGAAGAGAGAAGAGAGAGAGAGAGAGAGAGAGAGAGAGAGAGAGAGAGAAACAGACAGCGAGAGGAGAGAGAGAGAGACAGACAGCGAGAGGAGAGAGAGACAACAGACAGCGAGAGGAGAGAGAGAGAGACAGACAGCGAGAGGAGAGAGAGACAGACAGACAGCGAGAGGAGAGAGAGACAGACAGACAGCGAGAGGAGAGAGAGACAGACAGACAGCGAGAGGAGAGAGAGACAGACAGACAGCGAGAGAGAGAAGAGAGAGACAGACAGACAGCGAGAGGAGAGAGAGACACAGACAGACAGCGAGAGGAGAAAGAGACAGACAGCGAGAGGAGAGAGAGACAGACAGCGAGAGGAGAGAGAGACAGACAGACAGCGAGAGGAGAGAGAGACAGACAGCGAGAGGAGAGAGACGACGAGCGAGAGGAGAGAGAGCAGACAGAGCGAGAGGAGAAGAGACAGACAGCGAGAGGAGAGAGAGACAGACAGCGAGAGAGAGAGAGACAGACAACAGCGAGGAGAGAAGAGACAGACAGCAAGGAGAGAGAGGACAGAAGACTGGAGAGAGAACAGACAGAAGCGAGAGAAGAGCGACAGACCGAGACGAAATCGACAGACAGCGAGAGAAACAGCAGACAGCGAGGAGAAGATAAACACAGAAAAGAGTATACTTTACAAGTCGATTCTGGAGGCAGTAATTACAGTTACAGTGGTAAAAGAAAAGCACTTACTGGACAGAGTAAATACAAGTGAAACTCTCGAGTACTAATTTGACAAATCGTAAAGGAAAAAGGTTTAAACTCATGGAAAAGTACTCTATTCACTTAACCCTTTAATTGGACAATCGAGAACATAAACAAATTCGATATAGACAAAAATCGTTTGAATTGAAAACAAAATTACTACCTTTGAAAGCTGATCGAATTGATTTCTCCCAACCATGAGAGAAAGAATCCAGGTACTCACCTGCGAACAGAAGAAAAACAAAATTAATGTAGTTAAATGAAATTTTTCATGCAATAAATGTTACATAAAAGAGCGCACGCCAGGAGTGCCGAGTACTTTTGATGCATCAAAAGTACTCGGCCCATTCCCAGTACCCATTCCCCTTTTCAGTTATAAACTCGAAATGAAAAAAAAATGCTATAAATTTAAAACAAATTGTTACAACAAATTACAAGTAAATAATATTCAGTACGTGAGAAATTTTAAGAGAATTCCACAATATTATATCTTTAATCTTTTATTTTTTACAAATTTCAGAAATGTTCATGGCAGAAACTTGATAAATATACAATACTTCTTCAATCTCGTTACAATTCAGTGTTTGCATTTACAATTTCTCTATTCAGTGTTTTTACTTGCCAGTGCATTATTCAGTGTTTCTATTTATTACTGCACTATTCAGTGTTTTTACGTGCCATTGCATTATTCAGTATTTCTATTTACTATTACATTATTCAGCGTTTTTACTTACTATTGCATTATTGTGTGCAGTGTTTCTAGCAACAAGTGCACCATTCAGTGATTTCATTAGCAATTGTATCATTCAGTGTTTTTTCTCAGTTTCTATGTGTCATTCAGTGTTTTTTTGTCAATTTTTGTGTTATTCAATGTTATTAGCTTAATTCAGTGCCTATTTATGCTCAGTGTTTTTCTATTGTTATTGTATTGTTCAGTGTGCATGTTTGTACAGGTCAGCATCAGCCCAAATCAACGGCTGAGTGTGTGTCCCCCCCCCACTTATCGCGATTTGCAAGTCATCAATAATTGCAATTTTCAAATTAGCATTCCCCAACGCGGGCACTAAACATTTTCTTGCAAAATTTCAAAATGCCGCCAAACAATACTTTACGCAAAAATCTCGCGGCTCGAGATGCCATTCTCAACCGATTTAGAGCCCGGGAAGGAATCATTAGAAATTTAGAAATTACAGACAAACAGTCATACCAGAAATTACTTGCGCATCAAACGCGCTTGCAGGAAATTTGGAGCGATTTCAGGCAAATCGAAAACGAGTTAGTCGAAGATCCAGACGCCAACGCATCTATATACATTGAATTTGAAAATGACTTTTACGACTTAATGAGCGAAGTAACAGTAAAAATTGACAACAACTCTCAATTTTCACCAACTCAGGCCAGACCGTCTTCCCCGTGCCCCTCCGCGGCATCAGGTCACAGCTGTACTTCACAGTCAGCTCCGCTTTACGCCTCCTGAAGTGCCTCTACCAAACTTCAGTGGTAACCACACCGAGTGGTTGTCATTTCGTGACATTTTCCAGGCCCTGGTCATTCACAATCCGCAGCTAGCGGATATTAGCCGATTTTATTATCTCAATCAGTCGTTAATCGGTGAAGCGAAAGGCGCAATAGCCAACATACCTCTTACAGGTGACAATTTCTCGACCGCCTGGAATACTCTTTGCTCACGCTATTCAAATCCTCGTTTGATAGCGTTTTCTCATTTATCAGGGCTAGACAAACCTCCGCGTTTAGTACCCGACTCCGCCAAATCCCTCAGTGCATTTATTGATCACTGCCAGTCTAACATCAATGCGCTCTCAAATCTTAACTTAGGCGTAGAATTAAGCGAACTGCTTTTTGTACATAAGGTCGTCAACCACCTTGACAGGGCCACTATGTGTCAGTGGGAAAATTCAATATCCGCCGACCGTATTCCTACTTTACGCGACTTATGGGACTTTTTGCAACGGCGATGCAAAATTTTGCAAATAACTGAAGCCGCCGTCCCGTGCGCTCCCGTGCAGCTCAACCCTCGCGCGCAAGCTACCGCGCCGGCTCCTGCACGCACGTCACCACCCTCCAACAACTGCCTTAAATGTCGCGAAAAACATATGCTTCACCAATGTGCTAGTTTCCGTGCTCTGAGCGCCGACGCGAAACGAAGCTTCGTAAAGAACAATAAACTTTGTAACAATTGCTTACGAAAATACGTCGCTGGTCATAAGTGTAGCGACCGAAAATGTTTCCACTGTGGAAAAGGCCATCACAGTCTTCTGCATGAATCATTTTCTGCCCCTCAGCCATCCAACATTTCGAGCATAATACATCACGCGGCGGCCGCCCCGGGCCACGTGTCTAGTACTAGCGTACATTCAGCTTCACAGCTCAATTCTCAATCAAATGCTCAATCCCAGGTATGGCAAAATGCAATTCCTGAACGAGCTGACAATACCTCGTTGCCCGAAGACTCTTCTCACGCGCCGCGTCAAGTGAACGCAAATGCTTGCTCTTCTCCAGCCACACACGGCTGTATTCTGCCTACTGCTATTGTAAATGTTGTCAGCGCACGAGGCTACTATCACCCAGCTATCTCTCTCCTCGATTCAGGATCAAATTGCAACCTGATCTCTGAAAGATTTTTCAAATCTCTAGAACTCAATCCTACAATGTCTTCAGTTACTATTCAAAGTATTTGTCGTGCCTCATCTTCCGCTTCGAAGGTCGCGAAAATACAGCTAAAATCCCGTTGCAAGGATTGGAGCTCTACCGAGGAATTCATTGTAGTAGACGCCATCTCCCATCCGCTTCCTGCAGTCGAAGCAGACATTTCCAAGTGGCACTTACCCGCCAAATACGAACTTGCGGACCCAAATTTTCATCTCGAAAAACCGCTGGATTTATTGTTAGGCGCCTCCATTGTCGCCGAAATCAACGAAGGTGGTATCCACCGCACCGAGAATAACGGGCCTACACTCACACAAACTAAGTTAGGATGGGTTACTAGCGGCGCCTACTTTCGTGACAAGTCAGACCGCAGCAACGACTGCGTCATCTCTAATTTTATTATTTCTAACCAAATGCTATCAGACCAAATCGAAAGCTTCTGGAAGCCAGAAAACCTACCTGACAAGGCGCCTCAATATGCGAAGACAGTTTCGTAGCCACTACTATCGCACACCCAGGGGCGATATCAAGTTCGCTTACCCTTCAAGGGCCCGCCCAAAACGCTGGGCAACTCTAGGGCGCATGCCCTTCACAGATTTCAGAATTTAGAGCAACGATTCAGCCGAGATTTTCTTCATGCGGAAATGTACTCAGATCTTATGCGCGAGAATCTCGAGTTAGGTCACATGCGCCCCGCCCCTCCCGTGGAAGAAGGAAAGCCTCACTTTTATTCCACATCACTCAATTCTAAGAGCCGAAAGCGCCTCCACAAAGTTGAAAACGGTGCTCGATGGCGCGGCGATCACCTCTTCAAAGATAGCATTGAACGACATTCTCGCAGTCGGGCCCACTGTGCAGTCAGGCCCTACTAGATTAAAGGCATCAAAAAAGAGCCATTCACAACTTAGTTCCGCTGCCCACTACATCAGAGTGATTTAACAATTTATCGCTCAATTGAACAACTAGTCATTATTTATATCAACATGTACACAATATTTATTTTCGTGATTTTCCCTTCCTTAGAAAAATCACGCGCGGGCACCTTTGTTCAATCTCGCGATCAAATTTTCGATCTTGCCACCAAGGCGCAGCCCCTAAGCTCTTCCCGCGCGGCCACCCACTATTAAGAGCGTACTTTCACCAACCTCTCGCAAGTCGCTCTCTGTGCATTCCAGCACGCGGCGGCAATAAAATCATTTACATTGTCTTCCGCGCAAACCGCCGTTCTCACGGGCCCACCCCCGTCGAGAACGCTGACCGCCGCCACAGCTGGGGACTAAGCCCTCATTAGGCTGGGGCTGGGCCACCCCGGCGCGCGGCACCCTTCACTCACCCCAACGCTCGCTACCTGACAAGCAATGTATACAAATATTTCTGAGAATCGCTTCGGGCCTCCCTCGCCCGTCAATGCACTGCCAGCGTGCCGCCCCGCTCCTTGTCCATCTGCTAGCCAGATGCCTCAATTTCCGTTAAAACTCTCGAATGCAAACAGGCTGCCGTCGCGGGCACTTCACGTGCCACCGCCTTCGCTTCCATCGCCGTCAGTGTCACGTGACACTCCTCCCCGGGCCCGAAGGCGCATCACGAATCGGGAACCGATCGCGGCACTTCCAACTTTCCCGCCTTACCATAGGCCAAGTTATAGCCACGTGACCCTCCCCTCCACGGCCTCAAATCACACCCGCGGCACAATAAATACAAAAACTTCGCTCCCAAAGGACAGTTCTCAGAATCAGAGAATCACAGAACAGTTCTCAGAATCATGACAGAATCATAGACAGAATCATATACCAAACAGTACCGAGAACTACAATGCTCCGAACTGGTCAAACTAACTGACCGACAAGACTCAACAGAGTCGGCTCTTCCTGCTTCGCCTATCAAGGCGATTAGTACGGCCACATCAAGCCTGCCTCAAATTCGTGCCATTCGCGGGCCGCAGCCGCCACCTGGCCGAATTCACGGCAATCTCCACCACCAGCTCCGGTCGGCTGAGTCCGCGCCCACGCCAGTTCGCACCACCGAATTGCCTGGAGCCAACCACAGCCCGGACAGCGACACACTCAGCCGAGTGATTTGGGTTGGTGCCTTCCTTTCAAAGCTGTAAGTAAGCTAAACCCGCGCACTACAAGAAAGAAGAGCAGCAGTAAACTTTGCAAACTTTGTAAACTTTCTATGGTCCTCCGGTAAACAAAATCAACTGTATTATACTTTGCAATTAAATTCATATTCATTCACGTTGCATACTGTTTATCATTCCCCTAAAGACAAACAATTCCCTGAAACCCGTTCTAATCCCGTATGTAGCCGCACTCGCAGCACGGCACCTCACACGGGCTGCATCTGCTACAATACTTCACATACACAGATGCGGAATTTAGCAAATTTGACATTATGCACAATCAGTAAAACTAATGACAAATTTACAATACTTCACATACACAAATGACTAATGATCAATTTATTTAACTTCACTGATGCGGAATTTAGCAAATTTGACATTATGCACAATCAGTAAAACTAATGACAAATTCAATTATAAAATCAATTCTCACGCATTTATTTAAGTAATGAGTTGCGACATGAAAGCGGGTGGTCACCAGAATAGGAAAATGAGATGAGAATCTTGTATAGTACACTACATCGGATATAGAAGTTGATGTACAGTAAACGCAAACGCGAAATTACTTAAAAAGAATTTTGGTCTTTGGTTAGTGTATTAACTTCAAATAAAGCACAAATAGCTTTTAGAAAATCCCCAATAAATCCATTTGCATCAAACTTTCCCAAACCACGGTATAAGAACATTGTTTATTTAGATATATCGCAAGCAACGCCCCACAATATCGCACTAATGTGTCGTAACAACAGAATCCATGTGTTTTCTATCGCAGTAATGTCAATTTTCACATAATTCATGAGATTTTAAGGTGAGCGATAAAATGCGGAACATACCACGAAATGTTACAGTGTTATTACTGCCCAAATTAACAACCTCCGCTACGCCACGCCTCGATTTTTAACTTTTTTGCCTCTGCATTAAGAACACTCATAACATTTCTAGGCATGTTAATAGCTATAAGTAAAAGAACTTATAGATTAACTTCAATAACTTATATATGATTTCATTTCATTAATGATGTTAAATCGACATGCATAAAAGAAAAAAAATTGAATAGCACATTTCATGTTAATTTACTTCTTTGGTGCTTTTTTGATTACTGTGAATGACATAATTTAATCACGCACTTTATATAGAAACTGAACCCCCCAATTTTCTAAGACGCGACATTTTTAATTCCACAATTTTCAAACCAATTACTCTTCTAGTTTGCAGAGTCCCGCTTGAAAGAGATTTACCAAGCACATCGTATTTTTTAACATACACCCTGTCCATATTACTCGTAATATTCTTAGTGTACCCAATCTAGAGACCAAGACTTGAAGCAAACATCTGCAGAACCAAGGCGCCGTGAACGATCTGTTCTAACTGGTGTTCTAAAGAACACCAGCCGAAACATTCAGTTACTGCTTGCTCCCCGAGCCGGATAACGGGCTGCAAGGTGTACCTCCTCCTTGGTATGTCACTGCTTTTGAATTTATGTTTATGAAGGTTGTAAGAAGAGCATATCACAATAAAATTCTTGATAATGAAAAGGCACGGAAATATTTTTTAATTATTAATGAGAAATTAAAATTCGCTCTTGAAAATACACAAAATGACACACTCATTACCGTAATTGAAATAATATTTGTTTATTATATCATTAGCAACAACGCGAAATGGCTTAGGAGCTCTAATACGAAATAGCGCGCGCGCTGGTGTGTCTGTGTGTGCGTGTGTGTGTGTGGGGGGGGGGGATGGCGGGTCGGGAAGTAAGGAATGATTGATTGATAGTGATTCCGGGCGCGTAAACAACTATGGCCATTGGTCCCGTAAGTATAGTGCATGTTTTTTCCTCGGAAGGTGGTGGATTCTTCCTCCACTGGATGGCAAGATCCTGTGCCGACAAACCGTCGATTAGCGGTTTTCCCCCAACCAGGTATCTCCCATCCACGGAGCACCGCCCCAACCGGGACAAGTTCTAAGACCCGGACCGGTCCCCCGGCATGTGTGGTAGTGTAGTGCATGTTAGTTTAAGTGTGTGTAAGGGGAGATGATAGGAGAGGAAGAGGAAGAAAAGATCGCACGCGATCCGTGGCCCGTTTGTTAGGGTACTGCTCCGGCATTCGTCCGGTGTTGATCGGAGAAACCACGGAAAACCACCGATCAGAGCAGCCAGCCGCTAGAATTCTCCTCCAGACAGCGACTTCATTCGACCTAGCTTACAAGCTAGTGTCGATAATCCTGCCGCCGTCGAAACTCGAACCTAGGACCGCCCGGTCGAAGCCATTGCAGTCACATCAGTTGATGCACTGAGCCACCGCTGCCGGTGGAGAGTAACGAAGAATTCAACGTCTCCACCGTTCGCGAGAGGCGGCGCAAAGAACAAAAAACAATAATAATCGGAAATCGCTTATTTCTCGCGAGAAAAAATGCCTCTACCCATTTCGTTCGACTTAACAGCACCGGGCAGCAAGCGTGGGAAGGCGACGAGTGGCAGCAATGGCGAGTTGCGACGTAACGACGCGGCGCTTGCGGCGCCAACCTCCTCGAGCGCCGTCTGCAGCCGCGTTCGCGACAGGCGGCAGGGCACGTGAGCAGCATCCCCCGCAGGCGGCGTTGGGAAAGACGGCGGCAGTCACGCGGAGCGACAGCTAAATAGGCGAGTAACATGTGGCGCAGGACACGAAGGAAACTGAACCGACCGGAGGCGACCGGCACCGCGTTGCAATGACCCGAATGGAAAAGTTTCTCTAGTGGGCGGGGTCAACTCACGATGTACGCGCCGATCTTCCTTTCATTCATATGTATGCATTTCTGTTTTATGCCTTTTGCACCTTGCCCTGCCAACAGACGCTGAAACTAACTACTGCAGGTTCTACTTGAAGACGTATGAATACTTTCTAAGAGACTTTTGAAAAAAATAATGATTCGTATGTAGTCGTATGTATTCGTTGTTGTTTTTACGTTTTTGCACCTTTTAGAACCTACTGATGTCTCCTTCCTGGCTGAGTCTTATTACTGCAGATGCAGCGGCTGTGATACCTACCAGCCCCCCCCCCCCATGCATCGCGTTAAAGTGTCCCGAGAGACATTGAGTACCGAGTATCAAGGAATTGAAACACGTTCTAGAAGACGTATGAATAAATAACGACAATGTATTCCTGTATTTGTTCCTGTTACGCCTTTTGCACATTTCAGTGCCGAAAGACTTCGACTCACTGAACGAGACTTCTAAAAGGTGCAGTCACTGTGGTATCAATCTCTCTAAATATAAATTGCTCCCGACGAGGCTTGTCAGCCCATAGATGCCCAAGTACCAGAGAACTGAAATTGATACTTCCTAGAAAACGTTTATATAAAATAATGATCTTGGCTGTCCGGGTGACGGCGCGTCGAAGGCTGTGTTGCCGACGTTTCGACCATCTTTTCTTGGTCTTCCTCAGGGATGGTCTGCAGGGCTGAGGGCTGGAATGCAGGGCTGAGGAGGAAGACCACGAAAAGATGGTCGAAACGTTAGCAACACAGCCTTGGACGCGGCATCACCCGGACAGCCCAGATAATTTACATGGCTCTGACCGCGGAAGCCTATGACATTTAAATAAAATAATGATTCGTATGTACTTTTATGTATTCCTTCTTTAAACTTTTGTACCTTTCGGTGCCTATAAACGTCATCTGCCCTCACTGAGACGTATTAATCCAGATGCAGCCATCATGGTACCTACCATCCTTCCCATCCACTATTCAGATGTCGCTCGCGATCCCTTAATCATTGGAGATGCTATATTAAACAAGCGTAGTTCATGAATCCATCGCGCTTACTCGTGTATTGGAAAACTGGAGCTAGGCTACACCTAGATGGCTGCAACACGTGCATCGTTACATCGTGCACCTGGTCTTAGCCGTACACACACAACTTGCTGAGGAAGGGCACAGGATTTAAGGTACAAGGATGATACACGATGCGTCATGATGCACACCATGCCACAACACACAAAAGCCCGGTCTTACGCGGGGTTAGAACCTACAGTTCCGATGGAACAAGAACTTGAACAAATGCCTCAAAAACCTTACGCAATACCAGTCGGCTAGAAATGAAAAGAAAAGATGGTTGAAATATGGTACAAGACCGTTGGGAGAACCACAACATACATGAATCTATACATTCTGGGGTAGCAAATCGAACCCACAACCTTTCGCGCTGAGATTAAAGCGTGACCATCTCCGTTACCGTTGGATTCTTTCAGTTATATTTCGAAAAGGGTTAAATAAAAACCAACTTTCCTGAATAGATGTGACATTTTTAGCCATCCGGTTATCTCTGAATGAAGTGGAATTTGAAATGGACGAAGGAGAGTTCCGAGCAGTACCAGTACTTAAAGTAAAAAGTAAAAAAACAAATTAAAAAATACATTTACGAGTAAGTATACATTTGAACAAATCAAAGGGATATCGACAAAAAACAGAAAAAAGGGTTGTTAATTAAGCACCTGCATTTGAAACTATGGAAGCATTGACGTTTATGCCAGTCACGTTCCGACATTAATATGGATAAGATCACATTCAAAACAAACGAATTCATGATGGTGCCAAGCGTTGTATATTTTCCACACGCGCGCTTCAAAGGAAACTTCTCCATTTCATCGGCTACAGCTCGAGGCAACACGACTGTCACAAGCTATTTCTACATGCCTCTCCATTTTTATTTGACATTTAAGGATGTTGCAGCGGTCAGGTCAGAGGTCATAGCCATTGGGGTCTCTGCTGGGCGTCAGGAAGGAGGAGGGATTCTCCCGGCATGGTTTATGGGGTTTATTGCAGGGGACTCCCCAGCAATCTGTAACCAATCCACTGAATCGCACAAACTTTGGTGCTGGAGACGCTCATTGGCAAAACTTAGCGTTTACATCCAAGAGTCGTTTCAAGCTTGTTCGAAAGTAAAATTTCAGCCGATTGTCTCTGGATTCCCATGGTAATTATGTTAAAATACTGAACAAGAGCTATATGGCTCTCAAGTTTCACATGAAATCAGAAGCAGTTAAAATTAGTTAAAAGTTTAAAAACTGTTTAAACATTTTACTGCTTAAACCAAGCTTAAACATTGTTACAGAAATCCATTTTAACTTCAAATTCAAATGTAATCACACGTATATAGGAATTCAATCTGCCTCATATGATGCGATAAAGTACGCGTGGTAGAAAGGGAAATGCCCTTTCCACGTGCTTACGCACTGAAGCAGCTGTGAACAACCCGGACCGTATGCTGCCCGACAGTGTAGTTTTTGCTGTCCGCAGTGTCAAATGCAAAAAGAGCAGACACGAGCAATTACAGCTCTTTTGACTTACACTTCTTTCAAATTTCATTTCCCGGAGTACATTCGAGAATGTCTCGTTCTGCCTCGAGCTAGAAACGTTGATTGAAAGAGCCGCTCACTTGAGACCCAATTTACACACTTCCTTTTGACAAACGATTTCATGAAGTTCTAGCGAACGCTCGCATGCGCACAGTAGCTTTGTTGCTCCAGAAGAAGCTGTGCACATGCGAGAACAGTCCAAAGTTGTTCGTTAAAAAATCGTGTATACTGGGTCTAAGGTGTTAATTAAGGTTAGCAAGATCTTGGACGATCGGGATGTTTTGCGATGGATCCTAAGAAACAAGCCGCTAACAGATTAGGGCGTACTTCAGGTCAGGCTAGCCGATTACTATGAAAAACTATGGTTGTGAGAAGTGCTAATGTGACAAATTTCGCGATGCTTTAACAATCGAGATAGTTTTGGGCAGCAGTTTGATTTTTAATGTTTTGGGGCACGTCAACTTCTATGGTCATTAGCCTCGTAAGTAAAGTGTTTTTTATTTTCACAGGATGTGACGATGATCTTCCCCGCTCGATGGTGTGATCCGGCGCGAACCTACACGTCGGCTTGCGAGATTTTCCCAAAACAAATATCTGCCACCAGCGGGTAACCGCCCCAGCCGCGACAAGCTCTAACCTCCAATCTGGTACATGTGTGATGGTGAAATGCATGCATGTGTGTGTAAGTAATAGATGTGGATACAAGAAAAAGGAAATATCGCGCGTGCTCCGTGGCCAGTTTAGGGTACTGCTCCGGCATTCGCCGGGTGTTGATCGGAGAAAGTATGAAGAACAATCGATCAGAATAACCAGCTGCTAGAATTGTAATTCAGACAGCGACTGAATTCGACCTAGCTATCTAGTCAGTATCGAAAACCTCCCAAAGTACTCTAGGACCTTCCGATTGGAGGCAATGCAGTGACATCAGTTGATGCTCTGAGCCATCTCTCCCAGTTTAGGCGTTCGTGATAACCCAGTGGTCGTCTGCATCTAGCAAAAACCGGGAGATTACTGACGAGCCACACCTTATAGACGAAACAAACAAAAAAAATCCAAAAACTTGCTAACATTGCTAAAATAATATAGTTCTCATTTATCTTTTTCACAAATCACACCAAAACATTTTTAATGAGACAATTCACGGCATTCATTTTGTTATATACATTTAATTCTTGATTTTAGCAATGTGAGAAATCTTACATTGTTAATGGGGACTCCCTTTAGATGTTTAATGAATTTTTGATCGTCGAGTGGTGCTCCTCTGCTCTAGGAAGTACCAAAGAGATCGTAATACGAAACAGGAAGAGAGGAGCGGGCCGGCGACGGAGCCGTGGCGTCGGGCGCCGACACGAATGCGAGCGGCTCGATTCGCAAGCGACTACGACGCGACGCGCCGGCGGCGGCGACGCGGGCGGGGAACAACCAGGCCGGCGGGCTGCCCCAAGGCACAGGCGGCGCCACCGCCACCAATACTGCCACAGCCGCCGCCACCACTATTACTGCCGCCGCCACCGCCACCACCGCCGCCACCATACTCCACAGCCGCCGCCCCCCACCCCAACCTAGACCCACCACCGTCACCGCCACCGGTTCTACCACCACCGGTACTACCCCACCACCGCGGACGTCCATACCGCCGCCACCGCCAACACTACCACCGCCACCGTCCACACTACCACCGCCATCACCAACACTATCGCCGCTTCTGCCACTGCTCCCGCCACAGCAATCTCCATCTCTTCCGCCACTACCGCCATCGCCAACGCCGCGAGTGCCCCGCGCGGCGGGTCTCCGTTGAGATGCTCCTCGTCGCCCGCTGCTCACTCCGCCGTCGCCGCTGGCGATTGCATGCACACAGCATCGCCGCCGCCACCCCGCAGCCACCGCCAGCATTCGCACATCGCCGCGTCTCATCGACACGGTTGCACGAAGCTCTTTCCTCCATGTTATTGCGACGTCGTGGGAACACAACACGGGCTTAAGATATTTACAGATTTATTAATAAGTATTTACAAATAAATAGTTTGATCTGTTATGTACACTTCTGATAGACCCTACCCCCGATCGCAGTAGCGATTCTTAAATTATGCAAATCTGCCTGACTCGTGTCCCTCGCCACTCCTCGGCCAGCTTACGCGCACAGCGTACAGCCCCAGAGACCGCAGTCACCCGTGGAAAAAATGTTCCACAGCGGCCTCCCAACACATGGGTTGCCCTACGAGTATAACTCGTCTCCGCACCGCCCTCGGTGCAAGTTTGTGCGTTCGCACGAGGTGGTGGTCGCAAGGTGCGTTCGCACGAGAGTTTCACTCAGATCAAAACCCACCCCAGCGCTTTGCGCTCTCTTTTATATACCTTCCAGACCACGTGACACGCAACGTCACCTCGCTTTCGGGCGGCACTTCATGCCACGTGACTGTCGCGCCGCCACGCATTTTGAGCATCCCTTCCCATGGACGTATGGAAGTTCCCAAAATACCTTAGGGTGCCCCCGCCCCTAGCTACCGCCTATTCTTTGTGCTTCCTTTCTCCACGCAGTATTCTCTGGCGCCCTAATCCTGCGACGCGGTGCCTGCAAGGCGCCGGTCTTCCTGCTTGTGTTAATACAATACATTCAACATTAAATTCACATACAAAAACATTAAACATACAATTACATTAAACTGTCAACGCCTGATTTACCAAGCGGAATGAAGGCGATATTCCCTGTCAAAATCAAAGTTCTTTTCATAATTGAAAAAAACGGCCCGCATATTTATGTTATCTCAATACAAATGAGCATTCCCATTAAGGTCGAGAAGGCGGTATTCCAAATAACATTCTCATTCTAAAAAAGTGTCATGTTTTTTGAACGAATTAAAGCTGAGAGTGGGGCAGATCAGACATGAATTTGGCCTCCTAAAATACTTCCTGTATCCGTTCCTGTCCATCATCCTGCCACGTCATTGACTGGTCCTTCAGAAGCCATGACCACTGATATCGACCCCATCATCTACCATCACCACTGTTTGTGGACTCCATCACACCAAGTGGAAGTAGCCATTATTGTTACTGTGTCATTCCATCATTTAACTATCCCACAATTACTACTTTTGCCACTTCGAAAGTTATCATTAGTACCTCTTCTAACATGGCAACTATCCCGCTGAGACATCGTAACACTGTCATTGCACCATCTTCACTAAATTACCAACCGTATGTCAATGCACTTTTGACACCACTCTCTCGCAGCCTCAACGTACTGTGACCGCCCGTTTTCTTAGATTCCGAAAACGTGTCACATACCGCCCTAAGAAAGCGAGGGAAAGAATATTTGAACGAAGCGCCAACGCGGATGGATATTTGGAATGATAATTAGAATTTAAAACAGAGAGACCGCCACCTTAGACCAAGGGCGAGACCGGAGGTCGGATGAAGAAAAGTTCTTTCTGAAGGTAGCAGCTGAACTGGGCGGACGTATGGAAAACGGTACGCCAGGAAGTGACATTGCAGCGGATTTCAGATTTGCAACTTTTCTGAGAAACTCTTCTAGAAGACAGAGGGTAATTATTCTATTATAAATTGATTTAAACATAATCTTAGAAGAAAGATAATAAGAAACGTTATGAATTTATAATGGAAGAATTAGGGAGTGGAGTTTTGAATAGATGGCAGTAATTAATAGCTTGCATTCATTTCTCTTTCCAGTTTTTTTTCTCACATGCTTTTCTTATATTTAAATACTCTCTTGAAGTTGGTGCTCATATAAAAAGGGGTGATCTCTGGATTCATTTTCACTCTGAATATCCAGTTGGTCATTAACTGTAATCGAAAATAAAGCAAAATTCATACGAGAGTATTCAAAGCATACAAAAATTGAAAGAGAAGAAGAAGCCGATTTATGAGGGAGAAACGGCGTTATCAAACCCGAGGACACGACGCTTCAAGGCCAGAAGCAGCTCGGTGAAAAGGGTAGAAGGAAGCCCAGCGGACTGCTCTACTGCCGAGAACACAGTAAGGTCGTTCCAAATAAAATGTTTTGTAGGGATAGGAGTGATTCAGTTTAATAGAAAGCTCATTCTGTATCTATCACGTAGAAAGAAAAAGGAGGGTAACAGATTTACCGCTTAAAAGATAAGAAAAGTAAAAGTACATTTGTTTCCGACTTCTAATACGTGAGAACAGAATCAATCTTTTCTTTCAAAAAGGATTTCAAGATCAAATATTGTAATAGAGTGATGAAGAGTTGGTGTAAGATATAATTATAATAATAGTAATTCTCTGGATTTTAGAGAGAAAAGAGTTTCCTTTTGTTGTAAAAGTAATGTTAAGGGAAAAGTATTAATTTTGATTTTCAATGTGTGTTTCTTTCAAATTTTGTAAAGTAATATTTTAACGATTCTTTCAATTTCTGAAAGTGTGTTTGTTAAACAATTGGGTTGTAGATGAAAGTAGGAAATTGTGTATTGTGTTATTAGTGTGTGTTTTTTGGTCAAAGTATTCTGTATTTGATTTTTCTTATGTGCCATTGTATGTATTTGTCAAAGCAGCCAATATTTTTAGAATATATTCTGAATTTAGTGAAAGTGATTCTCACCCGAGTTGTTTGTAATTTTTGCATCAATCCATAAACGATCTTCAGACCCTGCCCCCTATTTTTATTTATTGTGTCACACTGGGACGTCTATACTGAGCTAGTCGACCATCTGGTGAATTGTGTTCGCCACCCCCAAGACGTCTCAGGTCGGTGCTGGCCTTACGGCTTGTACCGCACACGACTGTGGCTCGCAATTGGCGCCCATAAGCGGGGCTCGATTAATGGATGCATTTCGACAAACTCGATTTGGGAATAACTGAGACCAAAATTTGGTGTAACTAAAATTACTAGTACAATTGAATCACAGTTCACTAAAATTTCTGACCAGGTTGCAGAGTACAAGTGGGTTGAGTAAAGTGTGTTATTTCAGGAGTGGTTTTTTCTTCGAAAGGATATTTATTATATGAGAGTTTTATCAGTTTCAAATTGTGTCTGGTATTTCTGTGTAAAATATTTTGTGAGAGGTGTATGGTGTCTGGGAAAAGAATTGATTGATTCTAGGCAGTTAATAGATTCAAAATGGCAGATAAGTATAACGTGGCTAGAATTTCCTACCGTGGAAGGAACTTCGAGGAATCAGATAGCGATAGGAAACTGGGGACAGCACCGGTACGATGATCGTGGAGGAAACGACAGGAGTAGAACTAGGAACGGCAGGAGAAACGAGTGCGACGGCGCCGACAGAATCACAGCCAACGCCAACACGAGATCAGGATGAGGAAGAACGAAACCTCGAGAGAGGCTAATTCAATGATGCAACGGTTAATAGGTCAATTTATGCAACAATTAGATGTGAGGTTAGTCATGCAGGATGAAAAACAGAGGAACCATAAAAATTAGGGGTTACTTTGGAAACTAAACTAGAGGAGAACAAGGCTACTTTGGAAACTAAATTAGAGGAGAATAACTCGGCAATAAATGCATTGGAAACAAAATTCACAGAATTCGACACGAAATTAGAAGAAAATAATAGAAAGTTAGAAGAAAATTTAAAAGCACAGTTTACTGAATTAGCGGAGCAGTGGAAGGTCGAATTTAAGAGCGAGGTTCAACAAGAATTAGCACAGGAACACGAGAACTTAGAGAAAAATTCACGGAGCTGGGACTTGAATTAGAAGAAAGGTTGATCAAGTAACGAAAGAATTTGAAAATAGGATCGAAACACAATCGGATCTTATAACCGCCGTATCCGACAGGCAGATTGAGGTAGAACAAGGAGTAGAAAAGTTCCAGAAATTAGTTACTGAACAAGTTCAGGTTCAAGCTAATAAATTAGATAGTGGAATAAAGGCTCTTTCTGAACAGGATGGCGTTCTACAACATCAAATTAATGCATATAAGAATGAAGTAGTAGAACTGAAAAATCAATTAGAAAATTTACCATCAAGTGGAGAGTGTTCAGCCACGTATGTTTCATTGCCGTGTACTCTAATTTCAGTGCAGCGGAGATGAAAATCCATGTGATTTATAGAAAGAGGTAGATAATTTCTTTTCTTTAAATTGTGTTCCGGACAGTAAGAAAACTAGAATCGTTTATCAGATGTTGCAGGGTAATGCACGAATCTGGGCAGATAGTTTAGGAGAGTTTCCCAAAACTATGGCCGAACTCAAAGAAAAATTTTATTCGAGATATTGGAATAACGAAACTCAAATCAATTTTAAAGTTAACGTAATGTATGGTACGTGGAAGAAGGGTACGATGTCCATGCAGGAATATGCAACGGAGAAATTAGCTTGTTTCAAATTATGTACTCCGACGATACCGGATGAAGAAATTGTCTGTTTATTAATACGTCATTTTCCTTCCTCGACGCAAAATTTGCTTAAAAATCTCTTACCAATGTCCACTGAAAAATTAATAACGCAGCTAGGATTGTATGATGCCACTTTCGTGTATAATGAAAGGTTACAGAAAGCAAGGGCAAATGCTAATGGTCCGGTAAATGGTCAAGATAGCAGACAGCAACAACATAATGTAAGCAAACCAGAAACAGGAGAAACTTACAAACCGAAACATTACCAAGAAAAACAAACTTATGCTAGACAAGACAGGACCTCGTCTAGGGATAGAAATAGAAAAATTCTATTGATAGAGGAGTTTTCCAACCCAGAAATACAGGACCAAGTACATCTCGCGGACATGAGTCGGAAAATTAGAAAGGTTTGTTTCGACACGCCATCCCGCCGCAAACCAAATAGAACAATCTAGTGAAGAAGAGGTGGCGATATTATCAATCGAATTAATCTCATTTGATGATGAACCGTGGAACGAAGAAGAACAAATGCAGATCGGATCAGGAGGCAGTGTCCGAGAATTAAAGTTAAATGTGAGGGTGTTGATACTTCGGTATTAGTAGACACAGGTTGTGCAACTTCCGTCATAGCTGAAAGTTTGTTGCATGAATTAAAGAACAAAGGAGTGGAGGTACCTACATTGCCGCTCGTGAAATCTTTTCTGATAGGTGCGAATCGGAAAAAATCAAAACCAATAACAAGACAAGTTTATTTGGAAATAGAGATAGGCAAGAATAAGTATCAAGTTGTGTGTCTTGTAGCGTCAGAACTTTTATATCCACTCATACTGGAGTCGATTTCATGAAACAACACGGAGTTTTATCAACTTAGAGAACAATACTTTAACTTTGAAACCGAATAATCACGGATCTTGAATTCGATTCATTCACGTGGAATTACTGGGAGGCTAATTGTTTGGAGGAAGAAGATGTGAACCTACAAATTCGTTCGAGTGTGCAGAGAAACGATAATCTCAATGCATATCAGAAAAAACAGTTAACTGAAGTATTACTTAGGAATCAAAGGGTGTTTTGCAAAAACAAGAATCCAGTAAAAGATTTTCAATTCGAAATAGAATTAACAGATAAAACACCATTCACGGGATACCAATATGTCATTCCAGAAAAACATAAGGAAGAGGTGGATAAGCTCATTGCTACCATGGTCAAGATGATATCATCATGAAGTCCAAAACCTCTTATCTAAATCGATAGTGCTCGTAGAAAAGAGTAATGGGAAGATAAGGTTGTGTTTAGATGCAAGGCGATTGAATCAAGTTACCTTACCGTACAGAGACAGACCGTTGCGTGAGAGGATTTAACTAATCAATTATCCGGCATCAAGTGGTTGAGTTCAACCGACTTCACTGCATCGTATTGGCAAATAGCGATAGCACCTGAATGTAGACAATATACAGGATTTATTCACCGGGGAATTTCGTATGTCTTCAAAAGAATGCCATTTGGACTCGAGAACAGTGCATCTGCTCTTGTACAATGTCTAGACAATATCATTGGCAGAGAGATGTCCAGCGATGTTTTATCTATATTGATGACGTGCTTGTGTATTCTAAGACATTTGAAGAACACATGACTAAGCTAGATATTTTGTTGAAACGTCTGATTGAAAATAATTTACAACTGAATTTGGAGAAAAGTAATTTCTGCACTAAACAAGTTAAGTTCCTGGTTATGATGTGACAGTTAACGGAGTCAAAATGAATATGGAAAAGATGCGAGAGATAGATAAAATTGCACCGCCAAAAAACACGAAACAACTTAAAAGTTTGTTAGGTTGCGTCAATTATTACGCCAGATTTATTCCTAATTTCGCCATGCACATTGAAATATTTCTTCCGTTGCTGCGAAAGCACACTAGATGAAAGTGGAATACAATCGGAAAGTACAATTTCCACAGTTTGCGACCATTTAAAGAATGAAATAATGGCAAAATGATGAAACAAACAGATAAAGTAACCGACAAGAATCATGTAAAAGAAAAAAAGAAAAAGGAAAAACAAGAGGGAGAAAGAAGGAGGAAAAAGGAGAAGGAAGATGAGGAAGAAGAAAAGGAGTAAGAGTACAAGAGGGAAGAGAACAAGATTGCTCGACGTTCTAGAATCAAGAAAAAAAGAAGAGCATAAATTTAGTGGAAAAGATTTTACGGCATATGAAATCAAATCCATAAAATCTTTTTTTCGAAAGAAGGGGTTATGTGACCGCCCGTTTTCTTAGATTCCGAAAACGTGTCACATACCGCCCTAAGAAAGCGAGGGAAAAGAATATTTTGAACGCGCGCCAACGCGGATGGATATTTGGAATGATAATTAGAATTTAAAACAAGAGAGACCGCCACCTTAGACCAAGGGCGAGACCGGAGGTCGGATGAAAGAAAAGTTCTTTCTGAAGGTAGCAGCTGAACTGGGCGGACGTATGGAAAACAGTACGCCAGGAAGTGACATTGCAGCGGATTTCAGATTTGCAACTTTTTCTGAGGAAAACTCTTCTAGAAGACCAGAAGAGGTAATTATTCTATTATAAATTGATTTAAACATAATCTTAGAAGAAGATAATAAGAAACGTTATGAATTTATAATGGAAGAATTAGGAGTGGAGATTTTGAATAGATGGCAGTAATTAATAGCTTGCATTCATTTCTCTTTCCAGTTTTTTTTTTTTTTTTCACATGCTTTTCGTATATTTAAATACTCTCTTGAAGTTGGTGCTCATATAAAAAGGGGTGATCTCTGGATTCATTTTCACTCTGAATATCAGTTGGTCATAACTGTAATCGAAAATAAAGTAAAATTCATATAGAGTATTCAAGCATATAAAACTTGAACGAGAAGAAGAAGGCGATTTCTGAGGACAACTGGCGTTCTCAACCCGAGGACACGACGCTTCAAGGCCGAAGCAGCTCGGTGAAAAGGGGTAGAAGGAAGCCCAGCGGACTGCTCTACGCGGCCGAGAACACAGTAAGGTCGTTCCAAATAAAATGTTTTGTAGGGATAGGAGTGATTCAGTTTAATAAGAAAGCTCATTCTGTATCTATCACGTAGAAAGAAAAAGGAGGTAACAGATTTACCACGCTTAAAAGATAAGAAAGTAAAAGTACATTTGTTTCCGACTTCTAATACGTGAGAACAGAATCAATCTTTTCTTTCAAAAGGTTTCAAGATCAAATATTGTAATATAGTGATTAAGAGTTTGTGTAAGAGTATAATTATAATAATAGTAATTCTCTGGATTTTAGAGAGAAAGAGTTTCCTTTTGTTGTAAAAGTAATGTTAAGGAAAAGTATTAATTTTGATTTTCAATGTGTGTTTCTTTCAAATTTTGTAAAGTAATATTTTAACGATTCTTTCAATTTCTGAAAGTGTGTTTGTTAAACAATTGGGTTGTAGATGAAAGTAGGAAATTGTGTATTGTGTTATTAGTGTGTTTTTTTTTGGTCAAGAGTATTCTGTATTTGATTTTTCTTATGTGCCATTGTATGTATTTATCAAAGCAGCCAATATTTTTAGAATATATTCTGAATTTAGTGAAAAGTGATTCTCACCCGAGTTGTTTGTAATTTTTGCATCCAATCCATAAACGATCTTACGACCCTGCCCCTATTTTTTATTTATTGTGTCCACTGGGACGTCTATACTGAGCTAGTCGACCATCTGGTGAATTGTGTTCGCCACCCTAAGACGTCTCAGGTCGGTGCTGGCCTTACGGCTTGTACCGCACACGACTGTGGCTCGCAGTACTTATAAATTGATACAGTGTCCTATTTTCACTTTTCACAACCGCCCACCTAGTACATAATTTAAGACAGTCCGTTGTGCCCTGCTTCCCTTCGACTCATTTCATTTTTATTTTCTCTGTTGGCCTCTGCAATCGTTATTTGTTAGCACTGTTCTGGAAAAGGTACCCGTCCTATTCTCCTCACGCTCGCGTTGAAATATTATCACAACAGTTCGAGTGTCGTAACTTCTAAGGAAACACTACCTTCGGCAACTCACATTACTTCCGACGTTGCTTTCTGCCCCGAGCAATAAATGAAGTACCGAGTATTAAATGAACACCGTGAACTAGGACACCGGTGACTTTTCCCACAAACCGTCCACCCCAAAAATCACTAAATAGTAATTCTTTTTGTCTTGCGTCCACGGCCGATTTTATCAAAGTAGTGTACAAGTGATGATAAATTACGAGGATTACAAACGGATCTTACAAACATACACTTTTCTCGTTATTTTTACTCGTCCACCCCTTTATCGACTTTGAAACTTATCGACTTAGCTTTCCAGCTGCTAATTCTCGCTTGAGTAAACCGTGTCCGATATTTATTTTATCCGATATTTCTTCCTTGTTTCCACTCTCCAATACTTACATTTACATGCACAACACTATTACAGATCAGGAGACCCTCTGGAAGCTCGAAGCCTGTTCCGGCTGGAAAACTGCCTGCTAGCGAAGATACCAGGAAAGGGAAACTCACCGCAGGTTACGTGTCGTTTTTAGTTAGTTAATGCCTTTTTTTGACGTGGCGAAACTCGGGCACTCTTCTGCCTGACCACGCAAATTTCGCTACGATCCTTCTCATCTAGCGGTGAAAGGTGGTATTATTCTGGGAGATAAAACAGGTGATTTTGAATTTAGCTCAGAGGCTTCTTTTAGACTTAGAATATTTTACATGCAGTAAATCTACTACATGAGACAGCCGGATTTACTTCCCCTCCGAAGGAAGGCGTACGAAAGATGTTTTCGCACTTAAAACGTCCACGGCGAGGTTCGGGTTTGAACCCACAAACTAGGGTACAACAGTTCGGTACGCTAACCGTTATATCACCTAATCCGTAGGTCGCCGCCAGATCTCCCATTCTAGCGGGGAAGGAACAGCGCCACTGGCTAACATGTAACAAGCATTGCAGCTATGAAGCTACTTATGTTGACGCCTGAAAATGAGAAATAATCAATCAATGAACTCCTGCAGCGAAAAATTTACCAACTTCGGTGCTAATCTGCCACGCCCCTAGCCCGCGTTCCCACGTCATTTACAATGTCACAGACACCTTAATTTCCGCCCTCTCATCGTTGCCTTCCCCCCTCCCCGTCCAAACCGCCGGCCGTCTTCTGCGATCAAGTCACCGCCGCCACCTCCGCCCCGTGGCAATGAACCGAGGCGGCCGCGAGCAAGGCCATCCCGACACCGCGTCGCCGGCCGCGCCCCTCCTTGCCCGGCGCCGCGCCGGGTCGGTCGGGGGGAACGGCTCTCCGAGGGCGTCGCGGCGCCGGTAAACACGCTGCAATGCACAGCTCTCAAAACAACGCTTTTCTTTTGGGATGCGCGGGGGCGGGGCGGAGACAAGAGAAGGGAGAGGGCGGACGAAAACGAGGAGGGGATCGCGGAGGGGGGAACCAGGGATGGCGGGAACCAGAGTTTGTTTGATTTTGTGTGTTTCCGAGCGCGTCAACTGATTTGGTCATTAGTCCCGTTAGTGTACTGCATGTTTTTTTCTCGGGAGATGGCAGTGATCTCCCCCCGCTGGATGACTAGATACACCGCCGACCTACCGTCGGCTAGTGGAGTTTCCCCCTAACCAGGACTCTCCCACCAGCGGGGCACCGCTCCAGCCAGGACAAGCTCTAAGCTCCCGGTCTCCCGGAATATGTGGTAGTGTAGTGCATGTAAGTGTAAGAGTGTGTAAAGGTAGAGGATAGGACAAGGAAGAGGAAGGAAAGATCGCGCGCGGTCCGTGGCCCGTTTGGTAGGATAGTGCTCCGGCATTCGCCTGGTGTTGATCGGAGAAACCACGGAAAACTACCGATCAGAGCAGGCGGCCGCTAGAATTGTCCTCCGGACAGCGACTGAATTCGACCTAGCTGGAAAGCTAGTGTCGAAAATCCTGCCGCCGTGGGGAGTGGGAACCTAGGACCTCCCGGTCAGAGGCGCTGCAGTGGCATCAGTTGATACACTGAGCTACCGCTACCGGTGGGAACCAGGGATAGCGGGAAGCAAGAGGGGGGCGAGGAAAGAGGACGGAGTCGGAGGACGAAGGTGGTGAGGCGAAGTGTTTGCTGGGCAGGGGAGGGTGTAGCTGAGCGAGGGGGAAATAGAGCTGAGGAGGAAGCGCTGACCCCAGAAGAACTTAGTTTTGGCGGAAGTGCTAGCTATTGACAAAAGTCTCTCTTGAAGATGGTCGCATTGATTCATGAACGAAATGACACCCAGAAAGTACAGCCTCTACATTACATGTACTACTCCGTTTTATAGCGCATTTAGCCACTTCCGATGTTCATCACATCTTGCAAAAGAAAACGCTAACTATGTTTTTTCTAATATTTTATCTCATTTAACGTAGATTATCTAGGCTTTGCGTCCGAATACGTGTTCCCGAGGTGCGTCAGTGTAATTGTCAATATGTGCGCGCGCATGGGTGTAAGAATCAAGTATTGCGATTGTGTTTAATTATTCACTAAACGATATAAAAACAGAAGAAATCTAAACATTTATTGTTTACTACACTGATGTGTGTTGCTAAAACGTGCAAGAAAGTATAGTAAAATTTGGGTAAGTTCACAGTTCAAGAATAAAAGTACTAAAAGTGTAAAAGCAAATTTTCTGACTACAGAGAAAGCAACACTGCAAATAAATAATTTGTTTTATACGTCTTTCACACTACTCTACAGCATGCGAAAAGTAAACGAATCAATAACACGCTTTTATTTTCAGCGCAAATCTCTCAAACCGTTCAAAACTTCTTTAGCAAATTTCCATGTACACTCAAATCACCCACAAGATTTGCACTCGATTCATCATTATTACACAGATCAAAAATTTTAACTAACAACTTCAGCAACAACAATAGCAAATAACCTTCACAACTCCAACTGTATTTAGAATCCTCACATCCTGGAAAACCCGGCGTAACAAATAATGATAAACAAGGAAGAGAAACGTCGAGGTCTTCGACCCTCCTTGATTATCATGTACACGATGTGGCTTCTCACATTTTATTTCACATGTACTCAATGTATTCACGTCTATAATTTTTCTGAATCAATGTTAAGGTAATTCAATGTAACATCACTGTATCGTAATCGGATGCTGAGGGCCTCCGGGTCAAGCACAAATAAATGAAAAAGAAAAAAGCAAGGTCGAATGCTAAGTGCGTCCACCTGCACTGGAGGAGCCCTGATTTACGCCAAGTGGAACGACATTAAGCTACGTTTCCAACCTTAAAATGTTGGTGCGCGCTTCGAGAAAACGGCGAACTTTTCAAATGGAAGCCTCACTACGAGGACCACTAAGACGGGGTCCTGGCAAATTTACGAACTCTTTGCCAACGTTCCGCTCTTAGCCGAAAGGGAAGCACAAGAATTTGCTGAAGCACACTGGAGCTAAGCAAGGTTTTGAAATCTTGAAGGTACCACACAGCTTCTCGCAAGAATACTTAAAATTGCGTTTCCTGCCCTATTATCGAACAGGAAAACGCTTGTGAGTTTAATACGTTTTAAATTTTATAAAAAAGGCATCTTTACAGAGTAAGCAAGCAGTTTTTTTGAACAGAGTTTCAATTTGTACCTTTTCAAAACTTAATAAAATTAGTGACAACATGACTGTTGGCATTTCGCTAAGAGGCCCTTAAACTGAAATTTATACATTACTTCTGGTCTGATACTTCACGCAAAAATGCTGAACAAACCAGCACAAAACTCTTTTCGAAAATGTATCAATCACACAACTCTAGAACAACAGATACAACTAGGGAGCGGAATTATATGATTTTGCATATTTTTGTCATAGCTAAGTGAAATTTCTTCACATATGATTTGAATTGTATTCTTTGTTGATTAATTTGCTAGTGAATATTTGCTAGAACATATTCATTGATTACAAAGAATTTGTAACCCTCTGATCGTTTTTCTTTTCTAAAGATAAAATACTCGTGCAAATATGGATATTTATAGATAGAATATAAGATTTTTTAAATCAATCAGAAGAAATACAAGACATAAATGTAATTCACTAAAATGAATATTTACTTCAATTATTTCTCCCGCGAAATATGAAAGAATGAAAGATTATATTATGTTTGCACAAAAATATATTTTTTCTTTCCAAGCATGCTTCTCTTGAATTATATGAAGAGAAGTTTTAACAGGAAAGGAAATATTGTTAATTTTTAATGCATATTCCGAATCTTTAAATCATAAATGCATTTTTTCTAAAATGATATTTCAAGATTTTTTAGAGCATAAAAATCCTCTCCCTAGATTTATCACTCTCGTATAACACTATAATACATTACATATTTTAAGAAAAACAGTAATCGCGAGTATGCAATAACATCGTACAGTATGTGATTATTAAATTTATCTCATACTTCACTGGCCCCGTCATCCTACTTGCTGTTGTTCTGAAGATAAGCTTGATCGGCTGATGGTTCAATCACTTTGGGATGTGCTTCTTTGACATTTGATATCCTACATTTTCGACAACCGACATGAGGTGGTAACCAACAGAAGGCTGGTTCTTTACCTCAGTTTCTCAAATATCCCCCACCTCTTCTTTAGTTGAACTATCAGATTGTCTCCAGCACGTACTGTCTTGACAAGCAATTACTGAGTCAAATTGACACGTAACGCAGTTTTTGCCCTAATTGTAGTCTACAATTCACTGGAGGAGACTAACAACTTATTCGATAACGTATTTGAAATCACCCATGGAGCAACATTAACATATCTTATTTTGTTTAGATCCTTGAATTTTTCCAACAAAAAAAAGCACCCTACAAAAATAGCAGTTCGTCTCAGTTTTTGTCAATCATATTTTGCAACTCTGTAATATACCTTTCAATCACATAACGTCGAAATTTTGTATTTTAGAATTATATGGAAAAGAAAATTGTAATAAGTGAATAAAAAAATGTAATTCGGATTAAAATTTACTATCGATAGAGAAAATTTATTTCCCACTATTACACTGCAGTTAATACTTTGAAGAGAATTTTATAAGTTAAAATAGCAGGTCGTCTTTTTCAAATACCTGAAATGGGAATATTTCAGAAGTTTATTAAAATCCCGCAATGTGATACAATGTGATGAAAACGTATAAAAAGGTTAAAATCCTGGAGTATGCATTAGTGAGAACCTCTCGGTCCCTTTTCAGGCTTTTTATTATTCTTTTTGATTTAATACCCATCGCAGGAAGTAAGCCCTCCTTTTATAATAATAGTTCTGCTGCACATCATTACAGTTTAAACGGTAAAAGTATTGGTGAAGATTTTTGTAGGTTCTATAGAAACACACGGTAAAAATTAATAAATAATATAACCCGCTTAATTTAAATTAACAAACATGGAGGAAAATTTATTCGTTCGAATCGTGTTTCCTCTTCCTGTAATCGGAGTTAAGTATTTGCAGTCCCTACACAATGGATATGCTCTTTTTTTTTCAAAGTGGTAAATATGAAAGTGCGTTTATTAAAAACCAAAGAAATTTCATCCAGCTTGTCGAGTAGTAGCGCTTTATAAAGGTAAAGAGTAAGGAATAGGAATTTGAAACTCAATATGGCTGCATCCATCCAGCAAACGCATAGAGAGAGAAAACAAGAGCACAAATTTAACTGCTCGTTCGGAAAGAACATCAGAATAAATAGAAAAGTTTTTGCACACAAAGGCGGTTAAGAGGGAAGATCATTTGGACAGGACTGCGCGTTAACACAAATTGAAAAACCATCGCCTAGCGGTGGTCAGGACAAAGTAACTCCGAGGGCTTTGATGTGGTCAGAATGAGCAAAATATACGCCAGACTGTATTTGCCAAGCATTTCTAACTTGACAGCTTCTCACGAAATTTCATGGACGAGACAAGGCTGTCATTTATTTGTATACTCAGTTTTTTTCAAGTAAGATTTTATCATATCATCCTTTGCCATTTCCTTAAATGATAGCCACACGTGATCGATACTGACCCCGGGGCATTATTAGCATTAGAAGTCATTATATTTCACGTAACAGCGAATACCAAAATTACGAATACTGTAATAGTAACAATATTTGGAATAGAATAGTTATAATGAAGTTATAATGAATCGTTCTCTATGTACGAATTGGTCAACATTCTCGCTAATATATTACTTTCCGATACAAGCGGTGTGGTATTTTATTTTACGTGCAGGAAAGTTTGCGACATGATGATGGGCCCGAGTGGCGCAATTCTTCGAGCAAAATAAAACCACTTTACCAGAAGTGTCGTACACACGCTATTTTTTCGATGGACTTACTGACTTTCGTATTTTTATTTAAACCCCTTAAGCAAATCACTAATGGTACATTAAGATCAGTAGTAGCTGACGCGGTCAGGCGAAAGTATTTTGTTTTCTTTGTTGGATTCACATATTTATCTGAACACATGAGCATCGACTCACTTTCAGCACTAGTGATAAAAATTGAACTTTTAGCACAATATACGTATTCAGCTTTGAACTTTTAGCATGGAGTAAATAGTTACATTATGTTCTTAGCACGCTAGGCATGCCCCGAAAGAATCCCTTTTACTGGTAGCTCTCTAAAAAAATAATTACTCACAACCTATTGATAAGACTAATTTTTGTGGTCCCTCAACTTGGTTTTACAAGAAATGCACGTTCGTTTCTGAATCAGTTTGTTTTAGTAGAATTTTTTTAACTTAAATTTGTATACTTCATGGATTTATTACTCAACATCAAAATGTAAAACAATGTATTTTACATTGTTTTACATTGTGTTACATTGCGACAGAAGGTGAGCATGCACTTCAAAATATCAGTAGCACTTCTTGGAAAAGTTACGAACGTTTCTGAATCAAAAGATACAGGAATATTCACTATATCCTCTTAACTTATTCAAACGTCATTTGAAGCAAGTTAGAATAAATTTTTGAATGTTTGCGAATCTTAATTCGAATTTAGTTTTTTAAAGTTCTTATTTAAATTTTTTGCATAACCTGTACAACAAATTTCCTGTGTGCACAGAAAGGGAAAGGAAACTATGCAGCCTTCGATCATCTGAGATAAGTATGGTAAGGTTTCCTTAGATACGTATAGAGGAATAGTGGGAGGAGGAGGGGGGGCAAGGAAACTAACACCAATGAAATTTTTGATTTTGACTGATAAATGCAAATATTGAATTTTCCGTTTATTCTCATAGCGACTGGACTGCAATCTCTCACTCAATGGATCACTGCTTGTAAGTGATGTAAGTATCACATTGCTGACGAAGCAACAAGGCTCCAAGGAAGAGGTATTTTGGAACAGCAACTATTTTAATATTGTTGATATATTAGGAAGAATTGTCAAATATATACATTTATACAATTGCAGTATTCGTGAAAACGGATTTTGTAAAAGTATATAATTTATTGATTATTCGAAAGATTTATTGTTCTTGAACTGTGTGTGTGCTAATTTTTGGAAAAACATTTTGTGTGGTTTTGTTCAGATGCACTTTTACCGCGACTGGCAACTAGTATCAATCAATAACAGTGAATTTCAAAATTCTACTTACTTGTAAGTACAAACGAAAGAATGCAATTTCTCAATCTACAGTAAAAGTGCTAACAAACAAATAGTAGTTTTAAATTGAAATAATTAAAACAATATGTTTGCTATCAGAACACAAAAAAAGCGCTTACCCATGGTTGCGTGCGCGGCGCCGCGAGGAAAACAAATGCGTTTAGTGCATGCAGCAATATAGATTACCATTTTGTTGGGTGGCTAAAATATTGCTTTTCACGCGCAGAACCTTTAATACCTTCCCACCAACGAACCTGAATTAGAAATTGAGGAGTAAAAATTTGAACGGTGACATGTCCATTTAGAAAAAATTATTTATTTATTTATTTTACGTCAAAAAAAAGTTAAAACTGCGTATGACGTCTATGGGAAAGTGAATGTGTGCACATTTTCAAAATTCTGATCCCTACACTTACTCATATACTACTTAAATTTTGAATTTTGAATTGAGTTCTTCTGTTGTTTTGACCTAGAATTTTATTTACAGGTAAAAAACGTGAGATGTCCCACAATACATAAAGTTGTACTCTATACATACACACACACACACACACACACACACACACACAAACACACACACACAAACACACACACAAACACACACACACACAAACACACACACACACAAACACACACACAACAAACACACACACACAAACACACACACACACAAACACACACACACACAAACACACACACACAAACACACACACACAAACACACACACACAAACACACACACACACACAAAGTCCCGCAGATCTTAGCACTCAAGTACGTTTTCCAATGTTTAGTGAGTATAACTGTGTAGAGAGTTGTAATGAATTTTTGCATTTAGGTAGATAGACCAATTTATCAGCTCTGGATTGCTGGGGGGGGGGGGATGAAGTGGGTTTGAAAACTGTTAAAAGACTTCAATTAATATTCCGCACGAAACAGGAAACGAAAATTGAAAATGCCAACTACTTAGTAAAAAAATGCAATGTCTATTAGTTAGAATATATTTTCAGGGTATTAACATAACGACATGATACTCGTACATTAGAATCACGATAAATAGAAGAAATGTGTTCAGAAGAATTATTGTTCTATAATGTGTTTGTGGGCAAGTGAGTAACAAACTAAGAATTGGTAGAATACGAACACTTTAAAACATTGTAATTGCCAAATAAAAATGATAAGGGTGGAGCAATTCTTATTATTACTTGATAAAAGTACAATGATGAAAAACGAAAGGCAAATGGAGAGGATGAAAGGTTGAATAAGAAAACGAAGAACCATAAAAATACAATCCATTTTTATAATTTCTAAAAATACGTGTAACAAGAACTATGAATCGAGTCCGAGCACATGGGTAATCCAAAATACGAGCAATATGGCAACGCTGTGCGGCGTTCCGTTATCAAAGGAACACGCCATGGCCGGCCACAACGCGGAAGTGAGATTACCGCCAGCGATCCTAGCGGCCGCCGCCGGCAGACGCCTGCTCCATTCATGAGGCTGCGGCGCGACGTGGCGGTAAGCAGCACAGCTGATACCCAATTCACGGGAGTTCTCCGAGTGCGGAGAACCCAAAACCAGACCGACTCCGTTATTCTGCTCTTTAGAGGTTATTATACTACTACCAGTATACTGTCACGAAATTTATTGGAACCTTTCTTCACTTTAAATGTTTTTGATAAACCAAAAAATAATAATAATAATAATAATAATAATAATAATAATAATAATAATAATAAACTCAAACGAGGAAAGCCGATCGGTATTCTAAAGCATATCCTCGCCATTCTTTGAGCTTGAAGTTCCTTCCTTCTTTACTACTTCACCGCCAGTCTGTTCATGGCAAAATGATCAATTTTAAGTAACCAAAAAAAAACTTGATTATCAAATTCAGCACATATTACTAATTCTCAATAGGCACAGAAATTGAAAGAAAACTATGCAGTAAAGCCTCCGGCCATGTGAGTGGTGTGTATTGATATTTAATACCTAGAAACTCGAGAAACATTAAAAAAAAAAGTTTCGATTTTGACTGAGAAATTCAAATATTTATTTATGGTATTCCACCTAATTTCATTTATGCGCATACCGACTGAATTTTCTTACTCAGTGAGTCACTGCTTACGGCACAGCTTACATAATGCGACAGCAAGGTCCCAAGGAAGTAGCCACCCTCCCTTAAATGTTAGCTATTCATGAATTGCATTAAGGAACAGGAACCTTTTTTTTTTTTTATATTCTTAGTATGTAAAGAACTGCTCTGTATATACAGTGTACTACAATTCGTTATTTCAGTATTCGTGAAGAGTGTTTTGGTTAAAAAAATTGTAGTTTTATCTGACAGTTTGAATTGTTAAAAAAAACAACTTCAAATTTAATTCAAACTCCGTTAGGTTCAACCACTTAAAAATTTAGAACTGTATAAAGTGAAGATCGTTCGTGTCTCCCGGGCTTCGTTTGGTGTGAGTCAATAGATGGCTTAAGTTTTTGAAGGTTACAAGTAGCAATATAATATTATCTAACCGCTTCAAATAACTCTATGTTACGCTGTTGATGCCGTTACAAAAAATATTACGTATAATCTTACGTATCCGTAGCACATAATAAATGCTAATTAGTTTAGTGAAATTTCCAAACTTTTATTTTGAAGCCCTCCAACGCATCTACCGACTTATTTTAGCATAGTCGTACTTCACTGGAAAAATTTATGTTTAGGTTTTAATTTAAAAATGTAAACTCCTCTTTAGCAAATTCGTAAAATTGTACTTCCTGCATTAATTAATACGGATCGTACGAAATACGTTTAAACTAAAATTTCCATGATTATTTATAGTAGTACGGACTACGTCCACTGTGCGACCAAAAAGAACTTCGTAATGTGTTAAATACCTACGAAGGAACTATCCCCAAGATTTCATTTTCTGCACACGAGATTTTTGCTAGTGCATTTTTTAGCACCGTCTTTCCACGAAGCCACGTGCCGCTGCAGCTTCGTAAAGTGTTCAAGCTCCCACCGACCGGCGCGGAACATTCGCAGCAGAGTGCGGCCAGGAAACTTCCTAGGCCCTTCCTGCTAGACGAGTCCGCGAAATTCACGCGTCTGTTCACATCGCAAGGTCAATTGTGAGTCAGCGTTTGATGATTATTTTCCTCAACCAATAAAGAAGAGGCGCTCGTTTCTATTAACGCAGAAGATAGAAGATGCTATGTTACTCTTAGTATGGTTGCTGAGCACATGCGGTATGGTGCTTATACCTTCTTTTTCTACTATTTCCCACCAAATTGTTAATCTCTTCTTAGGAAACGTAGAAAATGGGTCCGCGATTTTGACGAGGAAAGGAAGAAGTACCGACAATTTCATACCTTGACGATACAAAGGACGAGAAACGCTTTAATTTAGAATGAGAATGCTATTGAAATTTTTCATTGCTAAAATGTTCAAAATTAAAAAAAAAAAAGTTTAATCTTCTTTACCATTTAAAATACAATGAACACGATTAGAATTTTTTTTCTGGCCGTTCAGTCGTGTCAGATTCACTGGCGAGCTGAAAATATTCGATCTCTGACGAGTCTTTGCCATGATTTTACACCGAAACTACAGCGACAGCGGAAAAAACGCGTTCGGCCGTGAATCAAAACCCGCCGCAGATTTTGGAGGAGAAAAAGGTCTCCCCTCTGCACACGTGCAGTGCGGGGTCGTCGTGGGTGTGGCCCACAATTGGTGGGATACCCGGTATATCTTGACATAATATGTTCTATCCAGTGTATAGGATGGATGAATATACACGAAATAAAATAAGTTACGTATTGTAGACTAACAATTGAATAACACAGGGTCCCGGTTTCTGGACCCAGTGGGATCAAATATCTGCACTTCGTGACCATCCAATTTTAGTTTCATGTGTTGTACTCACTTTCAAAACTCCTGCTAATTTTGAAAATCTAATATTTACTTCTCACATGCCAACAAAACTTTCTTGAGAATATAAATGTTTGTATTTGGGAAGAGGTGATGACGTGCCCAAAACTCCACGAACGTGAAAGTCACGTACGTGAATGTTTAAATTCAAATAACTGTAACACTGAAAGTTGTAATTTTCCACGGCAGAAATTGGAGGAACCGCTGTTCAACTTTAAGTTTCCAAAATCTCATTAAATTTTAAGATGGTGTATTTGCGAAATAATGTTTAAAGGGGAAAAAAGATATTTTGACGTTTGAGTTGAAATTTTATGCTACTATCGTTAAATTAAGGTTTGAATTTCCAAGCTGGTTAGATGGAAAATTTCACGATTGTTTGCGTGCGTCGCAGTGACTCGGTACATTGGAGAAAACAGACTTTGTAGTATTTAAACAAAAAACGCTCAACAAACATCTAATGAACATTTGTTCCTTACTTGTAAAAAATTTTAAGACCGACAAATTATTATAAGCAAAATCCGAATGGTTCGGAGAGACTTGGGCCGATTATGGCTGGACTGAATACAATATAACAATATCAAGAATAAACATCTTTAGTGGCGTTTATTAAAATGATATTTGTCTTGTTTATTTCGGCTCTTTTCCTCTGTTATTTGAGAAAACGTGATAGTTTATGACACGCTTTTGATGAGGTCACACGAAGAATTCCTACAACCACTAAAGAGACGCCGCTACGGATCAGATGACTGACATTAAGATGATGCGATTCGGCGGAATGCTGATGTAAGATGTGAAACTTTATTCTTCAATCATAAACAGGATATATAGCGAATTTGATCATCCAACCGTTCATTCAATAACTCTGACTTTCCCGTAGTATATAAATTGAGGGTAATGGAGGTTTTACACTTGCAGACCTGTCCCGTAACAACAGGAATCGATCCCAAATACCAGCAGCATAAAACATCAATTTCTGTCATTTCAACTATTTTTTTTCTATTTTCTCGTCTTTTTTGCATTTTGATGTCACGCAATTTTTTATTTAAATCACATGATAATTTGTACATAAATCTGGAAGCGATTAATTTATCCTTCAACAACATTCTTACAGAATTCACGAAATGAGAAACATTCATACGGGGGTCCAAGACACCCACAATACAAAAGAAACCGAGGGTTTCCACCAGTTTCACAGTAGCAAAAATACACTACCCCGAAGAAACTGTCGGCTGAGGTTGTTCAATGGATGTCACCGCCATGCCTCTGCCCCAGAGGTCCTTTGGTTCGGATCCCGACGGTGGCAACATTTAACAGTGTCAGGTTAACACGAAATAATCAACCAACCCAATGAATTGATTGATTGATAGTGATTCTGTGCATGTCAACTACCGGGTTATCAGTGCCGAAAGGGTAGTGCATGTTTTTCATCGGAAGGTGGGGGTGATATTCCCTCACTGGATGGCGAGATCCGGCGCCGAACTGTTTTCCCCAACCAGGTATCTCCCACCAGCTGGCACCGCCCCAGCCGGGACAAGTTCTAAGTCCCCGACTGGTCTCCCGGCATGTGTGGTAGTATAGGGCATGTTAGTGTAAGTGTGTGTAAGGGGTGAGGATAGGACAAGAAACAGGAAGGAAAGATCGCGAGCGGTCCGTGGCCCGTTTGTTAGGGTACTGCTCCGACATTCGCCTGGAGTTGATCGCAGAAACGACGGGAAATTACCGACCAGAGCAGCCGGCCGCTAGAATTCTCCTTCAGACAACGACTGATTTCGACCTAGCTTAATAGCTAGTGTCGAAAATCGTGCCTCCGTCGGGTCTCGAATCTAGGACTTCCCGGTCAGACACTGCAGTGACGTCAGTTGATGGCCAATTCAATGAAAGTGAGCTTCAGGTAGCAGAGCAACATCCAACGGTGAAAGACGTAGGCTTCCGCGGACAGGGTCATTCGACGACGCCCCTCGGCACGTGCCACGTTTTGGGCATCGTATCGCGGCTTTCCTCAGGGCTGAAGTAAATGGTTTTTGTCAGACATTTCAGACTTGGAGAGCCATGAGCTGACACCTTTAATGCGGAGTAGTCCCAGAGAGCCGAGAGCATTCGCGTGAATCCAAAGCAAACATTCGAGTGCCAAACACCTGCTCCAGATGCTGACGTCACATACAGAACGGCCGCTGCTGTACCTGGCGACCGGGTCCACGGGTTCTGCCGGGGTAGGCGAATGAAGTGCGGCGGGGGTAGCAAGAAAGGGCGGACAGGCGCGGGAATGGACAAAGAGAGACGACGAGAGGATGGACGAGGCGGCATGGGACCGGACGGGAGGGGCGGGGCGGGACGGGGCGGGGCGGGGGGGAACGGGGCGGGACGGGGCGGGATGGGATGGGGCGGGACGGGGCGGGACGGGGCGGGACGGGGCGGGACGGGGCGGAGGTGGGCGTGGGGTTCGGCAGCAGGGATCCAGGAAGACCCGAACGCCGAAGTCGCGCAAGTTCCGCACACGGAACGCGGCCTCCGGGGGTGGGAGGGAGCCGCCCGCGCGGCACGTGGATGGGCGCCTTCGCCAGCGGATCAGTGGCCACAGGGACGAGGTGTGACGCACGAGAGCGGCTTCGAAGGGGAGGAAATGAAAGGGACCCCAGGCAAAGGAATGCGAAAGAAGGGGTCTTGGCGCCTTTGAACTTCAGATGAGGGCAGACGCGACACAAGGAGCAGACCAGAACAGGGTTGAAAAGCGAAAGGAGAGAATAGGAAGAACAGGTCGGTAAGGTCATGGCAAGACGGAAAAGACTAGACAAGGATAGGTTAGGAAAATGGAACATAGCGAGAAGGCAATATGAGGTAGAATAAAAAGAAGGGATTACGAATAAATAAAAAAGGGGGACAGTGGGGTAGCAGATTGGTACAACTCGGTGCTAAAGAACGAAACGGAGTAGGACAGGACGGCATAAGGCCGAAGATGAGACAGCAATTGTCAAGCAACGAGTGGGAGGTAAGAGAAGATAAAAAAGGGAAAAGTATCAAATGAATTTGAATTCTGTGAAGTGCAAGAATAGCAAATGAAACAATGAACAAAAACACATAATTTTCAATATAACTGTATCGCTACAAATCAAGCGGTGAACTCCCTATTCGCCATATGCTAAATCCCTTTCAGCTGAACTGTCTCTTCTTCCGGGGTACTGCGTATCTGTCAGATCCCAGAAACGGTGCGAAGGTGACGTCGCGGCGTGCAACGGGATGCTCCAGGTGTTGAGCAGCGGCCGCGAGCGTGAACGGGTGGGGGAGGGGGCAGAGCGAGGCGTGGGCGGGGCCCACCAGCGCGGCACGTGCAAAGCAGATTTTGCGAGCGAACGAACGGCGGGCGGGCGGACGGGTGGCGTCGGGAGGCGTGCGGCGGGGGCGGGGCGCCTAAGGGGGGGGGAGGCGGTACAGCGCCGGGAGCCACACGCTCGGATCAATGCCATGGCGCCTTAAATAGACGCATCGCTCTCCCGTAGCGCGCCTCAAACGAGGACGACGCCCACTCGTCCCATCACCACCACTATTCCACCACACCCCCACCCACCCATCCCGTTCCGTCTGGCCCCGCCAAGGTGAGCCGAAAGGATGCGCAAAGCAAAAATCGATTAAATATACGCGAGAAAAAACAAGTATGCAATTCTATATTCTGAAGTTGGAAGATTTAAGAATTTTCTTAAGAATTGGCGCAACAAATCTTACTTCTTTTTTATCCCAATACGTATCCTGCAAGGTTTGAGGAAAATGCAAATCTTCAGTTCCTTCCTGTACAATATATAAGCAAGATTTTTATGAATAAAACTGTTTTATGACAAATATTTATTATTCAATAATGTACAATACGCTGTAAAGAATTCTCTTACAGCTCGTAATGCTATCTGTAACGTTGTTGAAATGACAAAAAGGAAATAATGACAAATTAAAATGTCGCTATTTCTAATATCCTCATTACGCGTGAAAAAAGAAAAATTGGAGAAAGTGACTTTCAGACACTTGTGTCCATTAAAACAAACGTTGAAAATAAAGAAAAACTTCGAAAAATGAATTTAAAAACTAACAATTTCTATAACCTATTTTTGTGACACATTCCTTAAATTATTTCCATTATTTCATATGTGTGAAATTCACTTATCAATTCGCTTAAGACCGGTAGCGGTAGCTCAATACATCAACTGATGTCACTGCAGCGCCTCTGACCGGGAGGTTCTAGGTTCGAGTCCTGACGGTGGCAGGATTTTCGACTAGCTTTTCCGCTAGGTCGAATTCAGTCGCTGTCTGGAGGAGAATTCTACCGGCCGGCTGCTCTGATCGGTAGTTTTCCGATCAACACCAGGCGAGTGGCGGGGCAGTACTCTGCCAAACGGGCCACGGACCGCGCGCGATCTTTCATTCCTCTTCCTTGTCCTCTCCTCTTCCCTTACACACACACACACACACACACACACACACACACACACACACACTTATATTAACATGCACTACACTACCACATATTTCAGGATACCGGTCGGGAGCTTAGAGCTTGTCCTGGCTGGGCGTGCCCCGCTGGTGGGAGAGTCCTGGTTAGGGGGAAACCCACTAGCCGACGGAGGTCGGGGATCTCCCATCAGCGGGGGAAGATCACCGCCATCTCCCGAGAAAAACATGCACTACACTAACGGGACTAAAGACCAAAGCAGTTGACGTGCCCGAAAACACGAAAAAATCAATCAGTCAATCAATTCGCTTAAGAAGCACTCTGCATCCTACAGACATTATGACCCAATGAAGTTCATTTCAGCTCCACGACCACCCGCCCAGAGCCCGCTCCCACCTCCATCCTCGACCCCGACCACAAATTTACTCGCCCCTCCTCCCCCCCCCATTCCCCGCCGCCGCCCCGCCCACTGCCCGGCGTTCGCTCGCTCGTCCGTGGAGCGGCCCGATTTGCGTGTGTGCCAGCGGCGGGAGCTGGCACGAGGTGGTTTCCAGGGCAATGAAGCGGCTCCAGGGGCACAGGCGGTGACGCGCGTGGTGATGTCGGAGATAAGAGAAAGGAAATGGATGCGCACGTACACAAGAGAAGGGAATGAGGGAGGAAAGGAATGTATTAAAGAGGCGTTAGATATGGGATGTAGGGATAAAGTGAGATTAAAACAGTGGATATCTAGAGCACATCTGGGAGCGAGGGAGATTCTTTTGAAAAAATCGCATTTGTTCTTTTAATGAGACACTCAAATTCAAATACACATTGTTCGTAACCCAATATTTAATGATCATTAATAGCTTACAAATTACATGCATTTATTTGGTTTTAGAAAACGTCTCAATAACTTAAAGAAAAGAATAGCTTTTGCAGTTTCCAAGTGGGATGTGAATTTTATTCTACTATGGATCTACATTAATACAAGAGGGAAGAGGAGACTAGTAAAATACAGAGAAAGTAGGAATCTGAGGAAAGTACAGAAAGATAGAAGATATAATACAGGAGAGGAAGAAAGGATTTTGGGACTGATGGGTTATGTGAGGGCGAGGAAGTGCCAGACGGGTCGGGAAGCGAGGGAAGACGCTCAGGTAATATGCAAGGGAGAAAAGGCTAGCGACGGAAATAGGCGAAGGTCGATAGGGTGGGAAGGAGGCGAGTGGTCTCGAGGGGTTGGAGCAGGTAATTGCGGAGGTTTGCCCCAGGGGCGTCGGCGGGGCGGGGCGGCCCGCGGCCGGGAAGGCCGGGCGGGAGGGGGGGGGCCGGGGGGGGGGGGGGGGGGCAGTGCGGAGCAAGAACTGAGCGAGAACGGGGCGGGGCGAGGTTGCAGTGGGGGATGACAAGACGAGGCCGAGGCCGTGTACCAAGGATGTGGCTGAGAGCGACGGTGAGGGCGAGGACCTGGCTGAGAGCGGTGGCGACGGCGAAGACCAGGCTGAGAGCGGTGGCGACGGCGAAGGCGAGGGCGTGGGCTAGGGCAAACGCTAGGGCTAGGGCAAAGGCTAGGGCTAGGGCAAAGGCTAGGCTAGGGCAAAGGCTAGGGCTAGGGCAAAGGCTAGGGCTAGGGCAAAGGCTAGGGCTAGGGCAAAGGCTAGGGCTAGGGCAAAGGCTAGGGCTAGGGCAAAGGCTAGGGCTAGGAGGGCGAGGGCGGTACAACCCGAGAATCAGGCGGGCGGGTAGGAACGGAGGCGAGCAGGGTGAAGGCGGGGGCCCGGACAGGAGGGGAGCAGCTCGGGGCTGGGAGGGCGCAGGGCAGGGCAGGAAGAGGCGGGAGCTATGTTTGTACCGGCGACTCCCTCGAGGCCCCGCTGATGGCGGTGTATGCGGCGAGGGAGGCTGGAAGTCGATACGGAGGCAGCTGATGAGAAGAAAGCCTTGGGGAAAAAGATCGGAGGCTGGCTATTGAGAGAGCAGATAAAGGTTTATGAGGTGTGATAGTGAAGTGAAAGGCAAATCTTTAGAGCGTGTATTTGACGGCGAAAATCGCGAACGACCGACATCCCTACCCAGTCCTACAATAAAAGGCATAAGGAGGTATAGAAAAGGAACAAAGCAAAGGGACAAATAAGAAAACAATACGAAAGTGCAAATATTCAAGAAGGTAATTTAAAATGTGCAAGAAAAAGTATCGATTATAAAATGTTTGTATATGGGAATAGTACATGATCGGATAGCATGTTCTTTAGAATCTCTTTTGGATTGCCGCTAATCCGTAGCATTATGATAACACCTCCGTATCTATGATTTCACCGACACCAAAGATGGTCGATGATAACCATTATGAAATAAAATGCGAAATGAAAATGTTGAAATAATATGTAGGGAAAGTAAAGTTCGTAGAAACCTGCCTCATACATATTTTATTCATCTCAAAATTTACGAGAGCTTCTCTACGAGACAGCCAAAGGTACTCCCGTACAACAGAAGAGTTTTATATGTCCTCGTATTTTATATGTTTGCGCCTTCTGATGCCTACACAACCTTCCTTTGGGACTGAGACACTTACATTACGGCACTTGCCAGTGTCAAGTCCATCGCGCCGATGTGATTGGTGAGAACATATGTCAATGTTGCGGCTAAAGTTCGAAAGCTAGTTTCGTGTGCCGTGCCGTATTATCCGGTTAATTTGCTCATTCGGCACAGGATTTGGATAAAGCTGTATGAATAAAGAAAGGATATTTCGAGCATAATCTGACCAATTTTGACTTTCGCCTTAGAGCGCTGGCTAAAGTAAGGCAATTGTAAGAGTGTGAGGCATCTTGTGTATTTGCGAGAAGTATTTTGACATAAAAACGCATCGGAATTTATGTCTGGCACAGATTCAAGGCTGTTTTATGCAATTCGCAAAGGCCGAAGGCCAGAGCCTCGTCACTAACTCGAAAACGCGCAGCGAAGCGTCAACTGAATGAATTACCTCGCAGAGTAAATTTAGATGGTATTGTGTAAACAGAAATTAATGACACGACCTGTCGCATTGAAACTCGAAACTGCACACCTTATTTAGCATTACAAACTTCTCGCTATGATTCTGATCGGTATCATATTTTATGAAATACCGTTTACTAATTTGTGAACTCTTGATATCGCCGTGAAAAAAAAAGTTTGGCCAAAAAATTGGACAATCAGAACTTTGGGTACAAATAACGTACTAACGTTATTTAAAAAAAGTATATCAACTAATTCAATTGTCTCAAACATTTACATGGCGTATAATACCCGGACGTTTCCAGATTACCTAGTGCTCTGGAAAGTGGCTACCCCATTGCCGTTTCGTTCTAGACAATAATCACACGTTGAAACTAACCACGTTTTGCAGGGACTGTTCTTTTCCAGGAAATCTCTGTCTTAGTTAACCCAAAATCAGCCGAACCGTCAAAAGCGCTGATACGCGTCACAGGAACCTTAGTTTAGATTGGTGTGTTTTTTTTTTCGTGTTTCCGGGCGCGTGAACTGCCTTGGTCATTAGTCCCGTTAGTGCACTGCATGTTTGTTTCTCGGGAGATAGCGGTGATCTTTCCCCGCTGGATGGCGAGATCCGGCGCCGACCTACCGTTGGCTAGTGAGGTTTCCCCACCAGGACTCTCCCACCAGCAGGGCACCGCCACAGCCGGGACAAGCTCTTAAGCTCCTGACCGGTCTCCCGGAACATGTGGTAGTGTAGTGATGTTAGTGTAAGTGTGTGTGTAAAGGGTGAGGTTAGAACAGGGAAGAGGAAGGACAGAACGCGCGCGGTCCGTGGCCCGTTTCATAGGGTACTGCTCCGGCATTCGCCTGGTGTTGATCGGAGAAACCACGGAAAACTACCGATCAGAGCAGCCGGCCGCTAGAATTCTCCTCCAGGCAGCGACTGAATTCTACCTAGCTAAAAGCTAGTGTCGAAAATCCTGCCGCCATGGGGAGTGGGAACCTAGCACCTCCCGGTCAGAGGCGCTGCTGTGACATCAGTTGATGCACTGAGCTACCGCTTCCGGTGAATCTTAGTTCAAATCCCCACGACTTTAGCAGAGCATTCGTCGCCGTCGTCACTCCCGTACATGAGGAGACAGCTGTGGGAGAGAAGAATCAGGCACCGCGCACATCGTCTGGTGGCGCCTCATCCGCCTCCGTGGCGGGAGGACGTCAACAACTCGCTCTCTACGGAGCGCCGTCACGAGGCTGGGCTTCATTGAAATTTCGCTCACTCATCAGCCTCTAATGAAGAACTGGAACGAAGCGACTGGCGACGCAGGAGAAGCGTGGCGGATAGGTATTGAATGCGCAACTCACTTCCCGCAGGTCGATACAATAAAAATGTTGTTTGCAATTTTCCAGCAGACGAGAATCACTATCATCATTTGGGGGCGGATTTTTGTGCCGAAAATGATCAAGACAATGCTCATAAAATGTTTTTGAAATGCCTGAATAGAAAGAAAAATTATGTACACATCTGATTAGTTTAGAATAACTCAAGTTGTTGGAAGTGTTACTGATTAATTGAAGCTTCTCTATTTCGGTCAAGTGAACGCAGCTTGCAAATTTTGGGTTTGGACTGTTTTTTAACAAGATCGGTTAGTTAGTATCTCGGTCTTAGTTAATACGAAATTAGCCTAACCGTCAATGGCAATGATACGCATCACAGAAACCTTAGTTTAAATACTCACAGCAGCTAACCTTACAATTATTGAGCGAAGAAATCGAATAGGTTACTCAGCAATTTTGTGGAGAATATTTGTTGCGTCTCGTAAATAGTATTTGAAGCAAGTACCAATAAAATATTAAAATTGAAAAATGTTTATTCATCAGCTTATTCATAGCTTGATGAAATCAGCGAAAAATGCTTTAAAACTGACGGGAAAATGTAAAAATGACTTAATCGAAATAGACGAAAAATGCAAAAAATGTCAAATAAAAATATGTCATTTCCTTTTGTCATAACATGGAAGTAATATCTATAGGAAGTACCAAATCATTTTCACTTGTTGCCCTACAGTCGGCCATTCGTGGGAACAGTGAAAATCTAAGTTTTTTTCTCATCTTTAGAACTTCTTATTCTCAGCTGTCTCATTTCGCTACTTAATTGGAAAGAGTTCTAACCATTACATTATTTTGCAGGTGACATTCCAAGCTATTGATGTAGGGTAATATAATTTATTTTACTTGCCTCGTAAAAAAGTTCTTGGCATTTGGAATATAAACACGCTGGAGCCTAACCCGTGCTCCCCCCCCCCCCAGGTTCCTTGCGAGAACCCCTAATTTTTCGTCTTGTAAAATAAAAACAATAAGGTATTTTGCACTTTAGTACCTTAGGAGTCTAATGAAAAACAAGATCGTACATTGAAGCCTATCAGCTCGAGAGGGCAGCAAGAAGAAAGGGGTCAGAGATAATTTCAGAATTTAATCGCAGAGAAGTCGAAAATAAATATTTTAAATAATTCTGAAGTTAAAAGGCAAAATGGCTGAAAGCAAAAGTAAGATTCTACCTTCCACGATGAATGGAACGACATGTCATCTGGCCCTTCCACATAGGAAGTTGTACCAGGAATATCTTCCTGGGAGAGGCGAACTGGATGCGGAGGACATGTTTTGCAGTGTAAATTTTCATAGAGCTGTAGGAGAACTATGGGTGATGTGCTTTGTGTTCACTCTCGGCTCATGTAGAACGTGCGGAAAGAAAAAAGTTGCTTACATATGGTATGTGACATTTATCCCACATGTATATATACACTATGTGCAAGACTTCTAAGACAATTTCTTACGTTAAACTTGTAGTTTTGTAAAATTATACTGAGTTCAATCTATTTGGAGTTTTTTCATTTAGTTTTATAGATTTCTTAAAACGATTGGGGGGGCTCACATTAGACCTTTTTTTAAAAATACACAAATTTTTAAACCAATTTTAAGTAGAATGTAAGATGTGCATAACAAAGTACGGTATGCATTGCAAGTATTTTGATTTTACAGAAAATTGAATTTAAAAATATTCGATAACGAAATCAGGGCTCGCGTTTGGGTACTTGCCCAACTAAAAGTCATTGTTCTAAAGTAAAAAGAAGAAAATGGTCCTTTTATTAAAATGCGCCACTAATCATCAACAGACCAAGCCTCACCATTTTTTCCCCAAATTTCTCTCAATTTTTTTCTCTAAATGTTTTCTCACACATTCTTTTCTCAAAATCATTTTTCTCGTCCATATTTTCTCGAAATCCTTTTCCTCATTCATTATTTTTCAAAATCTACCCAGGTTTCAGAAGCCACTCAATCGTAGGTGTAAACCAATCAGTTCCCTTCTACAGCTTCCTCCACAATCTCGCAGAGTAAGATAGTGGAATCAATAACTCCCATCAGTATTACACAAATATTCACTCATCCCTTTAAAATCAGCCTTCTTTTAATCCTACCGTTCAAGGGATTTTACAAAACCTATCCCTTCGTATTACTCGCTCCTAACAACTGAAAAAAGCCACATATGGCTGAGCGATGCATTCTCAAGTGTTTAAAAAAAGAGCGCTACTCTCTGCAGCTACTCTCTGCAGCTACTCTCTGCAGCTACTCTCTGCAGCTACTCTCTGCAGCTACTCTCTGCAGCTACTCTCTGCAGCTACTCTCTGCAGCTACTCTCTGCAGCTACTCTCTGCAGCTACTCTCTGCAGCTACTCTCTGCAGCTACTCTCTGCAGCTACTCTCTGCAGCTACTCTCTGCAACTTCAATTCTTTTCCAAGTAGGAGGTTCTGCCCAGCTCATTGATCTGATTTTTAAGACAAGCAAAAATAATTGCATTTTGTGTAGTGTGAGAAGACATTTGAAAAACACACGCGCATTTACATCGTAACTATTTTGTTATAAAACGATCTGCGCCCTAGTCCACACGGCGTATCCCACTACGAGGTTGTTTGCTGCCATCACATTTTTATAAATATACACTGCCTCCACTTGCCACACAACTAGCCCCTGCTCTCGGATTACACTATTAGCAACGCGACCATTAAGCTGTCACAACACCTGACAGACGCAACTCGCCCGCTCACCTAATTAAACACATTCCCTTGAGCAGCTGTCTGTCCTGCCACCTCTGGGGAAAGTGAACCAGGCCGGGCAGAAACACGACGCACGGGTCTTTCCTTCCATGATACGCACAAATCTTTATTATTCAAAAATCTTCGTTATATGTAGTATGGCTACAAGGATAGAACTCTCAGAGGTGAACTAAGTATTTCGGTCATTTGGTGTAAAAAGAAAAAATGTACACTTGTAATTATAATGATTTAACATCCTAACTTTTCTTAACATTACATTAATAAATTTAAAATACGAAATTGAAATACGTTCTTTCAGTCATGAATTTCCACTTTTTTCTTCGTGCCAGTTAGGACTTAAAAGTACCTCAAATTAGTGGAGCTAAAACAGCGCAAACTTTCTCGCTCGCAAAGTATGCAAAAGGCACTCAAATTTTCCCAAAAATTGTACATGACCTTATTTCAAAATCCATTTTAAAGGAACAGGTTTTATTTCATTAACAGAGAAATCTATCTTTATTGTTTTAGTTGTAGGAAGACTCCGAAAATGTTATGAACTTTCGCAATTTTCGAAAAATCTGTTTTCAACAATCATAGACCAGCACCATTCTCTTAAACGTTCTTCAGACACTTCAACAACAAAATTTAATCAAAAACTATGAAGCCATTTTTTGAAAATTTGGAAAATGTCCGAGGGGCTTCATGTAAAGTACCCCCAAATTTAAAATATCGGTTTCAAATTCAAGACGCCGCGATATCTGCCAGATCCATTGAGAAATATCAATTTTGGAGAAAATCAGCTGAACAGTATAACCGCTAGCGTTGTTCACAGGCGGACAGATATTTCGCCGTCATTCGATTTTTCGGTATCAACGGGCCACAAAACATTTATTCTGGCTACACCATGGTTAGAGGATTGTCTCCTAAATTTAGCAATTGGATTAATCCACTTTTCCGTTACCAGGACCCTATAATAAAGAGTTTTTCTGGCGAAAATCCACCGTTTTTTCGCACTGCATTCCATAAATTACTCTCCTCCGTAGTGAGAAAGTAAAAATGAATTCATTACTATTAATCACTCCCATTTTTCGTCAAACTAGCATTCCTTTATTTACATACGTGTACTTTATTTCGTAAATATATTTCGTACTAATAAATGTAGATATATTCTCTAAGTTGCTGACACTATGTCGAAAATGCAGCACCAACTAGGTGATGAATTCAAGAGGAAAGGAAAATATTCATTTCAATCACCTTTCTTTCTACTCATTTCTTATATCCAGTCACAAGTTAATTCGAAGAGCTATATATTAGAACTGAAGGTTACACTCACATGCGACTTTTTTAATAAATTGTAAAAGGTGTAGTTATCACTGAAGAGGCTCTATTGATTCGAGAATTTTAGATATTTGTATGGGCAAAAACTTGGACCCCACATATCTATTACTTGAAATAAAGTAAATTTATAACTTGTTTTCAATCCACTTCACCATTGTGTAATCCATGCCGAACCACTGTCAGCACTGCTCGCAAACACTACTTGAATGAGCAGCCATTGGAAAGCACCGCTGTTGCGTCCTGGTAAGTTAAAGTGATACAGTACGAAACGATAAGGATTTCACGCTTCAGGAAACTTTGTGGCTGTATAGAATCGAAACCGGTTTCATAGTCGAGAAATCTAAGCTTACTACTTTCCAACTTCAAGAAGAGTAAAGGCATTTCAGACAAGGAAGCATCGCGCTTCATTAACAATGCTTCGGCAGAACAGCCATTGGGAAGTGGCGATATTATGAGCATCTGTTGCGACCTACATCCGGAGTCACTACCTAATTACAAACAGTTTTTAAAAAATCGTTGTTGCCCAGCCCGGCAACTTTGGAAAGCTGCGACTATTGCTTTCGAACTAGAGACCAGTTACTGTCGGTTGAAACGACACTTATCGTAGCAATCTGCAATATCAGCAACATTAAACTGTTCTACACAAGAAGCGTTGGCCTTTCAATACACGGAGAAAATATGTAACAAAAGTTGGGATGATTGTTTAAGGTGAAGTTGTTTTCATTTGAATGAAAAGGTTGCAGAGTACCATTAGATTACCTCCCATAACAAATTATGCGCCTGTTTTTATTATTATTATTATTATTATTATTATTATTATTATTATTATTATTATTATTACTTCACAAAAATGATAATAATAATAAAATGTATTTATTTTGCATTAACATAGAAAACTTCCTAGTTTTCAAAAGATGAGTTGCAATATCGTATAATTTTAAAACTGTTCACGAAATGAAACTTTATTCTATGAGCGTTTATAGCACAAATGGAGACATACAAAAATGTTCTTTAGATGAATTTGCATTGAAATTCCAATGCATTTCTTTACATAAACATCAATGCTGTTGAAGAAATTAAAACATCAATTGCATTAGAATCAATTTAATGAATTAATTTTTCTGAAAAGGTTCTAAATCATCACGAAAGAGAGACCAACACTGGCTGATTAATTCCATTCAGTCACTCTGTGAATGACAGCATCCAGTGGACTAAAAGTACAATTTGCGAATGACTGAATAAAAAAGAATATCCCAGTCCCGGAAGCTTATTGTGCGAGGGGAACATGCAGCTTTAAAAAGCGGGAAGTCCCAATGGTGATCATTTGCTCCTCAAAATAGCAAGGTCAGGCTTCACAGGGTCTCATTCCTGGAAACGCTTCACGCTAAAATCTCTTTGATGCGTTACTCCATCATTTTGATAATTGCTTTAGTGATTATGAGAATTACTAAATTGTTTCGTACTTGACTAAATTCTATGTACATCACATAATTTAACGCAAGAGGTTGAATTACAATTTTAGCCACCAGTGTTATGTTGTTCCTAATTGAATGCCTCTTAATCAACGGCGCAAATTTTAGAAAGAGGGGGAGGGCATGGAGATTTATCCCACCCCCATTAATGCTCCACTGTACTATAGCTGTCGCCTTTCTATTGTTTGGTATGGCTGGCCACAAGGGATGTGGCCAGTGAACAGAATGGTTGATATGAGGTTCTGTAAAGAGAAAGATACCCTACGATGCTGTAGAGAGTACAGAGTAATATGGAAAGTAGGATTAGGATTATTAATTTTTTATTAAATAATTATATTTTGTTATGTATTAGGTATAGGAGAATGTTTTACATTAAAGTTATATACTGGGTATGGCAAAAGGCAAAAAAACCCTTGTAAATTATTTGTAAAATAATTCCAGCCCTGATGAAGGCCCAATAAAGGGCCGAAACGTCAGCAACCAACAAAAAACAATATCAATCTTTTTGATAATTCACAGGTCAAGAAACACTCGTAAATCATATAACAAAAAGGTTTCTCCCGAAACCGATCCCTGCCTCGTTAACTACAACCTTCACCACAGGAATTTAATGGACCTTCACGTGTGCCGTAACGAACGACAACTTACGTAAGGGCGAAACCACAGGCTTGACATCCTGACCGCAAAAGTGTCATTCCATTTGCCCACTGTCGGCGTGTGAGCCAGCTCTCAGCCGAGCGAGTCGCGACAAAAGCTTGCGTGGGTGCGGGCCGCGTAACAGTAAAAGCGAGTTCCGGTACCCACTCGTATGTGTCATTACCGTATCACTCGGGCCATCCCCGCTACTTTGCTCACTTTCCCAGAACTCTCGTGTATCACAGCTTCGAGAGACCTGGATACCAAGTTAGCTCAGGTGCGTAGATGTTAATGCCCGTTGCTTTGTCCCAAGGTCTACCAAACCCGCAAAGGGAAACTTACAAAGCTACAACATCACATAATTTCTCGTATTATTTTATCGGTTACGTAATATTATAATACTAGTTGAACCCATGCATTTCGCACATTTGAACTCTATTGCAAATATTTTCGAGACCAGCGCATGGTTCCTTTACTTGGAGATCGCCTCATTGAACTAACGCAGACTTCTGGTTGTGTTTTCAACCCGTAAAAATATTTGCTCGAAAATATTCGTGTGTGTGCCCTGTGTGAACTTCGAAGAAAAATTGAACTTTTTATTTTTCAGAAAATTTCGAAAATGATCTCCAGGCTCTACATAAAGTTATAAAAGTATTTTTGGCAGGACACAAACAATTAGATTTACAACTTGCATCAACGAAACGTAACAATGGTGATAATAAATGGTGTTACATTATGTGCAACACCATTAACAAAATGAATTGCACCCATATGGTTGTTTGTTTACTGCCTAGAGTGCAATATGAACTGGGTTGCCACTCCACATGCCACCCGTAAATTGGAATGCCAGAGGATTACGCTAGGGTGTGCTATCAGCGCGACCATGCAACAACGATTGACCCGTTCCTACTCGTACGTCCCTCATAGGGATTCCCTTTATTGATCACGGTGGCCGCATCTGAGCGGCGAGGTCGTCGACCTGGGATTTTCAACGCACGTCGGGGATTTTCAGACAATCCGCGAGAGCTGCAAGAGCATGGTTTCTGCTCCCCCCTCCATTCGCACGTGATCCAATTACGGCGCGTGCAGTTTGATGTACTCTGCATTACGGTGAGCGAAGAGATACCGACAAGGGCAGAATTTCTGCCACGGAAGTGAATATTAATGGCTTCATACAGTATGGATTATCCGGTTTGCTTGTTAATTTTTATTTCTTAAACGGAGAATCAAAAGAAGTAAAAGAAGTGCGTTGTAGGTTCTAATGCCCAGGTTTAGGAAAGTGAGATAAAGAGAGAGAAAGAAAGAATATATATATATATATATATATATATATATATATATATATATATATATATATAGAGAGAGAGAGAGAGAGAGAGAGAGAGAGAGAGAAATAAGAACCTACAGAGCGACCCTACAGTGAGATTAAAACGAGCTTAGTGAGCGACCCTGCAGTGAGTAGAGCGAACCTAGATCAAGGTTATAAATACAGGAAAAAAGCATGACAAAATCGTGAATAACAACATGAAGCCTAGAAAGAACTTCGCACGAACAGAACGGCAGCATGAGCATAGCACTGAGAAAAAGATTGTCGAACACAAGTCAAGGCGACGTGGTAGCGAAGGCGATGTGTTGGCGGTGGCGGTGACAGAAACGATGCAGTGGCGGGGGCGGCGGAGGAGGCGGCAGCGGCGATGGTGGGGTGGAAGGTCAAAGACATATAGGACTCACATGGAATAGTATAAAGTGGCGGCGGCAGCGGTGGTGGTGGTGGTGGTGGTGGTGGTGGTGGTGGTGGCGGCGGTGGTGGTGGTGGGGCGGCGGCGGCGGCGGCGGCGGCGGCGGGGCGGCGGCGGCGGCGGGGCGGCGGCGGCGGCGGCGACGGCGACGGCGACGGCGACGGCGACGGCGACGGCGACGGCGACGGCGACGGCGACGGCGACGGCGACGGCGACGGCGACGGCGACGGCGACGGCGACGGGGACGACGGCGACGGCGACGGCGACGGCGACGCGACGGCGACGGCGACGGCGACGGCGACGGCGACGGCGACGGCGAGGCGACGGCGACGGCGACGGCGACGGCGACGGCGACGGCGACGGCGACGGCGACGGCGACGGCGACGGCGACGGCGACGGCGACGGCGACGGCGACGCGACGCGACGCGACGCGACGGCGACGGCGACGGCGACGGCGACGGCGACGCGACGGCGACGCGACGCGACGGCGGCGCGGCGGCGGCGGCGGCGGCGGCGGCGGCGGCGGCGGCGGCGGCGGCGGCGGCGGCGGCGGCGGCGGCGGCGGCGGCGGCGGCGGCGGTGGCGGTGGCGGTGGCGGCAGCGGTCAAGGCGGGGTAGGGGGCCCAAGACACATAGGAGTCGCAGAGAATATGGAGTTTAGCGCCAGGCGTAAGGAGACATCCTTAAAACTCTATTGATCACGTGACTAAGGACTTTATACGGTCATAATGAACAACCTTCAGAAGAGTTTTAGCAATTGTGTCATTGCGTTATGCATTATAACAAATTTAACATTTCAAGCGTTGAACAAAGAAATTGCATAATATATCAGAGAGTCTAGGCTGCCAGTGAGACTTTTAAACCACTATACGGGACAAGAGCATAATAAATGTACATTATGTTCGGAGTTTTAGATTTTGTAGCCCTGCATGATATGCACTCTGGAATTTGAATCGACTGTTCTTAAGAACGTAGGAAATATTTTCAAACAGCGTTCATTATGAAAGTAAGACATAATCTATCGAAGATATGATTTCAACTTCTTTTTCGCGATTTTTTTCTTATCATTCTCCAACATTTCCTGTTAATTCTTGCCAGCGTTGTGGAGTTAGTAAGGAATAATGTAACTGCCTTACATAACGAGAATCGGTTTGTCAGAGATGGAAAAATCCCACGTTTCCTGTTTTACGGCCATTTTGCCCTTGTAAGGTGATTGAGACTATAGGCGTGACTATTTATGAAGGTATAAGGGACTTCAAGGTCCGGCACGTGACTGTTAGTGCATAACGTCGCTACCTTACGCAAGGTGCTGAAACTCCCTAATGGTATAAGCTGGCGACGGCGACGGAGACGGCGACGGCGACGGCGACGGCGACGGCGACGGCGACGGCGACGGCGACGGCGACGGCGACGGCGCGGCGGCGAGGCAGACGTTCCATCTCTATGCAGCCACAGGCGTCCCGACGCCTCCCAGCGTCGGCGCCGAGATCCCCCTGCGCCAGCAACCGACGAGAGACCAGACCGTGAGGGAGAGAGGGAGGTTTCTCGGAAAATGCACGCGCTGCTGGGTTCGCGACAGCGAGGCAGACGTTCCATCTCTATGCAGACTAAAGTTCGCTGGAAGGCAAATACATGCACGCCGGGCTAGTGGGTAGGAATTATTCTGAGCGGATACATTTCGCAGGAAAAACGACGGTTTTCCGAAACCGTACAAACAGAGATAATGTTTATCTTCTCTATTGTGGGTTTTATTCAACTTCCAGGCTTGCCGCTAAGCAAATGCTTGCACGATTCCTGGTTTTATTTCTAAACATAATTCTAGCTTTATCTCTACGCTTCTATTGCAAGGTCTGTTTTATATAATATTTTGTTCAGGGGTGTTTTATAGCATCAGCCGCATATTGACTTAAATAAATAGTAAACTGTGTAAAACAATGTAACCTATAGCCGTAGAGGTCGATGAAGCAAAAACATATCCATTGAGTGCCTTTAACCGCATAAATATACTTCGATTAAAACACAAAGCCCGTTGACACTTCGCCCGCTGTGGCGCTCTTATCGAATCGGGAGCTTGGACATCTTTATATGACTTCGGGTTTTAATATAGATGTATATGATGTGTTTCTCATAACGGTTCTCCATGCTGACTCCAACAATCTTGGAGTATTTGTATCTGTATTTTGCGTATTGCAAACCTAGTAATACTTGCAATAGAGAGGGGAAAATCCCATATCCCCTTTGCAAGAACCAAAGAAATCGTTTTTACGATAAATCAAGAGAATAGAAAAAACTGTATAAAAGAATCAATGGATACTGTGTGTTGGTGAGGGAGAGGGTTATCTCGAATCTCGAAATGAAGCACATGTGAAGATCGAGGATTCTTTGGTGACTTTCAAAACAATGATAACAAGTTCATCGGGTGTAACCATGAAAATACGGCAATGCATTCTACGAACGCTCTCTTCCTTCCAAACTTGTTTGGCCTTCTGTGAACAGATCTACCCTACCTCATTTTAAAACATCTCACACATCGGAAAACACCTTCCAAAGAGTCTTAGAAAAAAAAAACTAAGAAAACTTTTTCGGATGAACAAAAATAAGAGAGTTAAGTTTAAGAGTTAAATTTGAAGAAGGCCAAACGACGAATTCACTTGCAGTCAACATATATGATGTTATTTATTAGTTGAAATAATAATATATTTTTTTAATTTGATCTATATTTGTCAGAAAATTAATTAATTGTCGAAAACTTCTTTTCATACGTTATGTATTTATAAAAGCGCTTCAGTAAAATACCAATTTTTTCATATGAAAACATATTTCTGACAAAGAACTTGTATCAATATTTGCAATTCGAATTAATGCCGATTCTTTGCGGCAAAATCATTGGAACAAGAGAGGCGTTGAGGGACCAGGTGTATGTACTTCGGGCACCAAGGGTTGTGAAAAGGTAGAGACTATCCTTTAGCAAGCTGACGCAGTTACAGTTGGAATTCGATTAGGACAAGGCTTCGACCCTTGGCGTAGATTGGATTGCGCAGGAAACTGGGCGTCTCAAAGCGACCTCTCACCTCGCTCAGAGTGTATCCACCAATCAGATCACAACCTTTCCGGGGCCATCGCACAGATAGCCAAAGAAATTATGAACCACAACGCTAACCAACCACACAAACCCCTGAAGAAGAGTACAAAAAAGTGAAAGTGCAAATAGTACTTCGTTCACTTGACTAGTATACTAGTCAAACATTCACGCTCGCCCGAAGTGAAAACCGAATTTCGGAAAAGGAAGTCTTGCATTCAACCGCGCTCCACAGCAAAATTAGTGGAATATTTTTGTTTAAGCACACTGGCGGATCCAATGGGGAAGAATGGCGAAGAAAATAACACAATTTTTACAGGATGAAATGAAAGGACCAGTTATGAAAGGCAACATAAAATGTGAGAGGAAAAAATAGACGAAATACCAATAAACATCCTTGTAACGTAAACTCACCCTTTCATACAGCACAGTGCGTCACACAACTTACCTGGAAACAAAAAAAAAAAAAATACATTCAGTCAAAGAACATTTAAAAGGTCTTATGAACATTAACATGCTAAATAAATATCTTCAACGACTCGTGCACAACACAACAAATTCTGGTTAGTTCACGGTAATTCTTGCCAAAAAATGCAGACATTTCAGGCACAGGGAAATGACGCTGCAATAATGCGTGTTAAATCTTCTGCCTGTGATCCACAAAATGTGTTCAAGATATCTCGTAAATTGACATTTTATTGCGCGAGTCTCAAATTAGAGTATATTTATAGTCAGGTAGTGGGTGATTAATTTGATATGTTCAAAAACAGTTACGCAGCATTGAAAATCACATCGCTATACGAAAGGTATTCTTCCCACACCCAGAAGAGCCGAATGCCATAAGATGTTAATTCATCTGATATGCCAGTTAAGTGTTGAATGCAGTTGACGTTTTAGGGATTTTTATCACGAGTGATTAAGTTTGTTCCCATATCGTCACTACTAAAACACTTAAAGAAATTATATAAATCATGTTGAAAAGCATGTGACACTATGTTTACCGTACCATACACTAGTAATGAATACTTTAAAACAGAAATTCGTAGTCAGTCTATGCCTGTCGAAGATACTAGTAAATAGGAAACCCAACAGTAACCGAATAAGAAAGAGCCGTTCATTTTCATTATCTTTACAACACTACTCGCAATACATCAACTTTTGATCTAATAATGATATATTAAAATATTCTTTCTTTAAATGAAAGTTTTAACGTGTACTTTTCTTGGACTCACTACATACATTGTTGTTATACAATTTGTTACAATTTTATACATTGTCAGTAATAGAGAGTACTAAGGCTACATCACAATTTAGCCCACGTTCGTGAAATGTTAAATATTTACACTGCACTCTCCAGCCAAGCACCTCTCTCAATTGAATACAACATGAACGAGGGTCGAAATAGCTCAAATTATTAAACTAAGTTTATAAAGCAAGTAATAACTGACAGGCCGATTCTTGAATTATCTATGTTTAATATTCGGCGTAATGTTTTCCGTAATGTTTAATTCGTAGAATTAAACATTAACAATAAGCATTAGCTTGATTGCGTGCTTCAGTTTCTGTGAACTTCTTACTCTGAAACACTATTAAGTGAATAAATGTCTACAAACCAGCTTAGTCTGATCGGGAAACGAATCATGGTTCCTGTGTAACACAGTTACTTGCCAACTGAGCTATCGAGAAAACGTTCGAGGCCGGTAAGCTTCGAGCTAACCTCCCTTCTTCGGAATCCTAGAGGCCTCGATAGCTCAGTGGCTGAGCAACTGGATTTAAACTAGGAGACTATTCCATTCCAAATGGTGGCAACATAGGCTATAAAAATTTTAACAACATTAATGCGTTCGTTATCACTGTACAATTCTAAAGAAAGAAAAAACAACATTCTTTCGGAAAGTATTTTACTTCATCTTCCCGGACACTAACCCCCATCCCGATCACGTGATTCATGGTTTCTCGTGATTCATTAAGCAAATGATGAACGTCCCCTAGCTTTGCTTCTAGATGTAGATGTAGTTTCAGTATCTGCGATATTTTTGTTTACTTCTTTTTGGTAGTTGCTTTGGGTCGGGAGATGGGGTTGTTATTTTGTCAACAATACTATGAAATGAAACCTGTAGCTCGTTTGCCGACGCAAATAGTTTTGTATTGCACGGGAGCGAAACCTTGTGGTTTTGAAAGGTTGCCAACCAAGCTCGGTGGCAACTTTATTCATTATTCATCTGCGTATAGTAAAAGAGGAGGGACTCTGGAACTCAAGAAAACTTACGCAGACTATTAAATCAATATTTCTTCTTGATTGTCAATATATGTTTGCAAATAAAAGTATCCAAAGTTTTTTATGACAATCATTTATTTCAGCAATTGCACAACGTTTCGTAACTAGTTTTGTTACATCATCAGGTGCTTAGTGAGGGAACTACTATCCCATTGAATTACCTCTGCAGTAGAACAATCGAGGAAACATTACGAAATTAACTCACTCTCACTCAGTTGACATCACATGGCTAACAGTTACGAACAGTCGCGTAGTGTTTTACGTAGACTATACTTCTCCCACAAACGTCATATATAGTTTTTACTGTTCTTGGCAGTAAATGAATAAAAAAAAAGCGGAAATTTTAAGCTATGTGCACAGTGGAGATAAAGAGAAATAGCGTTTGGTGCGGGGGCTTCGCACGGAGATGCGAGACGCCAGGCATTCTGCATCGCGCGTGGCTGCGCCGAACGGATGATTCGATTTGTGGAGCTCGACGCTGCAGTGTGTGGCGCAGCGAACAGTGGGCCACCCTCCACTGATCTCCACGGACAAAAATATTTCCCACGCTCGCCAACATACTTCTTTCCCATACTCACGTACAGCTTTGACTGGTGTTGAAGATAGATAAATTAGTAAATAAACTAGTGGTTTGCAGCAGCAAAATGCTACACTACACAAAATGGTTTTCCAAAAATGTAGCATGCACACTTCTCTAGGAACAATAAAAAATCTCGTTTAATACTGCAATAAATTAATATTTTAACAAAAGCAGTTTTCAAGAGTATTGGAATAAAACAGAATACACAGTACAATAGTTCTTTACATACCTAGACTACAAAAAAATGTTAACGCGACGTAGGATCAGCAAATATAAAATGGCGGACGGCGTCTTATTTCGAGCTTCGCTTCCATGTACTGTGATAAGTCAAGAACCCCGGGTTTAATTTGAGTGTTAAAATCTGCATCAATCGTTAGTAATAATGACATATGTTGGCATTAATGTTTCACATAAAAACTACGTGAAGGAAGCCATTAAACCAATATTTGTATATGTTATATACAAACCAATATTTTGTATAACAATTCATTGTTCGAATCTTCAATACAAAAATTAAAACTGAGAAATTTTTGTTTTTCACATCTCAAATTTTTTTTAAATGTCTACGTCACACGAATGGAAAACTCATTGTCTACCTAACAGAAGAAGTTGCTAATTTTATGCGTCACAGGAGGCAATCGTAAGTTAATCAGAAATTATGCGTTCTTCGATGTTTGTAGTTGCCAAACAGAGCATTGAACGACAACTTACGTCTCATAGAATATGTTTCTCAGGATGCATTTATTACGTCACCTTGAGTCAGTAATCGAGGACGTAAATAGTAATGTTCTTAAATCATGCACAGTATTTTTTTTTACTCAACGTCATTTACTGCAAGCGAGGGTTAGATAGGAAATCTACGTCGCACAAGTCTTTCGAGGGTTCATTCCTCTTGAGATACGTCACGCCCATTTAAACTCGTTTTCACATTCAGCAATTATTCGTGTGCAGCTGTACAATTCATTCGATCCGACGTTTTTCCATTCATTCACTTAGTTTTCTCTCAATCAACCGGTTCATTCATAATTCGATTAACTGCATCGTCATTCATTCACCGCACCCTAACTGCGCCAGTCATTCAATCCACTCAAAAAGCCAGTCATCGGTTTCCAAGGTTGACCAAATTTTCCTCATCCCCCCAACCGTTGTTTTAAGAAAGAATGCGCGAAAAAGTAATTGAAAATCCCATGTAAATGAATATTTGTTTTTATTATTACATATAAAATGACCAAACAATTTTACATATCGAAAAAATCATTAAAAACTCAAATTAAATTTCAACAAATACAATATTAACAAGTGACGCACCCAACAAAAGTACAAAGTAAAGTCAACAGACATAAAAATTCAAACTCCCTTTGCTATTGAATTGGCATTATCACAACACCAAATTAACCAAATAAAGCTACGTAAGTACAAAATAAACTTACAGCAAAATGCAAACATTTTCTAACTCTGCACATGTTACACATGTTACGCACTTAATTACCCAAACAATAATGTTAACAAAAATTGATATTACCTGTTCAGATAACATGAGTTTAACTCCCTCCTTTTCAGATTCAATCATTGAACGAAAGTGGCTGTAGTGAATGTATTTCAATGTCATTTTTTGAATGTTGAAAATATCGGTATTTTCTATGAAGTTCAAATAATATTATCCTTCAATCAAACGCACACAAAAAAAAGGTTGATTTTTTTCAGGGAGTTGTCGGTTTCCCAGAACAATTCTTTCCATATCAAAACCGAGGCGAGCCATCAGCCAGTCACATTCATCCACCCATTTCTTTGGCAGTGTGGTGTAGCCTCTAGGAACTGCAACTTTGAATCTCTAAGTCAATAAGTAGCTTAAGGTATTACAAAATTTGTTTATGTTTCTTCAGATAAAAGAAGGGTAAAAAAACATAAAATTCACAAATTTGTGTACAGTAAACAAACTTAAGATATCCAGAAATGCAGGTCCGGAAATGAGGACCATTACCACTTCATCCACCCAAGCTGCCAGTCCAGTCAACGGATTCTCCTGACAGCTCCTTCCATCTCGAAGGCGAGTCGAGCCATCAGTCAGTCACACTCACCCATCCATCTACCTCTCCGGCGGTGCAGACGGAGTCTCTAGGAGTTGGAAGGTCAAAGAAGAGGCAACTTCGTCTGTTGGATCGTGGCTGGATCGTCTGTGCGCGAGCGATTCCCAAGTTTGGGAACGTGAACTTCCTCCCGCGCGGGTAGGGTCAGTCGCCCACTGCAAGGGGGCGGGGCGGGGGCGACGGCGGTATCGAGCGCGGGCGGGCGAAGGGCGATGGGGGCGGCGGCGGCGCGTGCACCGCCCTCGCTGGGCGACCCGCCCTTCGCCGCCCTTCGCTCGAGAGCGCGCGCCCGTGCCGGCGAGCGTGGGGATGTATTGGCGCCGTCGCCGCTCCTATCGTACTACGGCGCAGCACAGTGAGACCGATGAGACGCAAACAAAGTTATGTCTACTTCGAAAAATCTGTGTGTGCTACGTTGACACTTGTGGCTTATTGGGATGAAGATACGCACACAATCAAGTGTAGTAGATTGTCAATAGCATGGTGTTCTTAAGAAGCTCTGAAAATTAGGGTCAAAACTTCTGGTATCTCCGACAGTGCAGATAAATTCAGACAAGAAACCCATTTAAATTCAAAATTTAACTTATTTGTATTCTGGCAATTATGTGTGGATTGATGTATTGATGTGATGCAAGTTAGTGAAAAAGCAAAGAACGGTATCAAATAATATTTCAGATTTTGTTTTGGTTCATACAATGTGATGTTTACGTCTTGGATTGCGATTTGCGTACACGTTTCGATTCCGATTTTAATTCTACAACGTTTCCAAACGATTTTCGAATATTTAGAAAGTCTTTTTCAGTCGAATGCAAAACCTCCATTTATAAAAAGAAAAACAGCCGGTCTGCTCTGAATAAATCGTTTTTTTATACTACGACTCTTCTCGAAACAGACCCAGCGTAAATTATACGGAATTATGAAGATGTTTAAGAATCGGGACGGAAGCAGTTCCATTCAGTTTCCGTTACACAAGCAATTTAACAAAATAATAGGGGGTTTGGATTTAGTTTTCATTTTGAAAAGGATTTTTAACGTTTTCATTTCAATACCTTGGTTTAAACGGAGTGTCAATTAGTGCTTCGTAATTAATATTTCACTACGGATAAAAAGCTATGCAGGAAATAAAAATTACGTTTAAAACCCATTTTCCATTAATACGTTAATTTTTACCTAATGTTTACCTCATGATGTCAGTGAAATGCAGTAAACGAGATGCAGTGACCTATTTCAGAGAAGAATGTAAACTCTAAAGGATGATCATATTTTTACATCAATTATTTTTTTTATTTTTAAAGTTATGGAACCAGGAACATACCTACTTATTACATACTTCTTTGATCGCCCTTGGTACAGAACATTTATTTTCGCTAAAGATATACATGGAATGTTCTGTCCCGTTTCTATTTTGTCCTCTGCACTCTTACCTGAACAATATTTCGTTAGGGCACTGCCATGTATTGGGAACTACCCATAAGACAATAAACGTTAAAAACATTTTAAAAAATTGATTGCATGGTATTGTGGTGTGGTGATGGTGATTATCATTTTCATTATAATTATTATTACTATATTATTATAATATCCTTATTACTAATTTACGCTTTACGCAGAAATTTAGCGAAAACTATGCTATCTGGCCATGAGAGGCGTTAGTTACCCAGAACAGTAAAAGAACGTCTATAATACGAATTTTGAACATACACGTAAATTACTGGAAAATTATGCAGTTTCCGGCTTTGTGAGAGGTGTCTATGATTTTGTTAGACACCCGGGAACCCAGAAAATAAAAATAAAAAAAAAATCTATTTTGACTGAAAAATGCAAATATTTGATTCGCTATACTGCAATTTTCATATTGCGCGAACCGACTGAATTCTCACACTCCGTTACATCCTACTTCATGAGGCATTAAGGGTCCAAGGAAGAAGCCACTCACCAATAAAATTAGTGTTCACGTGTTGTGTTGTGGATTCGGAACTTTTACGATATTCTTGGTGTAATGAACTGTTGTACTGGCATACGTGTATACTCTATGTAATTGCAGTATTCGTGAAGAGTTTTGCTAAAATATTTAATTTACTGCTGTGTTATGGAAGAGTATTTATTTGTTCTTTAGTCTTGAACTTTTTGCTGCCTTATGCCACTAATAATAATAATAATAATAATAATAATAATAATAATAAATAATAACAATAATTGTGGGCTGAGGTTTAGGCCCACAGCGCACCACCACTGCAGCCGCCCTTATCGATCTCGTGAAGGGCCGGAGGAGGGGGCGCCAGCGCGTGCACCCTGAGGCCCTCCGCGCCGCTCCCGCCCTTCGGCCCTTGCAGCAGTCAACGACCCCGCGCCCTTGGCCCCGTGTCCGCCCGCGCGCGGCCACTCACGTGGCACCGGCGCCAGGGCGCTCCCGCCTCGCCGCGGCCCACAGCCCTTGCGGCCGAAGGGCTGTCACTCGCGTTTGGCTCGTCAATGTGTAGGCAGAGGTTATTTATGCACTGCTCAATTTTTCTTAATTAATAGATTTTTAACTGAAAAAAAAAAGAGTGAGCATTGTTTTCGAGCTTTCAAGAATTGAGGACATTAGTCCCGTAAGTGTAGTGAATGTGATTCCCCGAGAGGTGGAGGTGATGATCTGCTGGGACGTGGTAATCAGCGTCGATCTACTCGTCTGCTTGTGATGTTTTTCTCTCTAGTATCTTCCCGAGCGGGGAATGTCCCCAGCCGGGAAAAGCTGTAAGTTCCCGGCTGGTCTCCCTACACGAACCGTTTTGGGTGTGTGTGTGTGGGGGGGGGGAGAGGACAAGATCGAGGAAGGAAAGATCGCGCTCAAATTTATTTGTTAGGGTATTGATACATTCCGTATAGCCAGCATATATTCAGTAATAAAATATATACCCAGTAGTAGTATTAATAATAATTAGGATATTGGTATATCCAATATTCTCCTGTTCATTGATTAGCAGAGACCAACGATCAGATTACCCGGCCGCTAGAGTTCTCCAGGCGTTGAAATAGCTAAAGTCGAAATCTTTAACGTCGGGTCTCAAACCCTTAGACGTCCCTCTACAACGATCTTTCAGAGGCAGCTGATGCTTCCACTAAACCAAACAGCCCTTCAAATTAGCTGCAGATGGGTTCATGTATCGACACATCTGTACTACTACACCCTCTAATTCTTCAACGATCTATAAGAGGGGTGCGAATAGTATTGTGCAAGAACCTTAACAAAATTCGCGGAGATACGCATATAAAGGGCATTAATATAATAACTTTCTAACGAATTGGAAATTTACGAGAAAATTAAACCGTTCAGTAACATAATTCAAATAGCATCGTAGGCTTTCACGGCCGGGGTCAATATGTGTGTTAGAGATGTCGCTAGCCAGCCGCCGACCCGGAGACTACCCGGACGACGCTGCCGCCACTGAAGATGTCTACCGCAGACGTGGACGAAACGTTTGGCTCTTCAATGCCAACTGGACCACGGTCTACCACTCCGGAAACTTTCACTCATATAATTCAACTAGATTCAGTCATTAAAGATATGCAGTTAGGCTGGTGTTTTGTAACAGAAAACATCGAAAAATTCTGTAGTTTTTTTTCAGGTAATTCGCAACTTTGACAGAATTCTTGAAATCAAAATGCATTTGGGCATTTTTTTATTTATTGCAAAATAAAGTTCAGTTTCGCTTTTACATTACTTATTCAGTAAATATCGCCATTATGAAATTAAATGTCTCCCTACGTATGACAAAAATTCTGCATCTAGTTATTTTATTAGTCTAAGTTCACGAGGGATACCGGAAATGTGTGAGTTTGTCTCAGAATGTTAGTTTTTAATGTTAGAATTTTTTAATTTATTGCTTGGAGACAACATCTCTCATTTTTTAAATTGATTTATTTTCTGCCAACGCAAACAGTCTCTCAGCCCTATTCATTTTAATCGACCTCCGGCATTCAACCGTCTGATAGGTCTATCTGGATAGATCCTATTAATAAAAGAAAAATACGTATGTTTTATTTTCAACATTTCACGAACTTCTTCTTCCTCGCATTTAAGGTATACTATACAAGTCATACTAGTCAAAACCTTCCAGGGAAACTTTGTAAGGCAAATATTTTCAATTAATCGATAATAGATCATATTAATGCACAAAAAAGTCATCTAATGGATTTACCTGTATTACCACTCTCAAATTTAGTGTAAGGAAGGAAATGGCAGTTGCACTGCACGAAATGATTTCAAAAAGGTTTCCCGAGACGGAAGGTGGAGATAACATACATAATTCCAGCGTTTCTACTCCGTAAGACGTATATGGGCCCAGTACTTTATTTTATTACCTAACTGCTGACGCATCCTTCAACTACTATTTGCAATCTAATATTTGGTCCTCTTTCTAATTTCAACTTAATGTTCGTTCTTCCCTACTGTAAGAGTTAGTTGATGGATTCCAGAGCTCAGGAAACGACAAAAATTGCACATTTCTTGCATAGTACATCAGACACAGTTTACCTGTTTTGACGTTAAATAAATAAACCTATGTCGTGACATATTATGTTCCTATGAACACCAGCAAATGGTATAAATATTCAAATTATACAAATTTTATTTAAACAATTTAACAATAAAAATAATAAAATTTAATTATACAAATTATTTTAACAATTCCAATCTTGTCATTTATTTGAGCAACAGTACATGTCATTAACTTAACAGTTATAATTCCCTCAGATCACAGATTACATTCACGATAGTATGTAATCCCTCGCAGTCACACAAACTAAATTTACTTAGTGCTACAATAACAAACATATGCTTATGTAAAATAAAACTTCATAATGAATGTAAACAAACAAAATATATCTATTATTATTTTTGTACTGAAATCGCTGCGAAGATCACAGAAAAACAAGCCCCATTCAAGCATCTTCAGATCAGTGCAGTGTGGCTAAACAATCACGCGAACGAATAAAGTTCACTCCAGTTCAGGTACATTAATCAGACAGCGTGATATTGTCTCGGCCCTGGTTCTTTCGTGAGTAGTCTGATGAGCCTATTGTTTGAGTTGATTCTCTATATGAGAGAAGCAATCACCGATTTCAAAGCCATCTTCAACTGGTTAGAATTGAGTCCCACAACAATAAATATGAGACATTCAAAACAATCACTCAAAATATTAATGTTATTGCCGTAAAATATTCTTATCTTCTAAAGAACTCCGTTGTTGATTGCAGCTGAGAAGTGAAAAACTCATCTGATAACGCAAAAGAATGAATACTCACAGTGTACAGTACAGATCAAGGCGAACTTTGAATATCATTGTAGAGAAAGAATTTTAAAGACAAATGAAAATCAAACAAACTCACCATAGGGATTCGATATACTTAAGTTTATAGAAAGGAGATATCGCTCTCACAGAGTGATTGAGGGAAAGACAGACATCATAAGAAGCACAAGGAAAAAGAAATGAAAATGACGTAGATGTTAAGCGAGACCTCCTAAAGAGATAAAGAATGCGCACAACAGGAAGGGGGAGGAGTCGAACACTCAATTGTCTAGGAAATATTTACGAAATAATAATAATAATAATAATAATAATAATAATAATAATAATAATAACAACAACAACAACATGAAGGCCAGTCTGGATAGCCGATGCGATCCGCGGCAATCTCGGACAGAAGGATCGTGGTTTCGAGTCCCGCCTCGGGCATGGGTGTGTGTATGTCTGTATGTGTGTGCCGTCCATTCATCCGTCATTATCATCATCGTCATTCCATCTTCCATCCCCCTAGGACTAACAACCCTGGGGTATAAAAAATGTGACTCGGCCTAATGCTGATCTCCCTCATTAGTTACATACAAGACTTGCAACGTGATAATACTGAGCTCGTGCAAGTGCATGTCCTGCGTGATTCAAGATGGCCTATTCGCGTGGAAAAATAAAAATGTGAAAAAGACGGAGAGAAGCAAAAAAACTGAAGGAAGAAGGACAATTCATTTTAAGAACCGACATCGCCAAAATTCCCTCCCGTACGTTCGTGTCACGTCGAGCTCGCAGGAAAACACCACAAATTTCTCCTTTCGCGCGAAACCTCGCCCGAGCGAGCGCTCTTTGCTGCGGTTCAGGGCTTCGGCGCCTCGGAACGCGGGGCGGGGCACGCAATGGAACGGTAGCACTTTCGCCGATGGAAACGAGACGCGGCGGCCCTCCTCAGATGCTGCATGGCCTCCGGCACGTAGCGCCGGCTTTCACTGTTGGCGCCGCACAATATACGGATTTACACAGTAGGGCAGCTCCGTGACCACGGACGTGCATTTATGTTACGCAACTACAGACGTGCAGTCCCACTGACTCCGCATGCTTCCTTGGTTTGGTTTTTTCGTGTTTCCGGGCGCGTCAACAGCTCTGGTCATTAGTCCCGTTAGTGTAGTGCATGTTTTTTTCTCGGGAGATGGCGGTGATCTTCCCCGCTGGATGGCGAGATCCGGCGCCGACCTACCGTCGGCTAGTGGGGTTTCCCCCTAACCAGGACTCTCCCACCAGCGGGCACCGCCCAGCCGGGACAAGCTCTAAGCCCTGACCGGTCTCCCGGAATATGTGATAGTGTGGTGCATGTTAGTGTAAGTGTGTGTGTAAGGGAAGAGGATAGGACAAGGCAGAGGAAAGACGGATCGCGCGCGGTCCGTGGCCCGTTTGGTTAGGTACTGCTCCGGCATTCGCCTGGTGTTGATCGGAGAAACCACGGAAAACTACCGATCAGAGCAGCCGGCCGCTAGAATTCTCCTCCAGGCAGCAGCTGAATTTGACCTAGCTGGAAAGCTAGTGTCGAAAATCCTGCCGCCGTCAGGACAAGAACCTAGGACCTCCCGGTTAGAGGCGCTGCAGTGACATCAGTTGATGCACTGAGCTACCGCTACCGGTCGCATGCTTCCTCGAGGATTATGTCTCACTAATTCACTTTTTCAAATTATTTTTTGTGGATATCGTGAAATTATTTTTATTGTAATGGAAAATTGTTTTAAAAGATTGAGACAATAATTATTAATTACTAGCTTTTTAATTGCGTCTCTGGAGACGTGCCATTCAGATTAACTATTTAATGAGAATGTAACGATTAAACACATTTAACAATATTTTATAAATACTTTTCATGTTTTATTGGTTTTACAATTGGTACACATTGTTGACGAACAATTGTCCGCACGTGCATATTCAATGTGTATTACCCCCACGTACATCAGTAATTAGATCCTTGACTAGACTTTTTATAAAATCTAGATTTGTTACCGATGTCATTAATGCTAAATGGGAAAAATATCAAGATAATACCAAGGATAGTGCTCGAAAAATAAAAAAAATATATATACAATAAATATAACTCTCATAACATGAAGATATTGCATACATTCCTGCCTTCGGTAGTATTAACAAGGTATAATTTTTGTCCCGTGTTCACAGACGTGGGTTCAAACAGACTCCGTGAGACGCAAAGCTACTTTTTAACAGGTAATAAATCTGATAAATGAAGATGTATGAAATCGACAATTCCCATACGTAACGAGAGTTAATTTGAAGATACTGCAGTCCTGGTGGAAATAGCAGAAGCGCCAAAATAATAAAATAAAAATACAGAAGGTAGCGGAGTCAGTTAAACTCCCATCTGTGATTACGGGTTAAATGCCCTTTTACGACGTGTTTGTCAGCGGCTCTAACGATCCGCACGGCGATCAAGGAGTACTACGCCGCCTTACAATTCGTAATACACTCTGCTATGTCTCATCACAAAGTGAATGGTTTTTAATAAATATTAAATTTCCTTTTGCCTATAACTAAAACAATACATGAAGTAGAAGTTTTGAAGAAGAAATGATACAAGTATAAATCTAATGAATATTATCCATTGAAAGTGAATAGTGGAATGATGAAGAACAAGAATTTCTATACTGTTAATGAAAATATCTAAAAGTAGTAAATAACTGTATCTAGGAGGTAATAACATTTCTGTCAGAAAATAACAACAAATTTCCATCTTTCCTTCCTAGGTCTTTTAGACAAGTAAAAAATATAACTCTAAAGTCCTTTCATTATTGTTGCATTTAATTGCAGAACAGTGCGCCCCTTTCGACACGCATTGGTATTAATATGTGCACGGGAAAATTATAAGAATTCAATTGGTACAAATCAAATACACATGTGACAGACGATACATGTTACATGTATGACGATATATGTCAAATTTAAGGTTAAAACGTTGGTTCGTTGTAAGGAGGTCAACAAATAAAACGAATTTTATTTGAAGTTTTTAACCAGCTCTTAATAAACACAATTTCATAAAGAAATCCGTATACTTTAGTAGCATCTCTGTGTAGTTTTACTTGTCTTCCGCCAGGATCGCAAACTGTATGAGCGCGCATTCCTAACTAGCCAAAAACAGGCTGAGCATATTAATAAATACGTACATTGTGCTCCATGTGCGTAAGTATTCCGTGGAGAAACGGGAGACCCTGATGATCTAGCTACGGCGGCGGACACAATGGAGACGATTTTGGCCGAAATTGCGGCCGGCTGACGTCGGACGTTTTTGTCAAATATGTTGGATTCCTTCAAACATGTGATGATAAACGGGAATAGTCATAATGAAGCCAAACAACGTTTTCTGATGGCGTCCGAAAACGCCGACTGTCGGAAGAAGATCCGTTTCGTTTCATTTTGTCGGCCGACCGACCGACCGACATCTCGGCTCAAATCGGCTCCTCTGAGATCACAGCCGAAGGTTTCCTCCACACGATGCATCTTTGGGCATCATTGCATGCGTAAAAGTTGAGAGACTCGCGCACAATTTGACAGGCATGCACACTGTCCATATTGTGCCTTCTAGCCGTTCAACCGTTCCTAATTCTAGGACCTGATAAAATAAATAGGGTTGGTACTGGATAAACTCACAATTACACAAAATAACCCTGGAAAGAAGAAAAGCATTTGCAAGAAGAGAAAGAATTAGGGATCTAGACGTGAGGAGAGTATTTTTAACAGTGATTAGCGATATTTAGAGCTGAAGCGGCAGCATCATTCAAAAAAGTTTCTCTTGACAATTAATAATATCATTGTCTGGCAATATTTAATACAGACTTAGTCATACTATAGTAATCGAGTAATTTACACCGAGAAATGAGCTCGGTTTCTCCAATTTCGCCCGATTGTTCAGCGATCAACAAGAAACTTTTGCGGAAGACAAATTCCAGTGCGATGATTGATGAGTATACCGTTAGTAAAACTTTATAAAACAAGAGATCATTCAACTATTTGCTTTAAGAGTCCACAAAAAAATCAAATCAACGCTACTTAACGCCAGGAGGAAACTTTCGCTAGTCACGAAAATAATCCTTAAAACTTCCTGATTGAGTGGCATTTTTTAATGAGAGAAAAAGTAATTTCCATAGCACTGGTCGCGATATACGATTGCCTACCATCGCACAGCAAGTGGCACAAATCGAATCACTTTCACCATCAGCAGGCGAACATTCTCTTTCCTACGGGTTTTTGCGCTGTCCGAGGTCGAGAAGTAGAGCAGATACTTATTCGCAGCTGGGGCGACAAACTACGAGCCGTTGACCTACGCAAAAGATGTTCTGCCAGATAACGCCGGAACATGTGCGGCACGCAATGCGTGACGCGTGGCGCACGTGCGTATTGCGGCGGGGAGGCAGTGACTCGTAAACAAAACCGGAAGTTCACCCACGCTTCCTGCAGAGCCATGCTAGCACTTCGCCGCATGTCAATGTCTCTCGAACAAAGGACAACTCGAGAAGATCCACTGCCAGAGGTGGTATGGTCCGTGACCTGGATTTTATTTTCTCATGCTTCCGCATCTTGAATAGTATGTGTCTATAACATTTCTATTCGAACACATTCTTCCGTATTTTTTCATATGACGTAGCTTTAAATCGAACATAGTCGAAGAAATTCAGATAAACAGAGCGGAAAACTAAAGCAAAAAAATGTTGGCGCTTCTCCATGATGTAACTGAATAATAAGATCTTTTTGAATGCAAGTGGGAAGCGCCTAGAATGCCTCACAGATACAAGTTCCACATTCTTATTGTTCTACGATTTATTTAAGCCAGTCTTTTCAATGAAACAAATACGCGTTTCTGAAAATTATACGACGAGAATTATAAAAACAACAATTTCCCGAGAGGAAATACTGTTTTCCGCCATCACGATATAATATAACATTCTTTAAAACGTAGTTGCATTAATGAAGTAATTTGCACTTCATATTTTTAAGAATTACAAATAAGTAATGTATCGGTTGTCCAATATAGTTCTGGCAATATTGAATGTTCTCAAAGAATTATAAATTTAGAAACATAGAGTGAAAGTGTTGGAAATGCCTTTACAGTTCAATATTGATTTACAGACAATATGAAGAGCACACGTTTTTTTACAAAACCAGTGCAATTATTCATTAAGCAATATAATCAAATAAACTTATTTTTGGATATTTGAATTCTACACCAAATCTTTTAAATTAACTTTTAAATGGAACCTTCACCTTTAGAAGCTACGACGAAGCGAAAGGAAATCTTACAACTAAAATTTCCAGGGCTTCAAATACATTTTTAACAGAATAGGTAAAACTTCATTCAGCTGAAATATGTATCTTCTACATGAAACCTACATGTAAGCAAGTAAGAAACAAAGGTCACCAACGTATAGTTATGATTAGTGTATCATTCCCAGCGAGTTTTATTGCGTTGTTCATGGGCAGTTTGCAGTTTAGCTGCGAAATATATTACGTTTGAGATACAAACAACTAAACCACATTCCCACTGATAGGAATTCATAGCAAACCACCCACTATCTTGATGCAAGTGCTAGCGGCGGAGAACTGAGTGCATCCATAGGAAACGCGCTCGATCTGAACTTACGTCAGGTCTACGGGCAGTTACGCTCAGACATCTAGGGATGACAAAACATCGATGTTTTCCATCAGAAAAATCGATATATTAACATCGATATTTTGCTTTTGATGTTTTCTTCACATCGATAATTTGTTGCAAAACATCAATGTTTTATTGATTTTTTAATTAAGGGGTTTAGGCACGTAGAGTAGCAGCAATCCACAGCAATATCGTTGTTTTGCGTTATTCTCTTTATCACGCTGCACATTTCCCCTGTGCAATCTGGGAATTTTAGGTGGTTTTACTTCGTTGGTGTATGAAAAGAAGTAACTAAACGGTAAGGTAGCGAAACACGATGTTCTTTATTGTTAATTTTATTCTTTTTATTCTTAATATTTTTTATTAACACAGTACTAACATGCTGGTAGCCAAAAAATAAAATATATCCCTTTTACGTACTGTAATTAAAAATGAATAGGAAAAAAGCATGTTTAATAGTCTATAATTAAAACGTAAGACGTTTTAAAAATCGATATTTTTTCGTCGACGTTTTCATCAACATCGAAAACCCTTTAGCGATGTTTCGAAACATCGATGTATCGATGTTTTGGTAAAATTTGCCATCACTACACACGTCTTCCATTGTGGTGGTTCCACCCCACGCTACGGGCACGTGCTCCAGTTATCGTAACGTGGGAATAACTGGGGCACGGTCTGTTTCACAACACTGGCAGCCCGCTGGGTAACGGGCCCCAGAGTACGACCCTCGTACAGTTCTGCGCGGAACGCACGCGGATTAAGGAAACCTCACGAACAAATGTATGTAGTCCAATTTGATCCTTCCACTTTTAAGTGTTTTTTTTTTCTCTCTTCGAATTCCAAGCGAGCTGACGAAGTTAGCCTACGGAGAATTTAATATAGTATTCAATTCTATTACCATAAACATCACAATATTGTCAATGTTTGACTTTGGTGACTCTAACCCCAATATTATTTAATTTTATACCTTTTGGAGACCTCAAAAACGGAAACGTGAATCGTGCTCGGAAACGTGAATCAATCCATTCCAAGAGTAGCAATGAGTCTTGGACATTGATATCGTATAAAATATTACTCAAATGTGCAACCATATTCTGGAAATGATGGCTTTAAGTAATGCAAGTTATCATACTTTATTTTAAAATGTTAATTTCAGTAAATATTTACAAATATTTACACAACTAACTTCACAGCATTCTGGTCACACATTTAAGTAGGTCGGTAAAACCATTTCCAAAGAAATTCCGTATCACCAGAACTATTGCTGAATGAAAATTAATGAGAAAATCTCTACGGGCTGAATGTTCTATTCAATTCATTATTACCATTGAAGCACTAATCCTAAAATACGTTATTTCATTTAGTGCTTCCTGCAAACAGATGAGATATTTCGTAAGTAAAGGCGTAAAATTCACTTCCAGGGTGGCCACTCATTTCCTGGGACAAACTTCCCCGACCATTCTCGCTTTTTCCGTTCTTTAGTATCTTTTCCTTATAGGATTTTTAATTTCACCTTTTTAAAGAAACTAATAAAGCCAGCCTGATGCTAATTGGTTAGTTCTCTGATTTCGCCAAGAGAAAGTACAAATATACTACATTTTTTCAACAAAAAATTGAACATAATACAATGTTGAGCAAATGTTTACAAGGAATAATATTTATTTTCGTAAGCTTTTGAAAATTTTCCTTGACTTCTAACGATTCTTCTACAATTCCCCTAATTTTTTCTCTCATGCCTCCAGAGCAATGAAAAGCCCTTATATTTCCGGTTTTTTTGTTTTCCAGAAAGTGGCCAACCTGGCCTTCTTTACAAGAATTAGGTGAATTCCCATGTACGGCTAATTGATTCGCGTTTTATTACAATTCCAATTATTCTCTTTTCTTGCTGAATGTGCATTATTTGCCGACACATATCTTTCAATCTAATTATTAATAAGCGACGCAGTTGTTCATTACATTACATGGTCAAGAGAGAGTGTGGGGGTTATAAATCTCTGTTATTGATGCGATCACGTTTCAGTCAATGAGCTTCACTCGAGCTTTCGAAAACACACGTTAATTGCGTCGAAAACGCCCACGGCGATATTACATATCCTTTCCGACACGATTTCGACACATTTCCATAATTTCACTGAGAAAACGAGATCCAACTCATTGAAACTATCAACTTGAAATTATTCACTGCGCCAGTTCTCTAGTTTCATCGCCCTCGTTCGTAAATTGCTCCACTCTACCGGCACCAAACAAATCACATGTACTAAATCCGAAGACCTACGCACAGAGGATGAGGATCAAGAGCGCAATGCTTCCTGGCCTAAAAATTTTGAAAGGGGTCACATAGCCCTAACAAATAAAACATTTTATTTACTTAAATAAGTTAAAGTACATATTTTTCAGACCATTTGGGACTGAGGCTCCCGAGCTATCTAAACAACCGTGTATTATTAAATTACAACAACAAAAAAAAAAAAATGCAATTAATAAAATTCTGCAAGTTATAATTTCATTGCCATTCTAGTAGATTTTATTAATTTATCAGTAAAATATGTTATATATACAAAAAGTTCAATGAAAAACAAAATGTAGTTGGTCCCAACTGTTTTCTTAGATTGGACACGTACGCTTAAACGTGAAACTTAGATCCACACGAGTTGAAATGTTTAAAAATCGTTATGAAATGGATCATTTCATTAGAGATTATAGTTTTCTAGATTAATCACATATTTTAACAATTCTCCAAAGACTACATAAGAATTTAATTCCTGCACTATTTACACTTTAATTGATTCAATTCTCGACCTACGATGAAAAATTGAAGTTATGTAAATTATGAATAAAATGCAAGTCCATAATCTGTCAAGAGGAAAGAATTGTGAAAGAGTCTATGAAATTTAAGATACGTTTTTGACGGAATTTAATAAGATAATACAAAGGGGATTATATAAGATACTACACATTGTCTTAATATGGAAATATGTTATTAGAACATCTTTTTTGACATTACGCTGACAAAAATGTAAAACATTTAAAAGCTCGTATTACAGCACGGAAAAAAATTCTGAAGTCCAAAGATCTTTCTTTTAGAAATATTTATTGGGTTTCGAAGAACTTTGTGAGAAAAAAACAAGAGGATTTGAGTTTGTGAATTTGGAATATTTTTTCAAGATACGAAGGACTAGAAAACATAAGGATAATCAAAAAGCTCGAGATCCAAGGAATATTAACATCTCCACGCCTATCAGGGACGGCAAATCAGGATATGTTGGTATTTCGATATGTATTTCTCGTCGATCGAGGACGACCTGTCAGAACAGCAGCCAAACGCACAAACCAGCAACCGGGACAACGCAGATCCACAATAACACTCCAAAATTCCATTCATTATACCCGATGGCCAGCCAGACACGACACCGCATAACGCTTTCGAAGGAAAACATTTGTTTTGCTGGTTCTACTATCAGGACTTTCCCGTATATTTTGATTCAGTGATTGCTTTCACATGGTGCCATGGCTCTTGTGGTAGTTTTGTATTTTGTCAATCAATGACTTCTTTTGCTTCAAATCTGATACGTTAATTGAATTCACGAAATAATATGTTCCTTCATATCTTCGCAGGTTTACTATGATTTTCTAAATGGCCCGAGTAGGATGTTTTCATATTTCTCTCTTTCTAACTTCAAGTTATGCCACTTTGTTCCCATCATAACGTTAGAACGTTTTGTACATGTTACGAATTAGAACACACATACATTCAGTACGACAATATTTTGTATTGATCCCGCAAATCAAGCGAAGCCCCACAAGCAGATAACGTAGATATAAGCTTTTCTTCATTGTGGAGGAAATCTGCCGGAGAAAGCATAGCAAATGGAATCTAGAAATATAATTTCCAGCCTCATGCCTAGTTTGTTCGCGAACGGCCCTGAGGAATTACTTACGTCGAAATTTGACACATTCATATGTCAAGTGTTGATTTCAGCATTACCCATAACAAAAATGCGTTAAATCGCTTTCGCAGATGCACACACAGTACCATTTGTACGTGTCTTTACCATGACGCCTGCCGCTATTGGTTAGAAAAGGACGCTGCATCTTTGCTTGTTACGTAAGAGTTGTCAGTATAGTAGTCGAGCGTAAGGAACAGAATTTTTAGATAATATTAAATTATTCTAGAAAGGTAAGTGATTAAAATTCAAATGGTATATATAGGTCATTTCTGGTTAAAAAAATCAAGAACTCTGATAATGAGGGTAATATTATAATTGTATTAAACCCAATCTCTTGAATATTATTAACCCAACAGATAGTAGGTTAGTATTCTTTAAGTTTTCCACAAGTGATAAACTATATACAAAATAAATAATTAGAAAATATAGTGAACTGACCAGTCAATAAATATAAGTTTACTTTTATTGAAATGAAAACACCTTTCAATTATTTTCTCTGAATATTTACATTGTAAATGGTATATTAATCATCTAAATACCAACAATACATTCTTAAAACAAGTGGATTTAATATATTTTAGTGTGGTAAATACCGATGTTTATTTTACCTTCAAACCAAAATGTGGAAAGGGGACGTTGGTGACCGGAATGCATTACAATGCTGCCTTACTTTGTCACTATCATCATCAAAGCAAGAGATTTTAAAACACTAATTTCTCTTTGTGTGTACGGTTCAGCTACGTCTTTTCTACACCACTCTCCTCAGCAAGTCGAAATTCATTGGTCCGATTCGAAGCCTCAATGCCCGAGCCAAATCAAACTCCCTCTCCCAAAGCGATGGACTCTGATCGATATTACGCGTCATTATTTCGCCTCATCTTCAATAGTGTGGCGTATAGATCATTACGATATCATCTGCGATCGCAGCGAATCGCCTGCGATCGCGTCGTTTCTCTTATTTAGCGCCTGAAATTGGCCAGCGATTGGCTTTCGCTCGGCCACCGTAACCGACCAGGAGATATAATGGCAGGGGGCCGCACTGGCGGTTGTTCGCGAGAGAACCGGACGCGCCGTTGTAAATTCGAACGGGCTTTCCAAGGGCTCGTCCGTCAAGATCGAATATGACCAGTATGATATCCGACTAACGCGTGCATGTGTATGTGAGTATGAGAGTATATGCGTATGTGTGTATGTATGTGTGTATGCGTGCGTGTGGACGTTATGGAGACAGATGGGGTGTAGGATGTCGGAACGTTTGGATGGAAGGTTGTTAGTGATTCCGGGCACGTACCGGCACACTAGGGAGATCATTAGTCCCGTAAGTGAAGTGCATGTTTTTTTCATCAGGAGGTGGCGGTGATCTTCCCCCGCTGGATGGCGAGATCCGGCGCCGACCAACCGTAGGATAGCGGAGTTTCCCTCAACCAGGTATCTCCCACCAGCGGGACACTGCCCCAGCCGCGGAACTCTTGGAAGAGGTGCGATAGTGCCCCTGAAATTTTCACGGGCTCTACGAGTTCACAGTTTCTTGTATGCTGGTTCGTGTTTATTACTTCAATTTCATTTGTTAGAAGTCTTGAGTAACATCAAAGGAATTCGCAGTGAAGAAGACGACCACGGAACATAGGAGAACACACAAAGAAGATCTTCAACACGTCCAAGACGATTCCTTGACCTTCACCCACGGGGAACAAATTGCCACAATCATGTCTAAGCAAACGGCCTTGTAGCGCCGTACTCCACACATCAAGACAACAGGCAACCACCTGAAGCACATCGCCACCCCTCTCCCTCTCTCTGGCAAAGGCGGGAACGAACTCCGGCCAGGAGTGGTTTATAGGCTGAGTAAACGCTCGATATTACACACCGGCGCGCGTTGAAAGCTTTCCCGTGTCGGCGATAAATTGGCGACGCCGCTCGGGAGACCGGAGTTCGAGCACCGGCGTGGGGCTCGTTGCCTGCGCGTCAGCTTTTCCCCTCTCTCTGCTCTCGCTGAGCATCGCAAGGCTGCCACAGGCCGTCGACCTCCGCGAGGAGGCTCGAGACAGGCATCGACGTATGGACTGCGTCTCCAGATGCCAATGCTCTTGTTAACTGGATTGCAAGTTATGATTATCGTATATGGCGGACATAACAATAATAATGATAGTAGAAAGATGGATCTTTTTAGATTATTGACAAATAGGATCAATCAATGCAGAAATCTTATATGAATTATACATCATAATTCCTGATTTCTGTATTGATTGATCATATTTGTCCAATAGTTTAAAAAGATCCATCTTTCTACTATATAAAACAGGATCAACAGGAATAATTCAACCATTCTTAAATAATAATGATAATAATGATAATAATAATAATGATAATGATAATAATAATAATAATAATGATGATAATAATAATAATAATGTATTTGTATGCCTTTGTGTTATTGGGTCGGTAGTCCGATCTCGCCGGCCTGCTATCGGTGTCCCCCATGCCGGGAAATGGAGCAATTCACATGATTGGGTGTAAAAGCGACATGAGGTCAACATGACGTATTCGCTTCACCGTAACTAGCGAGATCAGCCTGCTAGAGCTTTTCTTCGTGACACGGCTACAGAAACTGAGACGATTTTAAAGGAAAGCTACAACTATTTTTGTCTCGACCGGGACTCGAACCCGGGACCATAGCACGGGAAGATAGTACACTGCCCTATTAACAACAACAACAATAATAATAATAATAATAATAATAATAATAATAATAATAATAGACGGCTCCCGTGGCGCAGACGGTTGCGGCAGCCGTCATCTACGCTGAGGATGCTGCATGTTCGAATCTTGTGAAGGCATTGTCGTATGTGTAATTGTCCCTTCATCGCCCATCAACGTCCTTTCAACGCATAATTCTTAACTCAAAGTTAACAACCTTGCTTAATCAATAGAAAACGCTTAACTTCATACTGAATAAAAATACGTTAATCTCCGGGATAAATATGACTGACCTCGGAGGATAACGTGATTTATCCACTTTTCCGTCACCAGGGTACTATAATAAGGGTTTTCTGTAGAAAATTCGCCGTTTCTTTCGCGCAGCATTACATAACTTTCGCTCTACTCCGTACCGAGAAAGTAAAAATAAACGAAAAGGGGCCCAAAAATGTAGTTGTCTCCCCGGATTAGGCTGTGTATGCATGTGAGCTTCGGGCATTTCCGTCTAACTAAGAACGCGTGTAGTGAGTTCCAATCCGTATGCACGGATGGATCTAGTAGGATCCGCTTGCAGTTAAGGTCGTTGTATGTAGGCACCGGAAGATATAGAGACGGAAACAGGAATATAAGAGCACTAAAATGTCCCGCAAATGTAGACATTTTAAGAATATACCACATCACGTTTTTACAATGTGTATTGTATTATCTCTTCAATTAAATAAAGTAAATAGGTATTCATATTACAAATTCCTGCATTTTAGACGTAAGCGTTTCTAATTCGAGAGTTTCTAACGTCAGAAAAGTGGTTCTGTTACGCGTTACTGGGGCATGCATAACAAGAATTATATAACAGAACAAATTTTCTTTGCAATCAAAAATAGTAATTGTTCATTCAAAACTAAACACTTCAATTGTTTTGCTCTGACTTGCTGGCTACATCGGTCACTTGTGAAATGTCAAGCAGATAAAATGGTGGTTTACATCATCTTGGCAACATTTCGTTGTATTAGCAAATGCTGTCTGACCCAAAGTAATAAGAGCTTATACAGTGACCATTTTATTCACCGTCTCTCTTCATCTAATTGCACACAATATAAGTACTCGTAGTTAAATGACCATGTTCCAAATGTTTTATTCCACAACTCTGTTGGTTAGATCATCAGTCTAGATATCAGAAGGTCCCAGGATCGGTACATGGTTGGATAAATATTGCATTTCATGATTTACCATTTTCTAGCACAAAAAAGATCGATACATTGTATAGGACGAAGCAGTGGTGGTTTTCAACATCACAGAGGTTGGTTCTATTCAATCACTGACTAAGAAATTTAAACGCTACTTTTGATCGAGATTTCAGCGGATTTACATTAGATTTTACAGTCGATTTTACACTAGAGTAGTGAATCTAAAATTAATTCCTCCGGATTGAATTAGTCATGATCAGCTTGAATTAGCAATTTGTTAGAGTTAGCTTCAATTGTTTGATATGTTTACGACGATGATTCACAGTGATTTCAAAGAATCTTAATTTATAACGACAGAAAGGCAATTGCTGATCACAATCCTCAACAACAGCTTTCCAGCTCTGCCTAATTCAATTTTTAATTCAGACTTTTGCTTGCCTTCTGGTGCAAGATGATGCTAGTTAAATACACGTTGGACAAAAAGCATCGCATTTACAAAGGCGACAGTTCTCAAAACAGCGAATACGACATACAACTACTGTGGTGACGTTCCGGTCGCCATTTCAATATTATTCAACGAAAAGACACAAATTTAAAGTCACTTTCATTCACAGAAAATCAGTATATCTCTAAGAAATTTTATTCAGATTAAGAAAAACATCAGTACTGAAAGCTGTCAAGCTGACTTGTAATAATTGTAGTACACAAATGAACGAAGGTGTCAATGTAATTTCTTAGAAATGAAAGACAACATAATTACGTGACGTAGTGTGTCAGAATATGTTTCAATCTCCTCATTGCACTGTGTTAGGAAAGATGTAGGAGTACAAGATTGATTATGATTGCCTGTACCCTCCGATGCATCTTACGGAACGCAGAACTTATCATTTCAAATTTCTACATCGAGTACCATGGCTTTCACCCATACTCTCGTTTCTCTGAGGTCACAAGGCCAGGCTGACCGCGTATACAGCATTTAATGCGTATTCCACAGTTGATAAGATCTGTAGAACATTATTTCTGCACTATAGTATGCAGGTCACTGATGCACGAACAAGTAAATTCATAATTAAGCGTGTCTGAATTAAATGACACTGCTCAATAACATTACAAACTATTGCGGATTATTTCAATAGATATTGAACCGAGGAAATGTGGCAGATTATTTTTTTTAAAAGTAAGTCATGACATATTACAATATTTACCAATCTGATTATAGTTCCAGTATAATTCTTACAGAACTCATCAGTCGTTAATGGATCAACATTATTATTACAAAACTGATCTAAATTTCGTTAAGTTTGACTTAAAGAATGTAATAATCTTGTAGATTGATTGATTGGTGATTCTGCGCGCGTCAACTGGTACGATCATTAGTCCCGTACGGGCAGTCTCTTGTTTTTATCGCGCGAGGGGGCTGTGATCTTCCCCCGCTGGATAGTGAGATCCGGTGCCAACCTACACGTGGGCTAGCGGGGTTTTCGACAACTAGGTATTTCCTAGCAGCGGGGCACCGCCCCAGTCGAGACAAGCTCTAAGCTCCCGACTGGGCCCCCAGCATGTCTGGTAGTGTAGTGCACGTACGTGCGTGTAAGCAAGAGGTGAAGATAAGACGGAAGATTGGACGGAAAGATCGCGCGCGATCCATGGCCCGTTTGTCGAGGTACTGCTCCGGCATTTGCCCGGCGGAGATACCACGAAAAATTACCGAGCAGATCCAGACAGCAGCTGAATTCGAACTAGCTATATATAATGTTGCAATGAAATGTAGTGTTAATTCATCATTGACACACAAGTATCCATATCTATAACGTCACCTGTCCTCATTTCAGTCGCAAAATATTAGACGAGCCATTCTATTTTCTGGCCGTTGACAAAAGCTTACGTACTCCAAGTTGCTCAAAAATCGGAGAACCAACATCCTACGCAATCCTAGCCATCTTCACGCATGACAACGCTGAAAACCACGGGGAAACAATGTAGCAACGCCGCAATTTGCTACTCTGGTCGGGCGATGCGCTCAGATACAAAAAACAAACAAACGCCGCTCTTTTTTTGCTCCAGCGAAATCGCCCTGCACGCCGCCCCGCGCGCAAAGCAGCAATTTAGGGCTATTCCTATCCATCCGCCGCCGCCTACGACGAGAGCAACAATGAAGTCGTGGTCTCGGCAACGGATGTTCTTTCCTCGCGTTGAATTCAGACTCGAAGTTCACAGAAACCGCATGACGCCCCCTCTGTTGGATGTCCTCGTACATCAGGGGGACGAGTTGAAAGCATGTACGGACTGTGTGGTATGACGAAGCAGCTGTGAGATTATGTAATCGCACCAAGAGGAAACGATTAATTTAAAAATGAACCTGAAACGGTGTTGACGATTGTATAAAACCGTTTCAATGTAACCCAACAAGTCATAAGGGGAATGGGAATGTTAGAAATAACAATAAAAAATTAAAAAAAATTCGATATCAAGTACAGTAAAAAAATAAGTTTAAAATCGAGAAAAATAAAAGCAGAAAATATTATAGAATAATTATACAGATTTTTATCTGGATTAAAATGTAGTTTTAATGAAATTTTACTTAAAAGTAGTGATAAATAACTTTTTTTTAGAAAAACGTCCTGGAAAGTGTGCAAAAATTAGACTTCTGGATTACTGCACTCCTGGGTATGGATGGTAAGAGGGGCAAAAGCAAAAACTAAATGAGACCAATGGAAGGGAAAGCAGGGATGCGTTTTGACGAAGTCTTATAAAAAGGAGGCGGGAGAGGCGGGTTTAGACAGCGAAGGTTGGAAAGAGATTAGTAAAATGAATATTCAATTGTCACCACCCTGTCACCATTTAGGAAAGGCAATTACGTCGGAAATACATTCCGCACAGTGCACATTTCCAATGATGTGATCTTGTTTCTACGTTACTAAAAATGTGTTTTTAATAAATCAAATGGCTCAAAACATTTTAACCCCGACCAGGCGTCAACCTGGAGGCTCTGGCTCGACTCCCGGTCGAGCAATATGAACAATTTTAATTAGTAATTTCTCTGAACAATTTTAATTAGTAAAATGGAAAGAAGTAAGGAATTCGAGCAGGAGGAGAAAGAAATCATTTTGCAGCTCAGGAAGAGTTTAGAGGAAGGCTTGGCCAAGAATGTGAATAGAAGGAGAGAGAGAGAGAGGAATACATAGGTAAGAAAGTTGACGAAAATATTATATACATACATAGGCAAGAAAGTTGACGAAAATATTATATACCCAAAAACGAAAATATTATATACCCCATCTAGTTAAAAAATGGGGTGAGGCACACCGGGTCAAGGGGAAGAGTAGTGTGAAAAGGAGCACGACGCCAAGTCTGCGGATGAGGAATGGGGGTGAAAGAGTAAATATATACCGAAAAAAAAGGTTTTTTTAGGAAATGCAGATTGAGGAAGATTTGTGTGTCGATGATGATGAATAGTTGGAAAGTTGGAAGGTTGAACATCTATAGAAAGTCATAAGTAGGAGGCGGATTTTGTTGACCTAAAACATGATCAATAAACATCGCAAAAAATGATCAATAAAATGCTCTTCAAATGAAATCTGCAAAATGCATTAAAATGACGGGAAAGGTAAAATGACTTAGTCGAAATCGACAAAATGCAAAATAATGACTATAAAATGGTCATTTCTTGTATAACATAAAATGAATTATAATTCTAAACGACATTCTTCTAAAGTGAAAAGAAAAAAATGACATTTCATTAAAATCCGCCCCCTATTCATAAGAGCAGATGTATCTTAATACACAGGCTACTTAAAGGGGGTACACAACTAAGCAAAATGCTTCATCTGGAATGAAAAGTTTTCGTGTAGGCTTTGCGAGTTGTGATTAATCGTACAATAAGCTTACAACCGTGAAGTTAGTCAAAAACGGTGCTATTTCTCGCCATATCAATTTTTTCAAGAAACGAAATAACAGAGAAATTTAATGTACACAATTAGCCGAGTTCGAGCAGAATCACAATGAATCTCCAACTGACTAAAGTGAACTCAATAAAATTTCCATAGTATCTAAGTGCGGTAAAATTAGTTCCGTAATCAGTCAAACCATATTAACTTTATACACGGAACACACTATCTTGATGCGTACATTCAGTGTAAATTACAAACAGATGAACATTGCTTAACGCAGCGTGCGCGTATATGCCTTTCAATTATTTTAATTTATGACTAATGCAAATGATACGAAACAATCCCATTAAACGAAAGCCTCCTATACACAGTTCTCCGACTCAAACATCTCTGGCTGTACTAATGAGAGAACAATAATATTCAGTTTACCTCAATATACTTCTCACCAGACACACATTTCAACTAGTTCGACATTTTAATAATCATATAATTTTCCGATGCAAACCTTACTGTTAAAATGCCCCCGACTGTGCAACCGTTCTGTATTAGAGAAGTTTCTCTTTTGAGTTCTAGTTACAGAATATCTACAGGTAGTAACATATCGACATAAAAATTAAATAAAGATTCAACAAATATTTAACAAAATAAACATTAAATATAAATTTCAAGTTAGTGCAGAACGCCTTATTTCAATTAGCTCACTTATAATACCTAAGGGGAATCCCAGAATTCGTAAGAATTCAATTTTAAGAGTGTGAACGGATGGGGAAATGTCTTGTTAAATTCCATTCAAAATTTTATAAAATAAATACATACGCTTCACAGTTCAGTAGTTGGAAGTACTTGAGCACTGTCTTTTCCGAACTTTTTGGCACATTTGACTGACAAATTACAACTGACAACACGCCTTTTGAAAAAAAAAAAAAAAAATAAAAAACAGCCACTGCTTTTTTACATTTTGATAACTATTTTATTGTTTCATCCTTCTCTTCTCTTACCTTAACCCGTAACAAGAAGGGGTTATGTCCGGTAGTAGGGCCGAGGTACGTCGTTCTGCCCAACGTCCTTGCCTAGTGCTAATACAGAGCGACAATTTCCCGTTTTACGACTTTTCTAGCAGTCCCTTAGCCCTGGGTTATGACGGCATCTTAAGACAGCCACTGAACCCTTGCTGTACGCCACATGAGTCAAAGACGGTTATGACACCGACAAAAATCAAAAGCATCTCGTCGTTCGAAGAACCTATATCGCAGCAACTTCAGTAATAGTCACAGTGAACAATAGGGGGTCAAATGATGTTTGAGTGTAAATTAATTTCTTCCATATCACTTTTTATTTAAACGCACCGGAAATCTAACAAACTTCAATATTGTATGACACCAAAGGGGGAAGTCTTGGATTGTGACTTGGAATTGATCTATGACGAAAGAATGATTGTGCTGGGAAATTCGAAGTTAAAATCATTACGAATAACTCATTTTGAAAAATTCAAAGTTAGAACGAAACATGAGAGATATATAAACTTCACGTGTCGATATAGTGAAAGACAAAGAATATCAAGTTCCAAAAGATATTATTCAGTTTTATTATATTTTGTTTCGCTGGAAGGTTCGAATTACTTTTACCAACTCGCACAGGAGTTTACAGAATAGTTTTTTCATTTCTCAACACGAAAGATCTAGTTGTTTTTCAAACCATTTTATTCTTCGAAGAAAAAGTTAAAAACGTTAGTCTACCACGCACTATAGACGACGTTCAATTAAGGCTTTAAAAGGCTATACCAGTGAAGCTCTAGAAGCTTCATGGATGAATCCTATCTCGATTAGAGTACGAATACTATGCAAACAGGGACTTATCAGTAGCACATCCAATGATCCCTGCAACACCCTCTGAAAATCAAATGGAAATGTTTATCACGTGTACTCCAAAGCAGTACATAAACATTCCATGATACCACAAAAACTTCGAGGTGAACTTAAATTTATGAAAACACAAAGAAACCTCGTAGTAACTTGCGTACTCCGTTGAGTATTGTGAGCAATGAATGGTCAATAAATCTCCAAAAAGCAATAAATGTTCGTCGATATAAAGCGAATGGGAACATAAAACGATGGAGATCATCCCCACATTCATGTAGGACGTAGGGGACTCACAGAATCCAATCTTCGTTACTCACTTACACAGAAGATTCTCAGTTTTATCTCTCAAGCATATTTCATTTTGAAAGTGGCATAATACGCTCTTAGAAATTCCAATCCGGATTAAATTCGTGCACATTATTTCATGCGGCACACTATTTAATGGCATTTTTACTGACATATCTTCTCATTAATGAAGAACATACAAGTTCAAACGATTTATAATAGCTATCACTGTGTACTCGTAGCTGTTTCAGTATTTTTTAATTCCTAAACGCTCAATTCTAATGCAGTGAAAGATAGAATTCAAATTCCAGTATCGAAATTATAAAAATAAAATCTTCACACTTTTTATATGATACACAGCGATATTATGTTTTTTAAAAAAAAATATTCTATACAATGTAGCATGCACGGGAGGATAATGAGGTATACAACTTTGGTTCTATTGCTTTACCGCAATTCTTTTTGGAATGCCACATAGACGTCCGTTGCACTAAAAATAAAAAAAAAAATACAAAGTATTGAACTGCAACATCGACTTTTCGAACTGAACTGCAACATCGACAGGAAAATTGCATAGAAAATCCTTTGTTGAGATAAACCACTTCGGGCTCAGATTATTTGCCAACCTTTTTTTCAAATATCACCTGGGCTTTTATCTGAGCATAATCGCGTTTCATTAAAATCAATGTAATAATAATAATAATAATAATAATAATAATAATAATAATAATAATAATAGAGGAAAAGAAAGCAAGTTCATTAATTATGTAGAGAAGGAACTTCAGAGCGCTTACAAGAGGAACATATGGTAAACCTTAGTAACATGCAATACACTGCCAAAGGGCATACAAAACGAAAACCAAAAGTACCAAAAAAACGAACAAGAAAGAGGCTATCACCCTGATGTGTGATAAATGGGCAAAGACGCGGGAATGCTGGCGATGGCCGGTGGCGCACCGAGTCGAGCAACCAGCTTTGGAGGTGAGGGAGGGCGGCGCAGGGTTTACTGCGAGGGGCCGGGTTCGACTGCGGGGGTGCGCGCTGGGTCACGTCGCTCGCACTGTGCCATCGATCGCGCACGCAGACGCCGCTCCGCCCCGCCACGCACCCCCAGCACTCCGCGCCGAACTGCCAAACACCCCCGCCCCACCCGGGCTGCACAACTTCGTGACGCTCCATTCGGAGCTGCAGCCCCTCACGCGCACCACCCCGACCCTCACGCGCACCACCCCGACCCTCACGCGCACCACCCCGCCCTCCGCGCACCCTCCCGACCCGCCACATCCCACCTCGCCCGCCCCGCCCCCTTCTGCCCCGCTACGTCCGCGAAGCGTCGCCCCTCGTGCAATGACCGGAGGAGCCCGCTGCACCACCGCTGCCCGTCGCGTTGCGCTGCATTGATTCTCGTGGAGGCCGTGTTTGTAAACAGCGTGCCTGTCGCTCCGAACCGCCAGACGTCGCACGGCGCCAACTGCACCTTCTGATTAGCACTCGCTCCGGCGTCTCATACGCGCACGGACGTCCATCGGCCCCGAAAAGTCCAACCCATCAGCGAAAATTCTAAAAGACCCACCTCAATTTCGGTTCACGATCATTATAATTATAATTATCCATGTAGGGATCAGTAGGTCCATAGCGTGGCCTCGTACACAGTCGTTTGCGTTTTTATCACATTTGATGGCTTTTGCGGGCAATAACGCGTAGCTTTCTCTCAGAGATAAGAGCACAGAACATGCATGGAAACTACTGCAGGGAAAGACAAAAATGTCAGGCTGAGTATACGAGAGCCAAGTTATCGCAATTCATTTCAATAGCATGCGGTCTACGTAGGACTAATTCAAATTCACATTAAGTATGGGCGGATTCCCTTGTGCTAGGGAATGAATAAACAAAATTCAGTAATTGCATTTAAATCATGCCTCAGCAATTCAGAATTATGAATGAAGAGTATCAGAAGACTTTCAGATGTGGCATTCCTTCACCAATCAAGTACTTTAAAAAACATAGGCAATTCGTCGACTCAGGCAATTCGTCGTATTATTCGAATAATTTTATAATTCCTTTTTAGAAAATCTCATAGGATCGATTTCAATTTACATTCACATAATTCCAATGATTTCTACGAAAATACCATTTGCTGAATAACAATATCTCCAGCCTTTTTACTGAATTTATGGTTACTAAAGAGCTACATTCAGGAGACCAGATTAACGATTGGGATTCAAAACAAATGTACTCTACTCAGAATAATCACAAATCGTTTCACAGTGTTACTGTGTTAGTACAGTATAAACAATTTTGTCGGTATAAGCCACCTTACTCCGTAACTACCGAAATATGATACTATTATCCTATTGATCTGAATTTGAATTTTCCATTTGCCGTTTTACCATTTCGTAGTTCGCAAGTGCGAATTTTCCATTTCGTAGTTCGAAAATGAAAGGCCTTACAAGACTTTTTTTTAAAAAATTTGATGCGTCCTTAATCCTTATCGACACAACGCGTATCTTTCTCCCTTGTCAAGCGTTGAGCGCGGAGTAATCCTCCATTAATATCTCTCGTATGTAAGCAGAGATAATTTAAGTCTCGTCTCGTCTGACGAGTATCAAGAGAACCGTCAGGTAGAATCTCCGCGTACGCGACTCTTACTACGCGCTCCTGCGTCACTACCCAGCGACCAGAAAGGGGAAGGAATTAGGAAAGGGGTCGGGTTTAGGACTCTTCACAGGGGTTGGATTAGCCCTTGTGCCAAAGCAGCCGAACTCATTTTATGGGATGGGAATCGAACCCGGACCTCGTTGGTGAAAGGCGAGCTACTTCACTCTGTGCCAAGAGATGACCTTTTTTATACAGTTATATAGACTATGTAGTCGTGCGTCACAAGTTGGTTCTAAATTCTCACAGGTACGAAATTTGTCCCACACGAGTTTAATTCCACTTCCATATTTACGGGCGTCCCACAACGTCCGCAAAGTTTAGTGACCAACTCTTGCATATCAAATCAACTTGACTTCTGTAATCTGTTTCGGTGAAATTACGATTTTTCGTGCCACATTATTGGAACGAACTTCATACCGCATTGCATCTATTAATTGAAAGTAAATTGATAGTTGATGAAAACGATGGCAGGTGTAATTGTGTTTTCACATTTTCTCGTCAAGATATGATTGGTTATTTGCCGAACGCACTGCCGCCGGGACGAGTCCCCGACCGGTCTCCGGCATGTGGTAGTGTACTGCATGTTAGTGTAAGTGTAAGGGGGTGAGGTTAGGACAAGGAAGAGGAAGAAAAGATCGCACGCGGTCCGTGGCCCGTTTGGTAGGGTACTGTTCCGGCATTCGCCTAGTGTTGATCGGAGAAACCACGGAAAACTACCGATCAGACCAGCCGGTCGCTAGAATTCTCCTCCAGACAGCGACGAAATTCGACCTAGCTGAAAAGCTAGTGTCGAAAATCCTGCCGCCGTCAGAACTCGAACCTAGGACATCAGTTGATGCACTGAGCTACCGCTCCCAGCAACAGAAGGTAGAGAAAGATTAATGGAGCATATGCGTATTTACAGGGGAATGGCTCCAGAAAACCTGCCGTGAACCGCGGACCCGCCATTTAAAAGCGCTTGGGACCGAACCCAGACACCAGCGGAGGAAGGCTTGCGGTCTGAACACTACATCAAGGGCCGCCCACGTACGGAGTTTCTGCAACTCGTACATACAGTCGACTCCGGTTATAGTGAACTTCAGGGGACTAACATTTTTAGTTCACTATATCAGAGGTTCACTACATCCGATGACGTCAAAATTAAGTAGACTTTCTCCATAACAATTGATTTGATTAATATATAGAGATACAGCAGAATACATTAACAACAAGAACTGAAAATTTCAATATCTCTATTTGCTCTTAAATTATCAATTATTTTCAATTGTTTGCTTCGTACTTTTTATTAATGAGTTCGTGCTCTCCTCATACTACATTCTGCATTCTGCACTGTTGGAACACCGTCGCACTCTCCAAAGGTCCTTCTACTCGCCTAACAACATATGAGAAGGCCGACATACGAGTGACCTTGGGCCAACAAGCCTTTTTTCAAGCCGTCTAGTGTTGGAATTTGTGGCACGTCTAAGACGTATTTCCTACGTTCACAATAGCCGAGGTTGAGGTTCACAATAACCAAATCTTCTTACGCGTATTTGTAATGTACGTGAAACGGGACCAGTGACTTAAGTTGGTAGTGACACGGGTATAGTGAACCGAGGGTTCACTATACCAGAGTTAACTATAACCGGAGTCGACTGTACAAACATGTGCTGTCGACTCCGGTTATAGTGAACTCTTGGGGACTAACATTTTTCTCCACTATTTCCGAGATTCACTTTATCCGATGATGTCAAAATGAAATAGAATTTCTCCATAACCATTGAATTTATTAATATGGAGATACAGCAAAATACATGAACATTACGATCTGAAAATTTCAATATCTTTATTTGTTCTTAAATAACTTATTTTCAATTGTTTGCTTCATTAGTTCATACATATTTCATTAGGGATTTCTCCGGATCCTTCTCCAGAGTTCGTGTTATCTCCATACTTGATTCTGCATTGTCCTCTGTCTAACTATCGTAATGCAGTCTTGATACCCTTCAATGCCTTTTGCACTGTTGGAACACCATCCCACTCTCCGAAGGCCCTTTTCTCGCCTAATAGGATACGAGATGCTTTCGGTAGCGGGATGGGGCAAGCAGCTAATGAAATTGATCGCTTTCCCGCGCGGGATATGGCCTGGCTGTGACTGTCGCGTGCTTCCTGTCGCCTACGTAGAACTCAACGCGCTTGATACCGAAGCAAGCTATCGCGCATCGCCGCCGCCAGTTGTAGCCCACGCAGCACACGGCCTTTGTTTCTGTAGTGGAACCGTGAGACGTAATGTCATCAGTAGGGAACGGATTTCCATATAATTACATGTTTTTACAGGAACTAGATACCTGCATCCAATAATAGTTTTGAGAGTATACGAGACATTCTGAATGAACTAGAACTATTTTTATTTTACATATTTTTACACATTTCGGTATAATTACATATTTTTACATATTTTACCTACTACTACATATTTCGTTATATTTTAATATGTTTATATATCGAAACGGAACATTTCAGATGCACGTTTGCATTTATGCTACGGAATCTTTCATAAAGATCAAATGTAATGTTGCTGGGCTTCTATGACCACCATATCTTCGCCATATTTGTCAACCCCTTCCCGCTTACTGCGTACTCGGAGCCAAGAATGAGAGGATTTCTGTGAACAAAAGTAATTTCAACTACGATTTTGCTCATATTTCAAACAGCACATTCGTTACTCGATCGAAAACTAACAAATATTTTTTACAGAAAATTGTCTCATGCGTTGTTCGATGGGGCATTCCTAACCCCTCCACCGCGATCCATCTCTGGCTACACGGTACTACTACATTTGTTGGAACACTGGCTTCTCGTATACATTGTAATATATACTATGAACGTATTTTGTATTTCGAATGAAATTATGTGTGATGAAATCTAGGTAGAATTACTTCTGTAGAGGTAGAACCTACTTTCAGCCACTCTGAATGCTTGTTAAGAACTGATTGGAAACGTTCTACGCTCGGAAAATGCTTGTAGAGCACAATTTTAAACACAATAATGAATTTTTGTATTTTAAATATTTTCTATTTTTGTACATATTTTTGAAAAAAAAAGTACATATATGTACATATTTTGCATTTTTATTACAATAAAGTCCGTTCCTAGTCATCAGTAAATCCCCCATTCCGGTCCGCCACCTTCACGCGAGGAGACACTTCTACAATTACGACGTTTGGCCGACGATGTTTTTTCAAGCTGCATAGTGTTGGCATTTGTGGCACTGAGGCCATATATTCTTTTACAGGAGAGAATTAATTTCTTACATTCACTATAACCCAGGGTTCGCTATATCCGAGTTCACTATCACCGGAGCCGACTGTACATGTGTAAAACATCCAGGATTCTCTAATTAAAAATAAGTAGGTTATGGTAATGATGGCAATATTCAGCGAAATTTAAAAGAAGAGATTAATCTTAGAAATGGAAGAAGAAATAACTTTTTACGGCCCTTTTTTACGACTGTCTCCAGCAACTGACCTTCTTCAGAACTTATTGCTATTTTGCTCTCAAAACATTTTTCGCAATCCAAGAAAACGAAGCTCCGCAATAACGAAGCCACGAAACCATTAACTTGCATTGTGGAGGAGGCGAACATTTTCCTGCACTTTGCCGTGAAATTCAACTGCCAGAGGTAAAAAAAGAAAATAATAAAGCTTACGCAATTCGAGTTTGTGAGAATCCTTATTGCGTTTGTTAGGCATTTTAAAGTAGTGAATTTGAATTAGAAGTAATTAAATTTTACCAGGCATCAACATCTCCGGCAATACCTTCAACTCGGGCTATTACCTTACAAATACCGCGGTCACCCTGAACTCTTTACACTGAAATTATCAAAACGCTTAAAAATCCAACATTTTTAAGAAATATTAATTATAAAATACGAATATACAAGAAAAGCGTGGGGGATTGTCTTTTCACTACGTGATCAAGAAAATACAACTACATTATCAACAGATACGTCATTTACATCCTCCGCGTAAAATAATTCCAGAACCAACATCGTATTCCTATTATTTGCCTTATTTTCACTTACCTCCGAGATTATTCTCTCCATCAATAGGAGTCCTTTCTGCAACGAGAACTTGTAGAAAACGAAAAGGAATTTCTTATTTACAGTAATTTTCTTATAAGAAGGTGGTATTACGAAAAGTATGGAACAAATTATAACTAAAGGACTTTGTAGGTTACTTGCTCCACCTCGGCCTAATGATGTTAATAAACGTTATCGGCCGCCGTCGGTTTAAACAATCGTGACGAATCTACTTTATTATTCAAGAAGTGTCATGTACACGAGTCATGTTTTCCAAATCTCTAACGGATAAACAGGAAAATGAAAATAGTATAATGTTATTGGTGAAGATAATAAATGATACGACCCGCTAGTTAAATATCCATTTTGCGTAGGTGTTATAAATATTTGATAAATAAGAATTGCATAGTTTGTAATAATATATCATTTTGTACCAGCTTGTTAGTTTAGAAATTTTTGGCTTGACGTCAGGTTCATGGCTGCTAAATGTGAAGAGAACAGTTGAATGCTGCATACGCTGACTGGAGAGTAGGTCACAGTTACGAAAAGAAACCGTAAATTTCGAGAAGGTTTAGAGAAAAAGGCATTAGTTTTGTGTATTTTGTATTACACTACTTCGCTAAGAACATACATTTTGACTCAATGCTAAATGTGTACACCAGTAAATTTGAGATCGAAAGTTATGAGCGACGTTGATAGAGTATTAAATTGAATACTGACATCCTTTGAATAAGTTGGGTAAGTTCTACCTTTAGAAAAACTGTCCATGAATAAAAACGTTTTTTGTTCACTTAAGCATACGTGATTAGTAAATTATTGAAGATGTAATACCTTCAGATAACCCATTTGGCTGTGGTAAGCCAGACGAATTTGAATTTGCTGATTGATGAAAATAATTTTCTATTCTTTCAAACGGGTTAGAAAGTGCCACCTTCACGCTACGATCTGAGAGGCAGAAATAACAAATTATATCAAAACTTCTATTTAAACTTTGATAACAAAACGTTTGCACATTTATCTCATTAAAAATACTGTTTTAAAAACAATCAGGCTATCCCAAATAAACCTTTTTCTACTGGTCTACTGAGAATGATACGAGTTGTTCCGTAAGTGTCAATACTTCCTTACGTTTGTTAGTAGACAAAGACTCATTTCCCGTCACTGTGCAAACATATCATGATTTTACAGAGCGAACATATTGCGTAGCACTTGAGAGTTTACAGAGCAGCGATTTTCGTTATCTTTCACGCACGTTGTTATTTTCCCACGCTACTATATCTCGGAACTGAAGTTCGTTCATAAATGTGGACGAACACGAGAGCACTCAATATTCTTGAATAAAGCATAGAAATAAATAACTAAACTGATTCCATCAGGGTTTTTTTCCCGGAGGTAATTTGTTTTTTTCTTATTTGGAATTTAAAATGGGATATTTTAACACTTTTATTCTAATTTCATTCCTCTTCATGAAGTCATGAGAATTGCTTTCGAAAAGAGTTAAAATGCAGTCAAAATATCATGATCACCATGATTCAGATAATAGTAACCTCTTTAAACTACTCTCGGGTAAAATTAGGTAAAAGTGACGCATTCTCCTGTAAATAGGAGGTTCAGGTACAGAAACTAACAGATTCATTTTTCTTCAGTGCTCTTGCATTTGTAATACTGAAATGAGGTTAGAATATTTATGAGAGATACGATGACTCGCTTCTAATATTTTTTATGTAATCATATAGTAAATATTAAATAAGCATTTTAACACCAAAATATAACAATTTTATGAATTACTGTAGGACAACAACGAAAATTTATTAAAAACTACATTTGTGAATATTCATCAGTTTCTGAAAGATTGCGGTCAAGCTCCCCCTTAGGTGCGCCACTAAACTTATGAATTGTTTAATACAACTGTGGTAATTTAGTGTATATCAGCTCTTTTAGTCTGCAAGTCTTATGCATGTCCAGTTTGAGGATGTGCAGCCTCTAGCAATCTCCATAAATTAACAGCCATTCAAAACACATTTTTTAAAAGAACTTTAATCGCTCCTTGGTTCATTCCAAACATCCAGATTCGCAGAGCATTACATTTGCTGTCATTAAGCGACGACGTAACTCGAATCGCTCGAAATTTCTATCAAAACGTTCATTCTTCCCCGTGCTCGATCATCTTCAGTCTTGGTCACAATGCTGCATACCCACATCCACATATCCCAAATCCGATTCAAACCACTGTAATTCCCCTAATCTAAAAACAGAAACAATTAGCTGCCGCCTCTTCTTTAAGTTCGTAATATGTCTATATTATTCCGAGCAATAAAAAGCACTGCTTATTGATGGACATTCCCAAAAAGCTACAATCTGTCTACTGTATAATTAAGTAATTCTCCTCCCTTCCTCGAAGTACAAGCTTATTGAACGAGAAGAAATAAATTTTTAAAAAGTCTGTAGGTCCCAGTATCATCCCCAGGAAACTAACACATGCATTCATTTCTACTCTGAATCTGTCAGGTATACGAATAATTTAGTATTGAGAGATGGCGGACGGGGGCGGGAAGATCTATATACTACGTCGAGATTTAAGAAAAAAAATTCCTGGCCCAGATATTGCACACTTGTTGCTTTTGTCACTTCTCTATTTAGTCTACCAGCCTATCCTTCATTTCTCTCCGCAGCTTCACCGACCTTGGCTAATGAATTTGAGTCTCCTCAGGTGGAACATCTTTCACTCGGCACGTGCTTGGAGCAACAAGGTCACAAGTGCGCAAATGAATTCATTTGCAACATGCCGACTACACGCAGTAGAATTTTAACAAAGAAACAGTAACTTTACTTAATTGACTAAAGAATGAAATTCTATTATACGATACAAACGGGTAAAATTATTGCGGTAAAAAAAGTTTTTTTCATTCGAATCTTCACAAAAGTATGCTAAATAATTTTGTACTTTAAGTTCATTCCCTTGACTTTTGTAAGTGCTACACTTTTTGTCGTTCAATGAATATTTTGGAATGGATTTTAATTTATTTCATGCCAGGTTTTAGTGTGATTCTTTACCAATTCATATAGTGTTGTAATGTTGTTGTTTTTCAAGTTTTTTTTCACAATCGCGTATACATTTCCGGATGGATTCTTCTTAGGGATACTTCCAGACCAACAAAGCAATTTTAATTTGATTATTGCAGAAAATATGAGACTTTGCTTTATCCCTTGTAACTGTTCAGCACCAGCAGCAGCAACAAACACGAGCATTTGGAGAAAGAGGTGACAATGCGTCCAGCTTATCCAAAATTTGCACATCAAATGTTTACTATACGTCATTTATTACTTCATCGCTACGGAGTAGATAGAAAGTTATGTAATGCTGCGAGAAAAAATGAAACATCGAGATAAAGCTTTCACTAAATACGGACGGAAAAGACCCATGCAAGTCATCTGGTACCTTTCTTTATCACTGGAATCTCAATATCAACTTTAATACTCTTTAAATGGAAGAGTAGCAACTGGTTCATGAACAAATCATAAATTTACTTGTTTGTAAGAACGTTTGAAAATACTACAAAGAATATGCGAGCATGTGAAGCGATTGTACAATCATCAATGCGGTTATTGTATTCACTGAAAACTTCTGTTTTGCATTGTGACCTACCGCGACGTTACCAGATGAAGTTTAGTAACGACGACGCAGAACTCTTTACTACATTCCGCTTAACATACAGAGAATTGACTTTCGATCAACCGAGGTGCGGTTATCCATTCAGGAGCGTTTATATCAAAAGTTAAGATGCAACGAAGCTCCCGATTGGATAGCCGTGCCCCAACTGATCGTTGTCTATTCGCCCTACATTTTAAACGGAGTATGTACTGGTCATCTGCAGGTCGACTCAAAATCACGAAACGTAGCGTTCATTGGACACTACGTGTGTGGTGTCGGAGAGCTCTTGCAAAATGAATTGGGAGTTGAAGCGTTCCCGGATGAGCCGGCAATGAAGTGAGAGTGAAGATATGAAAGGATGTGTGTCGCCGCTGAAAATAGGCGCCATGTTTTTTTATCGTAGCGTGCGCTCCAATCTGACGGATCCTAGAAGCGTGTTCCTTTGAAGGAGCAACCTGGAACAATTGGCCAATGAGGCAAGTAACCTTTCGCGAGCGGCTGAGGGATGCTGGGCTGCTTTGTTTACATCAGATTATTCTAAGGATAAAAAAAATGAAGGGCACAGAACCTTCACGAACACGTTGAACGCGTCCGTATAGTGTGTTGTAATTGCATTTCGTCCAACAAGAAGAAAAGTAACAAATTTCAGAAAGGGACAGATTGTATGGGAACTGTTTGACATCTGAACAGACCGTTTTACTTATTTCACGTCTACAAAGTTGTTTTTTTTTTGTTGACCAACTATTTTATGAACCAGCTGCACGATTTTTTAAAGTAAAAATAGTAAAATCCTCTAAACATGTTTCTTTATTTATCCTAAAATTACTATTTTATATGCGCCCCTTTTCTTATACATCGACGTTATCTGTTAATGAAGTACTACTTGTGTGAAGATTGGATCTAACCTGTGCAATATGCGAGTGAAGAACGATTTGTTTTAAAAATTAGCACTTTTAAAGAGTTAAATTTAACGTGAGAACAAAATGCAAAAAAAAAAAAAAACGCAAAGTTATCGCACTATCTTACGTAATTTCCCCCCATTCCGACTAGAAACATATTCGATATTCTTTCAGGATTCTCGTCAATAAAAAACTTTTATTCGAATCAAACTCATTATTACGCTCATATCAATTATTCTGGAGAGTGAATCTAATCATAAAGCATTAATTATAGTATTAAACGAAACTTGTAAGGTTCCGTGACAGGAGTCATACTTCAATTTCCAGTTGACCGCGCGGCACCATGTGCCAATTTGCCCCGAGGAAGGACATGACATTTTGTAAAAACATTGGCCCACCGAATTACAACACACGATCATTGACTTCCCGAGAACGAAACTAAAGTTTGAGCTGCACAGACACATTCTCTTCTCAAGACGCGAACTCATTCCAAAGAATTATGCGATCTTCCCAACTGATCTTAGATACAGCACAGTTTCTGCAATGTGTTTAACATCTCGAAACAAGAGGGGTAAGGCGGAGGTCGGAAGCGAGTTTTTACGAGCGTCGTAAAAATGTTTACGAGAACTTCATGACTCGCTTCCGGAAAATCGGCGCAATGCTACCAGTGAGTTGTGACGGGCGAGCGCTACAAACCCATGTATTGGATTGGTTGGTTGGTTGGTTGGTTGGTCAGTTATTCCGGGCGCGTCAACATCTCAGGTCATTAGTCTCGTAAGTGTAGTGCATGTTTTTCCTCGGGAAATGGCGGTGATCTTGCCCCCGCTGAATGACGAGATCCCGTGCCGACCTACCGTCGGCTAGAGGGGATTTCCACCTAGCGAGGACTCCCACCAGCGGACCCCTCGCGGCCGGGACAAACTCTGAGCTCCCGACCGGTGTCCGGGAATATGCTCCGGTCTCCGGGCATGTTAGTGTAAGTGTGTGTATTTAAGGGGAGAGGATAAGACAAGGAAGATGAAGGAAAGGCATTCGCCTGGTGTTAATCGGAGAAACCACGTAAAACTACCGATCAGAGCAGCCGGTCGCTAAAATTCTCCTCCAGGCAGCGACTGAATCCCATACTTTGGAAGAAACTACCTTTGGCAAAGAGAAAATAAACGCGGAAGAGGAGAAAGGAGAAACAAGATAATTAAAAAACTATTTCTAATTGTTCTGCAATTTTTATTTTTCAGGGGATTTCAATACTTCCAGTGAAAAGATTAGTGTGGATCACTCATCAAACCGATCTTGAAGTCGAGAGCATTGAAGTCAAGTTCAAAGCAATTTATTAAAAAAGTAGAACAGATTTTTTATTTTATACTAATTTTCAAGTGATCGTAATATTAAACTTTAAGGCGGTCTACATATGCATTTTGGTAGTCTGATTTAAATCTACGAGTTAATTTATAATAACGACCTAAATTAATCACCGTTTTGTTAGAGGAATCTATTAATTATTTTTTCAATTTCGTATTTTTAATGAAACTTTTAAAGGATAATTATTTACCTTGAAGTTTCTATTCCAAAATGCTCATTTCATTTCCCAAGTTTAGTTCAAAGATCATCATATCGAACTGACTTTTATTGATTTTTTATGAAGCTCTCAGGGCATATGTATTAAATGATTACTACCTGCTGTACAAAGAACCTGGCGTAAGTCCGCGATATCTGGCAAGCTGCTAATTCTTACTACGTCTGACATTACAATGAATGAAAAAAATCCGTTGGTCTTGAGTCATAAAATATTCAGATTACCGAAATATTATTACTGAACATTCTACATGGATTGCTTGTGTTACAGACTTCATGCCAGATTCAAAATATGTTGTGGGGCATAAGCGACACCTGGAAAATCTTTTTAGATCACTGAAGTAATATGTTAAGAAAATACATTTTTACTGCTAAACATTTCATGATTGTTCACATAGCTGACTCAAACAGTAAAGCACTCGTTTTCGTCAGCGAATTAAACTGTTACGCTCAGGATAAAACCTTTCATCTCGAAAATTATAATTCATTATGTGTTTTTTGTGGACTTTTGCAATGTTTTAAATTAAATTATCAATATCTCGGAAAGTGCAAGTATAAAAAATAAATAGGTACAATCCATTACTCTTTGCTCATTTCATCGTACGTCATTATTTCCTCCAGTCTATACCTGCCGATTTCTTTTTCTATGTTCACCTTACTTAACGTTCCAAAATAAAATTTCGTTTATATACACATTGGCGGTTCCTGAGAATTAACTCTAAATCAGCTAATTCACACATTCCAATAGTGCAATGAAACATTGGGTTTCGGAAAGGTACATCATCCCGGAAACTTACTTTATAAAAGCTAAGAGTGATAAATTAACACTATTTCCAGACGAAATTAATAAAAAATAACAAAACTTTTTCATACTTTTGGTTTTCCAGTCATTTGGAATAGAAATTAAATTATCTGTAAAGAAATTAGAACATCAAATCATTGTAGATTTGATCAAAGTTGCATGCCACACAATTTAATGTGAGCATGCATCACATTCACATGCCCAGTTTTATTATCCCAGGCTCCAATAGTTCTATCATTGTGGCCAACGTGGTACTTGGAAATTAATCGGGCTTATCACGTTTTTGCTCCTTTGCACGCGAGTCTGTTACTCATGGCTCTTAACAGGCGGCCCGGGCTGAGAGCAGAAGAAATTTCGAAGGCCGAGAAGCTAAGGAAAAAGTATGTTAGCAGCTTCGGAGATGTAGCGGTTAGCGTTTTGGACTGCTATACCAAGTTTGCGAGTTTAATTTATTTATTGATTCAGTGGTGAGTTGTAGTTGACATTTACATAATTGAAATGATTGAAGGCGTTGTCATTGTCAACAATAGTATTTATTTCAATAATAGCAGCTTTCGATGGCTTAGTCATCATCAGTTTTCTGCTGTCTGGGAGTCACAAAAACGACTCACACATATAAATACTATTGTTGACCATGACAACCCCTTCAATCATTTCAATTGCGAGTTTAAACCTGATCGAAGCCGTGGATGTTTATGGGCGAAACATTTTTCGAAATTATTCTTTCCTTCCGTTGGGAAGTAAATCCGGCGGCCCCACATATATTTGCTGCATGTAAAAGATGAAGCATAAAAGAAGCCTCTGAACTAAATTCAAATTGCCCGTTTCGTCGCCCAAGCGATACCTCCTTTCTCTGCTAGACGGTGAAAGGGGCGTGGCGAAATTTGCGTGATCAGGTGGAAGAGCAGGCCTTATAGCCCGGGCCTCGCTTCTTGAAATAAGGCATCGTTGATAGATTGAAAAGAAGGTAAAGCGACAAACGGACGACGTTGCTGAACCAGCGACTTGGGGCTCTGCTTATCCGTATTTTTCGTGTGTCTCAGATAGACCGCATATCCAACGCCTTCCTCGAAAATGTGGCTTTTATTACGAGTTGTCTGCGGTTCGCGTACCTTCCTCTCCCAGGCGTGTGCGTAGGGAAGGCCAAGTCCACTTAATTTCGATTGATTGACTACTTGTGATTCCAGGCGCGTCAACTATTAAGATGATTAGTTCCGTAAGTGTAATACATGTTATTTGCTCGGAAAGAGGCGATCATCTTGCCACGCTGGATGGAGAGATCCGGCGCCGACGTAATGTCGGATAGTGGGTTTTTAACCAACCAGGTATCTCCCACCAACGGGACATCGCCACAACCAGGATAGTTCTAAGCTCCCGATCGGTCTCCCGGCATGTGTGGTAGCGTAGTGCATGTAAGTCTGTGAGGTGAGGATATGACAAGAAAGGGGAAGGAAAGATCGCGCGCAGTCAGTGGCCAGTTTAGTAAGGACCTGCTCCGGCATTCACCCGTAATTGATTGGAGAAACCCAGAAAAACTATCGATCAGAGCTTTCAGCCGTTAGAATTCTCCTCCAGGCAGCGACAGAAATAAACCTATTATCTGGCTAGTGACAAAAATCCTGCCACCATCGGAACTCGAACCTAGGACCTCCCGGTCAGAGGCGCTGCAGTGACATCAGTTGCTAGACTGAGACACCTCCTAAGGCCTAATTTCGAAAAGCGAGGAGACCTACTTAATAAAATATTTTTGTAAATATTAACAATTCCCGCTTTTCCCCTTTTTTAAATTGTTACTTTGGGGAAATCATACAGATTTGAGAAATAAGCTTTTTAAACCATCTGGAAACCCAGGAAATAAATTGTAGTAATTGTATCATTTAATTTATAATTTAATTCCTCATATGTTTTGTTTATTACTAAAAAATATTTCATATGTCAATAAAAAAAAAGTATTTGGACAGGAGTCCCCAGAAGGGTCTAGAAATCAATTATGAACACAATTAAAAATGGTACACAAATTTAAGTGAAAATTAAAATCTTTTCTGCTGCAAAACTGTTTTTATACAATTCTATACAATTTCTATACAATTAGAGACTATCCTGATCGTCAAAAAGAAAAATAATGTTTACTTTAACAAAACAATGATATAGTACAATGAATTATATACATTTGCATTGTATAACTTTTAAAAAACACTTAAATGCTTGTAACAAGTAATGTACTTCAGTTTCCGTGTCAGTGACCCCATCTCGATCGGGTTTTTGTCCAGTTTCCCTGACCCATTGAGCAAATGCTGAGATGGTCCCTTGATTTGCTTCTGAGGGTAAATGTAGCTTCACTATGCGCACGTTTTGTTTAACTTTGCTTTTGCTTGTACTGGTAGTAGAGCTTGGGGTGAGTTTCTATTTGTTAGCAATAGAGAAAAATCAAACCCGTTCGTTTACCGTTACAAATAAGTTTTCTATAATTCGGCAACGAAAATATCTAGTTTTTGATATGTTAATTTCTCGCTTTTTTAAATTTATTATTATTATTATTATTATTATTACTATTTTTCATCTTTCAACTATTAATAGTTAAGTAGTTGGGAAGGGACTCCAACTCAAGAAAGCGTGCGCAGATGATTTTCCCTCCCATATGTCACATACAGATTTTGACTGTTTTTATGACTAAAGAAATAAATTAGCGACCCCCTCTTGTTTTATGCTGCTGTATTCTCCCACTGAACGTTTTGTCTTGTGTTTCTTCTACTGCTAATTTTGGTAGTTTTAAACTTCTCCTCAATCTACTTCAGGTGTTCGCATTTTTTTCAGTTCAACTTTCATCAATTCTAATGTAAATATCAATGTAGACAAACAAAATATCAATGATACGAAACATCGATATTCAAAATTAATACATGGATGTTAATAACCCATCAACCAAAAAAACTTTGAGGCCTCAAAACTGGTTTAGTAACCTATAAAATTAAACTCGGGGGCAACAAAATTTAATTGAACAGTGGCAGTGTATATTAATTATTAATTAATATTTAATTGAATACGAAGTAAAAAAGTAATAAGAACACTGGCAAAACTGAGCCTGAAACAATGAATACCCAGTGTTATCTCGTAGAAAGGTGTGCGAAGGGTGACACCGGCGAATCCGGGGAGGAGAGGGGAGCATACGGGCCATGCCCCCACCCCAAAAGGCCTACAGTTTTCGTTTAACTTGCTTTATTTGGCAAAATTTACTTACATAATTCGAACATAAATATTTAACCATTTAATGAATAATATTGGGTGGTATCGTATCTACAGTATATAATATACAATATAATAAAAAATACATTATTATTTAACAAAAATCTACGATGTCCCTCCCCAAAATCATCGGCTGGGTCCGCCCCTGAAAGGAGAGACCCTACCACCACAGCGCAACTGACGAAATGCGAGGAAAGACGCAGGATATATCAATGAAATACCATGGTTATAGTAGATTCATTCATGGAAATATCACGGCCAAGTAAATTCATTGTATGTAGCATGGTACCCGAATATAAGGAAATATCAAGGCATCTTGGGACATCTCGGATGAGAGATAGTTTGCTCGATGAAGGTAGTACGATAAGCGTTCGATTGGTTCGAACACATCTCACAGTATAAAGAGATTACTATAAGGCGGCTTTCACAGCTACTCCTTGTATCGTACCACTGCACAGGCAACATTGCTACAGATTATGTTCTTGTACTCATTTGCTCAATGCGTTCGTTTCCACATATCTCATTGGTAAATGGGTTCACTCTCTTGAAATGCCTTAGCTCTACATGACACTCATTTGTTTCCCGATCTGTCAAACTGGTCCCTTCTTAAAGTAATTCCTCAGTAATAATTATTTAATATTTTACCTTTTACAAAATTGTAATTACGAATTTTTTCACTCGTTAATAAGGCATCGGAAACCTAAAACATCGATGTTAAAAAAACATCGGCTGTAATACATCGATGTTTAAAACATCGACATCAATGTCGCATCCCTGGCAGCGTTCGTGTCCCATTGCTTTTTGAAACACCACCATCTCTCATCCAACGAAGAGCCTCCAGTCTACCTCCCCGTGCAGCGCCACGAAGGAGATCGGAACCGAAAGAACAGCTGGCCTCAGCCAGCGCGCTATCAGCAAGGAAACGCGGGCGACGACGGCTGCAAGGCGATAGCGTGGCCTTCTGCCAATCAGCCGGCGCGGCGCGGCGCTGCGCGGCGCTGCGCGGCGCTGCCTCGCCCGACGACCGGCCACTGGGCTACGACCGCCCTTGAGCATTGGCGTTAGCAGCTCGCGCTCTCAAATTCTTACACTTTTACGCTGGTCCCGTTCATTAAGGGTTGAAAATGAAACAGACCTATCCTCCGATTTTAATTTCTTGCTCTCCCCCCCCACCTCCCGAAGAGCAAGGGAAGGGGACACTTTCCAGTCGGGAGACTCAATTTCAAATATTCGAATCTCCCGATTTTGTAACAGAGCCTCTCCCCTCACTCCCAACACAATAAGGGTCACCAAATATAAATCGAGCAGTAAGTCATTAAAAGAAGCTTATTTTTGTAATATTTAACGGAGAGCCACAATACTTATTTTGCTAGTCTTCTAGAGACTTTAGTAAGCATTTGGGAAAAGGTTATACACAGCAGTTTTTTTTTATCATTGTGATATATGAACGTTTTCAGATTTAGTTTTTCCTCTCGTACAAAAGTTTGCTCCGGTGGCTTCGGTTCGTCTCAATCTCTCCCACAAGGCGTCAAACGCATAATAAATATAATGTTTACAAATAAAAGTATCCAAAGTTTTTTATGACATTTATTTATTTCAGCAATTGCACAACGTTTCGTAACTCGTTTTGTTACTTCATCAGGTGCTAAACTTAGTGAGGGAACGCTATCCCATTGAATTACCTCTCAGCAGAACATTCGACGTTGTGCAATTGCTGAAATAAATGATTGTCATAAAAACTTTGGATACTTTTTTTCGTAAACATATATTGACAATCAAGAAGAAATCTTGATTTAATAAATATTATGGTTGTCTAAGGACTCGTGAGCCACGACCAACTTTGGATTAGTTGATACTGACGAATTCTGGATGCCCTTTAAAGCACATAAATTGCCATATTAGCTTCTAATTTATTAATTTGTAAATATTGTTTACGAAACGAAATATTGTTTACGAAATATCGGCGACGGAGATCCTCATAAAACATGACTAAATGCTACCCACGTTTCAGTAAAGTATCCTAATCGATAAATAAATTGTTTCGCAATTATTAGTTAGCTTTCGTACTATTTCCAGAAAAAAACTCGCAGAAATCTTTTCGGCTTTTTTACCAATTGAGAAGCAACGTATCAGAATGTATTAACTCCATAAATTTCAATTTCGTTCGAAGCGAATCCTTTCTTCCTAACTTCCTGAACGTTCATCAAAGATCTGTCGAATCCTCACTTCATTTAAATAATGGAAAAAATATAATTATCACCGCACAAATGTCAAATGCTGTGAAATGAACTCTGCCAAACGCATTTTATTTTGTTGATTTATAAGTTGAGAATTGGAACATATGTTCAAATGGAGTTGATGACCAGTATGAGATCTCCTGAAATTATAAGCCGTAAAAAAACTACTGAAAATACGATAGTACCTGATTATAGTTCACGTCCAGAGCAAACTGGCCAACCAGTTTGAAAGTTAAGTTTTGTTTTCACTACGTTCGCCTTTTTAGGTCAAGAAATACCTGCTGGACAGCGAAACTTTTTTCTATCAATACACCCCTTCCATACATCACATTCAGTTTTCACTGTTTTGGCGAGACTTAAATTAAATACATCACATGTGTGTTATTGTTATCATTGTTACTGTAATTATGATTAAGCTGTTATGAGTTTTCCCCCCTAGATGAGAATGGAACGGTTTCAGGTTTTTAAGTCCCATTTAAAAAACGAGGTTGCGACCCGGTAGTTTTATTTTGAGAGTTTCGATAAAACCAATGTATGTTTGGAAGCGAAATATTAAGCAACTATTGTATCATATCTTGATAATTCTAACTTGTTTACTACTGCCTAAAAATTTATTTACTACTTTACACAACCAAATCTCGATTTCGTAAATAGAACACAAGAAAGCAATGACATGAAACAAACTTACATCTCTGATCAAAGAGTGGCAATAGAATGAAGAACAAAGAACGCCACCGAGGACGACTTTCTTCATTCCATCAGTGAAATAAGTTGTTCTTTCAGGAAATTGGAAAAAAGCAAGTTCAAAGTGAACTTTGAAAACACAAAGTTAGTCTTATCTTTCAGTAAAACCTGTATTTTCTTTCTGGAGACTAACAACCTTTCCAAATAAAAGGACGATTTTTCTCAGGTCAACATAATCGCACCAAGCCAGACAACACAGAACACAGATATGAAAAATAACGACTTCCAAGTAACAAGAAAAGCGTCTGAGAACAGAGTTTGTTATAAAAGCAGGAAGAGGGGGCTCCAGAATAGAAGATTCGATGTTCTAAGAACAAGCGCCTAGTTTCTTCAACTCATAAGTGTCATACGAACTTTTTCGTTGAATATTGAATGTGCCTAATCCTCGTATTCCACATGGTCGGTCACTTCACTCCATGACGAAAGAGATCGCACCCCGATAACCCCATATCTAGGGAAGAGTTCAGAAACACGCCCTAAAGCCGTAATAAAAACCTAATTATTTCAACAGTTTCCAGAACATTCGATAATTGCTCGAGATCTGGAACCAATCAAATCGTCTGGAAACTTTGAGAACGATCAGTTATTGTATCCCACCTAACGCAAACAGAACTTCTTCCAACTATAACGTGATCAGCAAACTCGCCAGGCCAAAACGCACCAAAAACCCGTCATACTGACCTGTGGAACAAGCTGAAGGACGAAAACCGTTGGACGCTGGCTTGGTCGTTGACTTCAACGGACCACGCTGCAGGTGCCTCCTACTAGGGCACGCCTCTTGGCACGGAGACGCGGCTGCAGATCAGCGGGCAAACACGCCGGATGCAGCTGACAATCGTCGACACTCACAGAATCAGAAGACGATCACCACTTTCAACTGTCTTCTATTAACATCATCGTGGATTCACTGTTTTCAGCAAAGTCTCCCGCCATAATGTTCCCACAAAGACGTAAAAAATTCACACAACTCCTTTTTCTTTTTGATTTTGAAGAATGTATATACTTTTCTACGTTTTTCAGCTCACCACTATGTTAATTCCTTCACTTTTTTTGTTAAAAAATTGGGATTAATAAAACCTATATACTGAGGACACTCACAGGGGGGTTAGTGTTTGTTTTGTTGAATAAAAAAGGAGATAAAAAGGCGTAGAGAATCACCAGGGTTAATTTAACAATTAAAACGAATACAATAAAAAGGGGTCGACGCTTAAAAATAAAAAGAGTGCGTATTTTTCAAAGCACAGAGAAGCCCGGCCAGCTGTGCGGGGGGCGCGCTGAGAAGCTCAGCGAAGCGACAGAACTGCGCCGAGCGAGCGGTCCGGAGCAGGACCACGCGGGGCGGTGCACGGCCACAACGTTCTGCGACCACACGCCGCGCTCGCACACTTGCGACTGCCAGTGGGCGCGCGCCGGCGTCGCCCCTCCCCCTCCTCGCACCACGCCCCGCCACGCCGCGCAGCCCCGCGCGCGCGCCACGGCCCTATTGATCCTTCGGCGCCGCGGCCGGCGCCATCCCGCGGCGAGACGGCGCACTAACGAGCCACCGGCCGCGCCGCGCCGCGCCGCGCGACGGGAGGCCAGTGGTTTGTTTTTGTTTGGACTGGCGATGCCCAATCCTTTTCTTCCGTCGATCCCTTTTTTTAAACAAACACAATTTTTACATCAACCACCTTAAACTTTATAATTAATAAAGACAACACAGTATAATCATAACCCATTTTTGTCACTTAAACTATTTACAAATAAGTATAATGCCAAAAAATGTATATAGAAATTTTTTGGGAAAATCGTTTATTAGATTTGTTTTATTATTTTTTGTACTCTTCTCATTTTTAATTTTATAAATATAGACAAGTTTTCACTAACATCACAAATTCTAATTGCACAAACGTTCGATTTTCATTCATGGGGATGATGTGAAATTACAAAAGATAAACAAATTTCTGATTTATTGTGCAGCTCCCTATCACAAAACATCAGTTTTATCGTTTGAGTTATCAGTGGGATCTCGATTTTCATTAGAACGATCAATCGCCTGTGCTTACTCGGCGCTCGACTCCTTGATCATCATTAACTTCTTTTAAACTACTATCGACCCTGCGGAGAGGATACTGAGACGATTGGGAAGCCTTGGTTTACACAAACAGCTAAAGCATTCACGGAAAACTCGTGTGGAATGCACTGTGCAGGTGACGTGATTGAAAAAGTTTTACATTAGTAAAAAATAAAATAAAATACAATTAAAACGGTATTTTTTTGACTTATGTAGTTAACTTAAACCTGTAACACTGATAGAAGTTACAATGTTTTGAATCACAACTATCTCTGCAGTGCACTCCAAACGTGTTTCTATTATTAAAAAAGTTATGTTATTTACAACCGTATGTGTCAAAGAAGAAATAATACTACTAGAGTAATTGCTTCCAACTTTGGCACGAATACCTTTGAGAGACCAATTATCAATGATAATGTACTTGCGATTCAAAATTTTGCAGCAAAAGTGTTTTTACAATAAATAAATAAATAAATAAAACCGCTTCATAGTGTACGCAACCTAACTATGGTAGGTTACCCATTTTAAAATAAAAAAACAACACTTTTGCATTAGTAACTTTTGCATTAGTAAGCAAAAATGCAAGAGGTAACAGTTTCAGTTTAGAAAAGCATGAAACTAGGAAACCTGAAACGTGGATTAAATCCTTTAAATGCATGCACTTTATAAAGCAGAGAGCGTTTGATTTGTATTCGCGCGGAACGCGAGACACAAGCAACATGAGCTACTACGTTAAATCGACGATGCACGGTACTAAGGGGCCGTCCATAAATTATGTAACGCTAATTTTGAGTATTTATAATACCTCCTCTGCTCCCCTCTGTCACTCACTCGTAACGCGCGATTGAATTCCCCCTAAAAATTAAGTAACGCTCCCGAAAACACCCCATCCTCCTATTTATAAGAAGTAAAAATAAATGATATAGTAAAATCTATATGAATTAATTTTATTTGTGTCGTATATTTCAATTTGTGATAATGAACGTTAGATTTAATTGAATACACCTAACAAAATGATGGGGGACAATGAGAGAAGGAAGAACGCATAGACATGAAAACGTTTGACAACAAAGCCGTTCACATGCCCTCGTGGATGTTGCGCGGGGAGAGTCTACTGTCCCAATTTAATTGGATTCTAGAAAATAGATCATTTATGAATATTTTTTCATAATCTTACCCTTTCAATCAAAAAATTAATGAAAAATATTTCGATTTATTGTAACAATTTACATTTAATTACATCAATTTATTTAATTTAAAAAAAATTTTAAGTAATTACTGGAGAGCCTCTGACCGGGAGGTCCTAGGTTCGAGTCCTGACGGGGCAGGATTTTCGACACTAGCTTTTGAGCTAGGTCGAATTCAGTCGGTGCCTGGAGAAGAATTCTAGCGGCCGGCCGCTCTGATCGGTAGTTTTCGTGGTTTCTCCGATCAACACCAGGCGAATGCCGGAACAGTACCCTACCAATGGGCCAAGGACAACGCGCGATCTTTCCTTCCTCTTCCTTGTCCTATCCTCTCCTCCTTACACACACACTTACACTAATATGCACTACACTACCACATACTCCGGGAGACTGGTCGGGAGCGTAGAGCTTGTCCCGACTGGGGCGGTGCCCCGCTGGTGGGAGAGTCCTGGTTAGGGGGAAACCCCACTAGCCGACGGTAGGTCGGCGGCGGATCTGCCATCCAGCGGGTAAGATCACCGTTATCTCCGAGAAAAACATGCACAACACTAACGGGACTAATGACCAAAGCAGTTGACGCGCCCGGAAACACGAAAAACCAAACCAAACTTAAAAAGTAATTATTTAATATTTTAATGTTTAAGTATAAGACTGAAAAAACTTATTTCAACAAATGTTGAAAAAAATATCAGTATTGCATAACACTAAACTATGACCCCCCTACCCCTACGTAACGCTGCCTCAACCCTCCCCCCACTTGAGCAACTTTGTAATTTATAACCTACCCTACCCTAAGGAGTAAATTTCATATATGAGGACTTTAATGGTCATTTTCTAAGGAAATCGCGACAAAAAAGTGCCAGTCATAAATTTATTTTCATAGGACAACTTGATGGATATTAATATTTCAATGTCTGAACAGGTGAGTGTTTTAAGAACTCCAATTCTCCAAAGAAATTCTCTGTAAATTGAAACGTCAATCGCCCAAAGTGGCTTTTGTTTTAGTTTTAGCATTAAGTAGTATGTTTAAGATAAAATCCAAAAGCAGCCCAGAAGCTCAAAAACAGCAATGCTGGAGCACAGATGTACCCACATTGATGAATAAACTGCCGCCTCATCAGGGCTACTGATGAGGGAAAATGTATAAACAGGTGAGTGTCGTTCAGGATAATTCGAACCCCTATACTTGGTTTCCTCGATGTTTCGAACTTTTATCATTCCCTTCACCTCCCTACACGCGTAACTAATGTTCGGTAAATCGAATTTCGATAGGGTGAAATATTCGATAACGTGTACTTTTTCTTTTTTCTTTCAGATTTGTGATATCCACGTTCCTCTGTACGAGACTAACGCCTGTAATAAGACGAGTCATCGTCAACATAAAACCGCTGATCATATTGACCGATTAAAACAAGAATACCAAAATAATATTACTTGAAGACACAGTGACATTTCTGAGCAACTTGTCAATCGCAGTACTCTAAGAGGCGTATCGTTTACCATTCAGTGCTACTATCAGATGTTTTAAATAAATGTCAATTACACACCTCGTTTATCCGTTTAAAAAGATAGGTGATTTATATTGTAGTACCTCGGCTATTTACGCCTAGTTTCTTTTCTGCATGACCGGCAGTTTGAAAAGCATTTCTATGCCCTAACAAGTGCCAATACAATAACGATATCAATCGTCAGAGCAGGCTGTAGGTTTTCTCGGGCTACCAGCATAATAGCTAAGGTAACAAAAATCTCTTCATAACTCTCCCAGTCTCTTTGTTGCTTAATCTCTTTGTGGTATGGTTATTTCGCAGCATAACTTTACTGTGCTATTTTATAGGTATAGTTTCACTGGAAACACTTTACTTCACGGATCTTGGGATGAAGATAGGATAAATTATAATTCTAAGATCTTCCGATTAATTTACTTACTTATTAGCTCAGGCTGAAGGAAGTGGGAATGGTACTCACCTGAAATGAGAAAAAATGACTTAAAACCATACATTATCACTGCTAATTTTCAATTGACATCAAAATGAATTCTGGGTTACATACATTTCAAACCAGCTCTCAACAATAAAAAATATATGCACATAATACGAACATTTAGAAACAGAAAAGAGAAAAACAGATTCTTACAAATTATGTACAAAAAACTAGTTGCTACGACAGAATATACTATCTACTATTCCTTGTAACTTCTACCTAATATTATAATACTACATGAACCTGTGAAAAGTGTTTTCAATCAGCAAAAAGTTGCTTCCGTGCCGAGATTCAAACTCAGGCTCTTACGAGTTAACATGCCAGGCACTTTACCTCTGCATCCCTAACCACAACACTGATTTCAACCTTTTTGATACTTAAAAAAGTTGATAATTTGCATTTGCAATTTTCAAAATATCACATATTTTCATTGACAATATTTCAAGATATAGTTTCAAAGAACAAATTTCATTAAGGACAATCTCTGTTATCAATATTATAGTTTTGCGATGTAAATTTTTTGTCTCCAATTATCGGCAATACAGAGTTCGCACAACATGGGACCTGCGCTATTTTTAAATATTTGCTCTATCCGAGGAAAAAATTAAACAAATTAGGAGGAATTTCAAAAAATTAAAACTATATTGCTACAACAGCTCGAAGAAAAATTACACTAAAACTACAGCCTCTTTTCATGACCTTCTTTAAATATATAATTTTTTCGAACTTTAAAAAAAATCTCTATCATCACTATTATACTTTTGCAATATTCTAAATTAAGATTAAAAAAAGCCTTTTGGAATTTTCACATATTCAAAGATTTCAACAAATATAAGCTTACGTAATTTTTTAAGCGTCCACTAAAGCCTGGAAAACTAACTACGAGGCAAAAAGTTTAATCAAAAACGTTGTACCCATTTTTGAGAAATTTTTGGAAATTTTGAAAACGTTGGTAAGGCTTCCTTTTAAAAATGCCCCCAAATCAAAATATTCGTTCCTAAATATAAGCAATTTTAAAAAAATATTTTCTAGAAAACGGCTGCAATTTTTTAATAGAGTAAAGTACCGTTAAACAAAAATACTTAGATCACGTTTTCGGGGAACTCTGATAAGAGTGGTTGTGTCCTTGCGACTTTAAGTATCTTATTCTCGGGAAGAAACGTTCATTCAATGTGTTCACTCAACCTCGTATCAGTGAAAATAGTAATAAAAAACTCTTGCAGTTGCATGATTGTTTTTATGAACTGTGTGGTGAAAAGATTAAACATTTGTGTTCAGATATTCAATTCAAGACTGAACAAAAGGAACTAAAGAGAAATTACCAGACACATTCCTGAGGAATTTATCAGCTTAACCCCCCCTTAATTTCCCTAATGTCAGAAAGCAGTGGTCTCGCAAATTCCCAGTATTTCTGAACTCGTGAAGTTCAACTGGACACTACCTTGCGACAAGAGAATTTCTCTGGATCTAAAGCTGGACTCCCACGACACACCGCGAGAAAATAAAACTTATTTATAGCAGAACAGTATTTCTCTGGTATGCTTCGTACCGTCACTTGTCAATTATTTTGTATTATACTTATAGTAAATTCTTCATAAATTTATTAAACTACAAGTTGACTGATTTGTAGGAGTATCGATGCAGATACATTCAGATTCTCGTGCTGTATGCGAGACCATCGCCTTTTCAGCGAAATGCTCCTAGGCTCTAGACTAAACATAGAGGTAGATTTATTCTATGCCAGTAGAATAAATGTACCTCTATGTTTACCTTTCGGTATATGCAATTAGTTTGCGCTTGCATGTGCTTACACAAGCGATCTCGATTCACATGAAAAATACACAATAATTTCACGCTATGTTATAGTTGCCATAGGGAAAATTCCCAATGCGACAAAGCGGGTTTATTGCCCTCAGTAAAATGAAAATTGTATGCAAATAATTCTGCATCTAGCTGAAGTATGAAATTAATAATTATGTTTTTCTCGTTAACAAATAAATCTAGAAAGAAGTAAATTCAATAAAAAAATAACCTGTCGTGATGAAAGCACAATTTGAGGAATTTTGTACTAAACTGACTGACATTTTGTTAGAAATGGCAAACTCTATATGAGAATATAATGTTAATAATAATATTAGCTTGGATCTAAACACATATTTTACAGAACTTTACACGACACTAATATTAGAATACTCGTATTGCGGTAATTTCTTAAGGCTCCTTCTTAAAAGCGACTTTTTTTGCTGCGATTTCGCCGCTGCTGCGTTGTCACTGAGGCGGAGACGTGTCTCAGGAGTAGCATCTTCAGGTCGGCCAGACAGTCCATCACAGCGATTACGATTATACAGCGATTTATTTCCCGCGAATCTGACGTGATAAATTTGCTGCTGATCACGAATTTTGTAGAAGTTGTTAATTTGCGAATTTAAGAAAACGATGAAAAAGAAAAATGGTGTGATATTACAGACTTGTATGATATGTCACGAAGATTACACAAACATAAGGTCAGCTTCTATGATATAAGGGAGATAGCATCACAGTCACGTCTCTTTCTAAAATACACGTAAAATATTTTCTTTTAATATTTGTATCTGAGGCATCAAAGAATAGTATTCTCCACAGGTTTTCGCCCTATGTTCATGTGATGGATCCATTTCGTATTCTAATTGAAAAAAAATCATAAAATGTAATAGTCGGAAATCATCCGATATGTACAGAAGATATGACATTTTAACAAGTTGGGGAAAGCCTATGCCTAGCCTTTTTTGCTTGTTATTAGTGATTCCGAGCACATCAACTGCTAAGGTCATTATTCCCGTAAGTGTGGTGCCCATTTTTGTTCGGGAGGTAGCGGAGATCTTGCCTCGCTGGATAGAGAGATCCGGCGCCATCCTACCGTCGGCTAACGGGTTAACTCCAACTCGGTATCTCCCACCAGCGGGGCACCGCTCCATCTGGGACAAGCTCTAAGCTCCCAACCGGTCTCCCGTCATATGCGGTAGTGTAGTGTATGTAAGCGTAACTGTGTGCAAGGGATGAGGATAGGACAAGGAAGAGGAAGGAAAGATCGCGCGTGGTCAGTAACCAGTTTGTTAGAGAGCTGCTCCGACTTTCGCCTGGTTTTGATCGGAGAAACACGACGGAAAACTACCGTTCAGAGCAGAGAATCTACCTGCAGAGAAATCTATAATTCTCCTCCAAGCAGTGACTGAATTCTGTCTAGCTGACAAGCTAGTGTCGAAAGTCCTGACACCGTCGGGACTCGAATCTAAGACCACTCGATCAGAGGACTCCGCAGTGACTTCAGTTGATGCCGAGTCACCTCTTCCGATAATTATTTGTTCTACTAGTGTTGCCTCTTCTTCATCCGACATTGTTGTTGCGATTAGAACTTCTGTCAGTAGCTGGCGTTGACCCATCGAAGTGTCTCTGAGATAATTACACTTCCCTATGCTCCCTATCCCCTATGCGTGAACACGAGTGCGATTTCCGAAGTCCAAGCAAGTGCAATTTTTTTCGCGGTTGCTCTGAGAGCACAATTCTCGCGCCGGTCTGAGCGAGCCTTACTAGTGGCAATTGGTTAGCAGCTAAACCGCTTATATTGAGATCATTTTGTTGTTGTTGTTGTTGTTGTTGTTGTTATTAACATTAAATTTTTTTTCAAGTCTTGCTTTCGTCTGCACAAGCCGTTTGTAAACGATTACATAAACTAAAAATGGCAGGCTTCCGCGGCCATAGACATGCAAATGATCTTGGCTGTCCGGGTGACGCCTCGTCGAAGGCTGTGGGACACGCCAGCCCTGAGGAAGGCCACGACTAGATGATACAAAGTGCGTAAGTGAGCACCACAACTTTCAATGCGGCGACACCCGGACAGCAAAGAACTTTTGATTACCGAATCTGCCGGAGCTAGAGCGCAGCATGGGGAGAGTATTTGACGATGACCTTAGAAGTAGATTTTTCCACTATACACACCCCGCATTGATTAATAATATGAAGCGTATTTATGTTTTAAAATGCAGAAGTAAACATTAATTGTGGATCATTAGAGAAGATTTAAATTCACCATATATTTTTTTCACATTGAATGCAGAAATATAAAACAATATGATCTTAAAAGAATGTACAAGTGTCTCAGAGTAAATGTTACTAACTTCTACAAAACGTAGGAGACTCGAAAAATCATCACTTTTCGACAATGAACATATAGTGGAAAATTACCTATTGTAGTTGTATGAATTTATATATGTGACATTTGTCCCTGATTTTAGGCAATCCCGTATGCACAGTCGTTAGGGAGATACATCTGGATTGCGACAGAACGTGACCTGCCAAACATCTTTGCATAAGGGGATAACTAAACTGCGGCAAATGCCAGATGTATAAATGCATTTAACTCCGTTACACACATTTTTCTACTATGTTCTTTTGCAATAAGTGATCATTTCGAGCTCTTTACATCCCCAAAAAGACGGTAAAATGCATTCTCAGACATCTTATATGCTTAGTTTCCCATTGTGCAACACCCTTTACTTTTTCTGGAGCGGACACTTCCAAATAACGGACAGTTATTTTCACCCGAAGCTTGTCAGTTATTGAGAAGTTTCTCTGAATTATGTTTCCACCGCGATCTACCAGAAAGTTCTTCGCGAACGACTATTTGACAACCCCAGCCCCACAGCGCCACAGGCGGTGGTGAATGGGATATCGTAGAAGGACTTCCAGGCGAAGAGCGACTACAGTGAAGAGCCGAATGAATGAACGTACTGCGCGAAAAACCTGAGAACTTTTATTGATGGATTGTTATATATTACAGAGGTTATTGAGCACAGTCTATTGGACATTTTCGAATTTTTACTGCACAAGTGGATATATATTTCACAGATTATTGCTGCATGTAATCTAGTTCCCTAATTAACAAACATCGAAACTAAATTTCCCACATTGATTGATGTTGATTTATAAAATATTATATGCATTCTATTTAACATTCATACAATACAGAAAATCGTAATCAATTTCTTATTATTCACGTTCACTTCCAAAACCCGGGAGCAGTAGCTCAGTGCATCAACTGATGTCGCTGCGGCGCCTCTAACCGGGAGGTCCTAGGTTCGAGTCCTGATAGCGTCAGGATTTTCGACACTAGCTTTTCAGCTAGGTCGAATTCAGTCGCTGACTGGAGCAGAATTCTAGCGACCGACTGCTCTAATCGGTAGTTTTCCGTGGTTTCTCCGATCAACACCAGGCAAATGCCGGAACAGTACCTTACCAAACGGGCCACGGACCGCGCTCGATCTGTCCTTCCTCTTCCTTGTCCTATCCTCTCCCTTTAATCAACACTACCTACTCGGCTTAGAGCTTGTCCCGGCTGGGCGGTGCCCCGCTGGTGGGAGAGTCCTGGTTGGGGAAACCCCACTAGCGACGGTAGGTCGGCGCCGGATCTCGCCATCCAGCGGGGGAAGATCACCGCCATCTCCCGAGAAAAACATGCACTCACTAACGGGACTAATGACCAAAGCAGTTGACGTGCGCGGAAACACGAAAAAATCAAATCAATTCACTTCCAAAACTTTTCTACATACTCAAGTACGTACGAGTAAATTGTGTAGCATGTATTATATAATGTTATTAAGACCTTCAATAGTTCTCTTCCCCACTCCACGTGTATGTTTCCTACATAGAGGATTGAAATGTGGGAGTGAAGATACAAAATAGAATAAAGTATTACTATCACGTGGCAGTGCATGATGGATTAAGACTAATGGTGGGACTGAGATAATAAATGTTACTTCATATGAAGAACAACGGAGCGTTGGAGAGCGAGCGAGAAAAATAATTGCATTGGGAGGAATGGAGAAGTGCAGGTAATAAAGTGGTCTAAGGTTTCAGTGAAGAAAGAGCAGTCGACAAAAGGCCACGTAGCAGATGAAGCTGACCGTCTTATAGAGCGCAGAGGTAAGTGGAGAAAAGCAGTTGGAGCTGGAGGCACGTCGAGAATAAACCGGAGACTGAGCGGTGGAACGGGTTTGTACAGGATCTCGGGGGGATGTTTGCGGGGCTGGGGTTCGCGCGGGGGGGGGGGGCGGGAGAGGCTGAGGAGCAGTGAAAGAACTCACAAGGGAATGTTCTGTCGCGTCATACGGAAACATGCTTTGATTTTACTTTCCCGCCATAATACTTTCTGATGCTGTAAAGTAAAAAATTGAAATGTGTAACCTAGGTGCAAAAATTGTAACCTAGGTCACCCCGGGAGAAATCCTCCTGGTAGAAAATGGAGATGTGGGTATAGACGCACGTTATACATTCCCCTCGACCTATAATACTTTCTGGATTTGCTCCAGCTGGTCTGGTTTAAGGATCAGCACTGCGGATTCACACGTTGGTCTGAGGGCACGAAGTGGGTGTCGTGGATGCTAGAGCGCCGCCTGGGGTACACCTGTATCACCCGGTTGCATCCGGCGATCAGTTTTCTCTAACTCCCACATCCCAGTTAATCCCCTTTCACTTTTGGCTTCCTGAGAAAGCGTAGTCTGAATGCATCCAACCGGTGTTTCGGGAGGGGGAAAGAGGAAACATTGTAGGTAAGTTTCTATTGATGAGCAATGCAAATAGATATTCTCGCACTCCAACGCAGAATCAAAGGAACTGTGTATGTTATCTCACTAAAATACTATTCTTTTCATTCTGTCCAAGGGAAGACCATTACCTCCTTCACCCTCCTCCTTCGAGCAACCCACGATATGGTATGTAGAGATCAGTTTCAATGATTTGATAATACTCAATACAGTTTAATTTCTCAATAACACTCAATAACTTTCCTTACCATATATCACCAGTACAAGATAATACCCAATGAACAATGTTAAACGGAGCATTCGTGCAAAGAGGATCATCGAAGCACTGACGCCTAGTCGAGCTCATCTTTATACTCACGTGGAAAAATGACTTCAGGAGAGGAACGCTTGTGCAAAAAGGAAGCGTCACTGGGGCAATGTTTTTCGGGGAGGCAGGTAAAAAGCTTGGGAAAAAATTGACCGCGGGATACAATCGGTCCACGCTTTGTGAGGAGGCAGGTAAAAAGCTTGAGAAAAATTGAACGCAGGATGCAATCGGGACACGTTTTTTGAGGAGGCCGGTATAAGACTTACGAAAAATTGACTGTGGGATGCAAAAGTCCGGGGATCAGCGGGGAAGAAGAAAGCGAATACAGAGGGGGCGCCATGGGCAGCCAGAGGTACGGAGACTGTAGAGGCAGGATGGTTAACGGGGATCTTGGAGCAGCGCGGACGACGTGGGGATCGGGGAAACCGGATGCAGCGAGGGTGGCGCGAGAAGGCGGGGGAGGCGGTGACGGCTCCAGTGCTGTACTGGTTAGTACCAGACGATCGTACCAATATTTGCGGATTCAAACCCGATCGAATACGTACATTTTTAAGGGCGAAAAAATACTCAGTATGTCTTCCTCCGGAAAGGAAGTAGATCCGATTGTCCCATGTTATAGATTTACTGCATATTAAACAAATCTTCAAATCTCAAAAAAGCCTCTGAGCAAAATTCAACTGACCAGTTTCGTCGCCCGAGTGATACGTCCTTTCGCTGCTAGATGGCGAAATGTTTGTGGCCAGGTGAAAAAGCAGTCCTGATGATGACTACGTAAAATAAGGCTTGATTGATTGCGTGGATAATGGGCCTGTGGGCACAGCGTGAGTGCTTGAGCGAGCCACCGATTGACGGGAACGCCGCGGAAGTAGCTCGTGACGCAACAGTAGCTCGTGAAGGCGATGCAGCGGCATGCAGGGGCGTTGTTTGGGCTGCGGCGAAGGCGGGCGGCGAGCTCTCTCTGTAAGCCCGCCTCCCCCGCCATCCCGCCCCCCTCCCCGCCCCGCCCCGCCCCGCCCCGCCCCGCCCGTCCGCGCCGCGCCACCGCGCCCGCCAGCGGCGCCCGCTGTGCCCCGCGTCGCCTCCGCTCGCGCCCAGCGCCGGCAAGAGGGATGGCCCGCCCCGGGCGCGGTGCACCCCCCCCCTCGGCGGCTGCACGTGCCCAGGGTGACTCCTGGGCGAAGGCGTCTGTCCACACGAGCATCGGACATGGGCCGGGGCGCGACGCCGCTCACAAGTCGACAATGCTGCTGTTGGTCGTTTCTACGTGGAGGGGGTGTTAACTCCGGGTTGCAGCTCCATCGAACGACGGGAACGTAATTTCCAATATTCAGAACACTAATATATAACAAAATGTATGAAATTCACATAAATGAATTAAAAATAAGTTAAATAAAAGTCTATATTAAAAAGTGATAGTACACATAGTAGGTTTGCTATTTTGACCGATGCACATTTCCTCAAGTTCGTGGCAATTATTATTTTAGGGAGGTAGACTTCATAAAAGAATTAAGATACAATTATTATACTGTGCTGTACTGTACTGTATTGTGCTGAGCTATGTCTCCGTAAATATTATACTCGTTGTGGCAGTTGTGGAAATTATTTTTTGTTAAAATATTTAATTTAGCAACTTTTTCACGATAATATTTTATTCGTTGCTCTCGAACGATGTACATGCTAGTTTTGTGGGGTTTCATACAACGGTATTTTTGCTCTTCCAGCTCACTGGTAAACTATTATTGTAAGTAAATGAAGGCAAGTATGTTTTTAATAGCATTTTGTAACACTTTCTCGAAAATGCTTGCACTCTCAAGCACAGACTATTTGCATCACCTATATCCGAAATTGTTGTACTGGAACTAGCTGTGTGCTAATCTTGCATCACCGGAGTTTGCGTTGAATATTCAATAAATTCATTAGTTTATAACTCGGTCTTTTTAGTAAATAGGTTTTTTCATTTTGTCAACTTCATTTGGTAAAAGAGTTATGGCAAAAAATATATTCAAGGTTTATTCTAGGCTTGCTTAATGCTACAAAATCTTCACAGTGGGTCCGTAGTTTCTCCTCTGCGCTTCTCTATCTTGGCTAATCGTAGGATTTACTTCCCCTCGTAAACCCGCCTCTCGCTCTAAGCCGAGTTCGACGCTTCCGGGCTTCTAGCGGACCCCTAAACCGCGACCGACCCTCCGGAGGGTACGTGACGCACTATAGGGCGCGAACCGCTGCACTAGGTCAGGCGGATTACCCCGTTCATCGATAACGTGCCGCCGCGTCGCCTCCACCACCAATATCATGTCTCTCCTTTCCATCTTCAAGTCGCCAATACGACATCTCACAAGCAAGGATCCGCAAGAATCCTGTCCCTGACACTAAGGATCGTATTTATGAAGCTCTGCCAGCAGAGCTCTTAGGGGTCTGCCATCTGGGGGCTTGCTCAAAGGATAAGGGGCGACTGGAATTGGCTGGGGCCGTTCATTAATCGCAAAACCAAACACTGGCAGCCTGCTAGGCGTGGAAGGCCCCTGGCAGAGGTTTATAAATATGACCCTTAGCCTCCCTATATCTCGCCATGTCTCGTCTCACGTCTTACCTGGAATGTGAATGTCTGACACTACTATCCCCCCAATGTCTATTCTCGACAGATTATTCCCGGCATGACGCGATTTGCTACAAACCTCTCTTACCAAGCCACGCCACGCCACGCGACTCCTTGGCCCACGTCGCCACGTCTCGCCACGCCACGCCTCTCCACGCCTGACCACGCCTCGCAACAACAGGTCGCCACGCCTCGCAACGCCTCCTCACAACGCCTCGCCCCACCCCACCGTCTGGCCTCATCACGCCCTTTCCCGCCACGAACCTCCGGCCTCTACCACACCCGCCGCGCCCCGCCTCCAGGAAACGTGGACTCGCCACGCCACGCCCCACGCCGCGCCGCGCCGCTTCCCGCATACAGATGCTCGTTGCTAGGCGACGGTGCGCCGCGCATTCGCCCACGCGCAGTGGGCAGAAATGGGGAAAATGGCGCGCCAAAACATCGCGTGTTTTTGCAGCAACCGGAGAGTTGAAATCCTTGTATGATTGATTGATTTAATGAACTATAGACGTTTCCGAGCGCGACACCGGCTACGGTCGGTAGTCCCGTTAGTGCAGAGAATGTTTTATCGTGGAAGGTGGTGAATTCCTCCCCCACTGGATAGAGATGCAGCGCTGATCTACACGCCGGCATTTGGAGGAATTCCATCTCTAGGTATTTCCTCCAGTGGGGAACCGCCACAGACGAGACACATTCCAAACTGCCGTCTGATCACCCGACATGGTACTGCAATGTATTTAAGTGTAAGTGTATGTAAGTAAGGGGTGATGATAGAACAAGGAGGAGGAAGGAAAGATCGCGCATAGTCTGTGGCCCGTATGTTAGGATAATACTCCGGTTTTCACCTAGTAACGATAGTGGAAATCATGGAACACTACCGATCAGAGCAGTCGGCCGCTAGAATTCTCCTCCAGACAGCGGCTGAACTCGACCTAGCTTTTTCGATAGTAACTATAAGTCCTGCCATCGTCAAGACTCGTGTCCTGGGACCATCCCGTCAGTCACTGTAGAGACAGCTGCAATGCTGGCTCGGAGCTAAACACAAACGATGAAGACGTGTTATTTTGTAATACGTCGCTTCCAAAGTCATGTCGATGTTTTGACTAACATAGCATTACATTCAGAAGAAAGCCGCATAGGTGAGATATTCACCTTAATAATATAAATATTGGAAAATGTAATGGATGAATGTAAATTTATTAATGTATGTAGTACACTCTGTATTTCCTGTTACCTGAAGATGGAGTAAAAATGACTCCGAAATGTCGTGATAATAAGGTTTAATATAATGACAAACGAATATGTAACTATTAGCTTCGTGCATGAATAACGTCATAAGTTGTCTATAAAAAATCCCATGAAAAATTACATGAGATTATATAAGTTCTGCCTGAGTATAATGTACTATGTATAACGGTTTCATGTGGTTAATTAATGTTGATTAACTACTACGATGAAGCTGGCAGTCGAATAGTATAAATATAAGGTACTCTTCACCATTTATTCATTAGGTTCCCAGCTTTCCAAAGCTTCGCCATCATTTTCAGATCGGTCATCGGGGAGCGAGAAATTCGATTATTATACTAAACTATTCGAATCTCAATAACACTAAAAAAATTTAAAAAAATAAAAAAACTACAGTTATACGCTGGGATCACAGAATTATTACTTGACAATCAAAGAACCAAAATCACGCGCGACTTTGACCCACTGTGCGGCGACAGCGGGGGGAAAACAGCTACCACGCACGGAGCGCCCGGCGGCGGGAGGCGCCGATTGGGCACGGCGGGGGTGGAGGATTAGTTGCGTCTGGAGCAGATGATGGTGTTCAAGTCGAATTAAGCCAGAGCCGCCTGATTAAGAGACGCTACAGGAGTTTGGTACGGCTAATGATGGTAGAATTTAACTCTTAAAATTTTTTGAAATCGCATTTTGAAAACAAGGCTCTAGCATTTTTTTTTTTTTTGTATTATAAAAATTTTGAGCATTTGTTGAGAAAATTGTTAATACTGAGGACTGACATAATCCTTTTTAGATTTTTCCATTAAAATCAGAAAACAAGAAACTAATTTTACCTTATCTGCCTACCAACCTTATGGGAAGCTGTACGAAGGTGTAGATAGTCTAAACGTTTACCTTAAAATATTGCAGAAATGCAATTAGAACTTCATGTTGGTTTCATCATATCCTAAAACCTACCACTCTGTCCATTTCAACCACCGGTAGCGGTAGATCAGTGCATCAACTGATGTCACTGCAGAGCCTCTGACCGGGAGGTCCTAGGTTCGAGTCCTGACGGCGGCAGGATTATCGACACTAGCTTTTCAGCCAGGTCGAATTCAGTCGCTGTCTGGAGGAGAATTCTAGCGGCCGAATGCTCTGATCGGTAGTTTTCCATGGTTTCTCCGATCAACATCAGGCGAATGCCGGGGCAGTACCCTACCAAACGGGCCACGAACCGCGCGCGATCTGTCCTTCCTCTACCTTGTCCTATCCTCTCCCCTTACACACATACACACTTACACTAACATGCACTATACTGCCACATATTCCGGAAACCGGTCAGGAGCTTAGAGCTGCTGGTGGGAGAGTCCTGGTTAGGGGGGAAACCCCACTAGCCGACGGTAGGTCGGCGCCGGATCTCGCCATCCAGCGGGGGAAGATCACCATCATCTCCCGAGAAAAACATGCACTACACTAACGTAACTAATGACCGAAGCAGTTTACGCACCCGGAAACACGAAAAAATCAATCAATCCTTTTCAACATTTCGAGAGAAAAAATAATTTTAAATATTTTCAAAAAAATATAAAACGATATAATGAAATATAAAATAAATATAAAAGATAAACAAATATAAAAGCGTGAGAAGTTACGCGTGCGCCCTACGTGTAAAGCTTTCCTTTTATTTCCGTGACCTCCGTACAGCGAACTGAGGAAGATGAGACCCTTTGAGATGACCCTACGCGCTCATACTTCTAGGATCAGTTTTTCAATTGTTTTTATTATTTTGCCTTTGTTTCGTCTGTTAAATCTTAATTATAAATTAATAAACACTTCTCTCAAATTAAATGTTTTCGCATTTTGTGATCTATTTCACATTTCATCGCTGATTGAAAGCCTTCAGAAACATACCGCACCGACCGTCAAACTCACAATTACTATTTTTTTCAGCTTATGATAAAATTTGTATTTTTAACAATTGTTAAAATCTAGAATGTGGAATGGGCTAAATGGCATATCGCCCATTTTCAGTATGGAAATATCTCGCTGATGTTTTATCGGCGCGGAACACACTTTTTAGAATCCGAATCGAAATCTCAACACGGCATCCCTGGCATATGTAAACAAACATACATGTAAATATAGCAGTCTAGAAGATTAGAATCGGCTGAAATAAAGTTTCTTCGAACCACAACAGATTATTCATTTCTTGATCAAAAGAAAAGCGAAGAAATTAGAAACGAAATAAAATTTTAAAGTGTGAGTGACATTATTAAATAATATAGATAAATGGAAAAATACATGTATTAAGAATCCCAGAAAAAAGGATAGTCAAAGTTGCCTTGAACTACAAGTCAAAAGGGAGAAGAAATGTGTGAAGACCACTGAGAAGATGGAGTGAGCAGCTTTCAGGAGCCGGAACAGACTGAACAAGTCTAATCCTTGCAGTTAGTCACATTCCTATATTGTTTTGCTGGATGGTAAAACGAGGTATAAATCAAGATTTACGTTTGATTTTGTCAACATATTTACATGCCTCGGGATGTAAAAATGAAATGTTGAATATAATGTATTGCCTGAATACGAGAACACAAATTTTCGGGCGCGACTGTCAATTTGTCGAGTTGAAATTCCGTTCAGCGCTATTTCGATAATTGCTAATCATATTTACGCTACAATTGGTAGGAACGCTTTTTCCCAGAACGGATTACGGGAAAATGTTTTATATTCCCAGTAATTGTTCATAATTTCGCAGATTACTTTAAAAAATTCGCTGTATCCGCGCAATGCATTTTTCGATTTCCAAACTAACACTCAACACTCACTTCACCACCAGAGATGGTGAGATCGTGAACGAATAAAGTCAAAATCTGCTGTGATGATCACAGAAACTTTATGGATAGTAATAAAAATACAGCAATATCACCGGCAACTTTTAGCAGGTATTGTAGACAGCCCGATTCGCACTGACGCATGAACCGATGCACTGGTGAGTTGGTCAGCTATGTATACAGGCGTGAGGTATTCTTAATATAAACGCGAAAAGCAACAAAAACTAAATTAAAGCTATTTCGTAGATTTCTAATTAATTGAATCGATGGGATATTATCGATATACATCTGCCTGATGACGTTAATTGCCACACCGCTTCACCTTACTCATACGGCACGACATCATTCCTTCATATATAGTGCTCCCTAAGGACATCTTACAAACAGCAAAATGACTTCCGATACAGGATTGCTTGAGTTTTTCTAGTGCTGATGAACCATTTCTGTTTTGTGAGGAGGTTGTAATCAATATTTTCCAACATTGACAATTCTGCACGAATTAACGAAAAAACTTGTAGAGGGGGCAGAAAAAAAATCACGAAAAAACGCTGCAATCATGAAGTTCTCTTAGTTATGCCGTGCGTTCACTGCAAACATATTATTTGTCACATTATTAACAAAAGCATTTTCAAGATCTCAGGCTGCATAGTCATCGCGTAGGACACGAAAATCTTGGACTTCTTGTACAATGTTGCATATATAATTGTGTATTTATGTACTCTGATTCGTATCGAAATTCAAAGTCTCGACCGGTAGCGGTAGCTCAGTGCATCAACTGATGTCACTGCTGCGCTTCTGTCCGGGAGGTCCTAGGTTCGAGTCCTGATGGCGGAAGGATTTTCGACACTAGCTTTTCAGCTAGGTCGAATTCAGACGCTGTCTGGAGGAGAATTCTAGCGGCCGGCATCTCCGATCTGTAGTTTTCCGTGGTTTTCCCGATCAACGCCAGGCGAAAGCCGGAGCAGTACCCTATCAAACGGGCCACGGACCGTGCGCAATCTGTCCTTCCTCTTCCTCGTCCTATCCTCTCCTCTTACACACACACACTTACACTAACATGCACTACACTACCACATATTCCGGGAGACCGGTCGGGAGCTTAGAACTTGTCCCGACTGGGGTGGTGCCCCGCTGGTGCGATAGTCCTGGTTAGGGGGAAACCCCACTAGCCAAGGGTAGATCGGCGCCGGATCTCGCCATTCAGCGGGGGAAGATCACCGCCATCTCTCGAGAAACAACATGCAGTACACTAACGGGACTAATGACCGAAGCAGTTGACGCGCCCGAAAACACGAAAAAAGAAATAAATCAAATCGAAGTTGCTTTCAAGACTCTGATATATTCGTATTATGAAATTTCTTTGTTAAGCGCTTGAAATCCTTCTGAGCATAACAGAGCATAACGCAACGTCGCAATTAGTAAAGCTCATCAAATGCTGCGCCTTACGATCCTAATACCGCCGCCAGTCACACGACCAACGTAACCTTACGCCCGGCGCTAAAACTGCCAATTATCCCCACCCAAAGCGGCAACCGAAGCACCCCAAGGGCGTTGGGGTGGCGCGGGTCGCGGCAAGAGGTAAGTGACAGCCCGAGCGACGAGACACGAGGGGGCGACACCCACGAGGCGACAACCGGGAGACGCCAGGCCAAGGCTGGTGCAGAGCGGACCGCTGGAACTGAATGCATAATCAGGACCTTAAGCACAGCGTAGCATACAGCAATCGACATCAATACCGACCTTCTGCGCATGCGCAGCTCGAGTATATAGAGAGGTCGAGTGAGTGAGTGAGTTTTAGCGCCAGCGTAAGGAGACATCTTTAAACTCTATTGATCACGTGACTAACGACGTTTTACGGTCGTAAGGTACAACGTTCGGAAGAGCTTTAGCAGTTACGACATCGCGTTATGCCTTGTAACAAAAGCATTTCAAGCGTCGAACAAAGAAGCTGCATAGTATATTAAGAGTGTAGGCAAGTGGTGAGATATTGGAACCACGGTACGAGTCAGGAGTAAATAAATCTCCTTAAAGCATGGAATTTCAGATTTTGTGACCCTGCATGATGAGTATTCAGAGTGGGATTTTGAATCGGCTTTTCTTGATAATAAAGGGAATAATTGACGACAGCCTTTGTTATGAGCGTAAGACATAACAAAGATATGATATCCACTTCTTTTTCGCGAATTTCTTACGTGAAACCTTTCTAATATTTTCCCTTAATTTTTGCCACAGCAGCGGAGTTGTAAAGAATTTTCCTCACATTCTAAATCATTGCTTAAGCTTAATTCTTGCCAGAGTTGTGGAGTTACCAACTCATATTTGTTTCGCATTCGAGAATCAATTTATATGATTTTGAAAATGAAAACTTTCTGATTTTAGGTGACCATTCGGCCGTTTGAACGGTGACCGTAGAGAATACCTAGACGTGCACTATTTATGAAGGTATACGGTTGTGCCGTAGGCCTAAGGTAAGACTTTATGACTTCAAGGTTCGTCACGTGCCTGTTAGTGTATAACGTCGCTACATAAGGCGTGGCGCTAAAACTCCCTATTGATGTATACTACGCCGTGCTTAAAGTTCCTGAAAGAGTTGCGACATCAACAAAAAACATCGATGTAATTAAATTTTGATGATCAAAATAAAACATCGATGTTACTGGAATGAATCATTTACAAACAAAACATTGAAAACGTAGAAATGACGAGCTCTAGGTATCGATGTTTAACAATACGATGACATATTTGAAAAAAATGCATATTTGCTTTAAATTACTCAATTATAACTCAAAATTAAGTTTTAAAATTTTTTCATTATTTAGCAATAATTTGGGGCTGAAAGGGTTAACAGAAAACATCGGCTGTAAAACATCGATGTTTTCATAAAAGCATGCACATCGACATCTATGTCACATCACTAATTCACACTGCCATCCGGACGTCGTCGATAAACTTGAAGAGCACAAATGAAACTTGAAAACGATAAGCGAAAAAACATGCCAGGCTTAAGATAATGTGGGGGCTGATAGTTCTGATGGGGAAAGTGATTTCGAAGAAGGTTATCTCAGGTTTCCCTTGTCTCTTATTCCCACTTTCCTTTGGATCATTATAATGAACATTAATTTATCGCTCGCTCCAAGGTAATGGATAACCCCACGTCAGTCATAGCCAGACTCGTATTCAACCTGATCTTTGGATTATCCGTGTACTTGAGCTGCTTAAAGGTCACCCAAGATATTGAGAATAAGGCACACGTAAAAAAGAAAAAAATCCTACATTTCGCATTATTATCAAAAACCTCAGAGAGTGGTTGATAAGGTCTAACTGAAGGTGAAAATGACAACCATTTTTCTTGTTTATCAGTAGATTTTCAGTTACAATTTACTTTCCCGATGACGTATGCAAGGACGCGAAGCAAATTATACTCGTATGTAAGAACACATTTTCAGTGGTTGTAGACATTAAATAGTCAAATCCAATATTCATTCACATTTTTTCTTTCCTTTTGAGGATTGATGAAGAGGAAGTACTTATATTCTTACCAGTCTAGCGAAGGCAATAAGACCACGTAGGAACAGAAGGGGTAAGGCCAAGAGCAGAATAATAAAAATTGGATGCAAAATGAAGCAGAGACGAAAGGCTCAGGATGCGAACGAAACTCAAGTCACTCTTCCTTACGTCCTCCCACAGGATCTTTTGAACATTTTCGTGTTCCTTTCTTCCACTATCGAAAGGATGGTATGGAGATAAGTTAACATCTTCCGTAGTACATCCCAAGGACGTTTGCAAAAAATGTTTTAATTCGCATTCCATTTGATTAGGTAGAAAAAGATGTGGACCATATCTTACGTTGTCTTGGTGACACAAAGGCATGAGGAATTTCGCCAAAACCCTCCTTATATCTAGGCCATATGTTCGAATCTCTCATAAGGCATGAATGATAGTCGTGCTGTGTATGGTAGGATCTTCTCAAGCCAACATGCATTACTTTCAACCCCTATCCTAGCCCTAATTAACTTACCCTTACCCAGCACCAATCGGCTTACGCTGGGCCGAGGAGAAGTAGGTTACCGACCGATAGGGTCAGTTTTCGAGCTACATCGACGAAAGGGATTGGAGATTGAATTAACCTGCAGATGCCTAGTCTAAGGAAGACGTCTAGAAAACACTGAAAGATATTACAGACATCAAACAAGAATTCCATACCCTACTAGAGTGGTCATTTCACTAAAGGTTCTGTAACTGATCAGGGACAGCCATGGGATATATGGAAGTTCAATACCAGGATAACAAAGCAAATAAATGTGAGTTCAATATTATTGGAAAGGAATCAGAAAATCACAGCATACGGACAATATTTACATAACCACGAATGTCTAAACTCATTCACAATTTCGTCGAAAGATTGGCGTTCTTGAATATTGAGATTTAAAAAACGGCGGTAAACAAAAGTTCTAACAGAATTGGCTTAACATGAACAGAGTTTTTCAATTATCTCGAAAATATGTGGAGACTTTACAACCAAGAACACATATTTACATTTCACATGAAGTACAAAATGTTTTTAACTGAACATATTGGATGGTGTCAAGAGGCAAAAATCTAATCGTAAAAGTCCAACGTAGCATTTATTATTGTGAGTTTTAATTGACTTTTGTAAATACTACGACAGACAATGGAACATTCCATCCACTGACATACAGAAACACTACATTCTCGCGGAATGAGTTCAACCTAACTTTAATTACTGCCAATAACACCTACCACACGGACAAACCACAATGAATTGCCCGAATTTCTCTACACAGACATACAATGCGACTAAATTGGCGAATAGTTTCCAAACAACATTCCTTTTTCACCTGATTGTTATTGAAATAAAGGTCGGTATTTTATTTAAAGTAGATGTTTCCCCATCATAGAAGCAAGTTTGTTCAGAGCAGCAATTCATTTTCAAATTCTCAATACATTTTCAACAAATAATGAAAACTAGGATTACATTTGTAATAAATCAAATTCAAATAAGAAATATGATGCGTGCACTGAAGAAGAAGAAGAAGAAGAAGAAGAAGAAGAAGCATGATCGAATTGAACGTTTTCTGAAATAACTTTTCTCTGAAAGTATGATGGAAAAACTCAAGTATTTTGATGTTATTTCACATGCTGAACAGCGTTAGATATTCCTTTGAAAAATAGTGAATATTGAAATAGAAAGTAAAAAGTAAAAATTAAATGATCAGTTGTTCATTAATTCTAAATAATCAGGAATTAAAATTTTCTTCTGATACAAGAACGCTTTATAATATTATCACGTAATAGTACTACATAACAGTATTATATAAATGAACAAAATCTGCATTGCCTGAATATTCAGAATACCAAGAAAGCTGCGAGTCCCGATCTCTAGCGGAAAAGCAACGCGGGCCACGTTGTCTGCAATCTCACAGTTCTAGAGCAACTTATGTAACTTTCACATTCTTCAGGAACGTTTGGACAGCAGCCAATGTCGGTTGCCGTCGCCTCGCCTCGATCCAGCCAGGGAACTCCCTCACGACGAGAAAGAAAGAGCGCGCGGGGGAGAAAGAAGGGAAAAAGACGAGGGTTCTAAATTAATTTACGCCACTCCCACTGACACTCAGTGGCCGTAAGAGTACGTCGCGGCAACTGCTCGGTCTGAAGTGGCTGCCAGGCATAGCAACTGTCCAGCGGACAGTTAACTCGCCCTCCACGCGGTCCTGAAGTTCCTGCACGAACCACGTGGCTCGCAGATTGAAACGATCTTAAATGACGTTGCGTCGACGGGTGGTTGGACATTTTGGTCCTTTGGTGAAGGAGAGATTCAAAGAGTGAGTGAGACGATCCCGCCAAGACAAGATTGTTTCCTCTTTGCTCGTTGATGAAGTGGCTATGATCGTTCTTTTAATTTCAAGAAGGTTACTGGCATTCTAATGATGGGGTTTTGTTTCAAGGAATGTAGAATATATGTATAATATATAAATGCGCATACAACAAAATTATTTTCAAGGGAAATAGAACCTTCGTAACACCCTGAGGCAAAGTTGTCTTTCTTTAAAATTACGCTCTTATTCCTTATCGTGAGTAATAGAAAGGAACCAACTCACAATCACTCTCACTCACAGAATATTGGGAACGACAACGCAAATTCGCGAACAAAATAACCAAGTTCTTAGAGAGTGCCTTATAACTAAGTTCTTACAGAGAGCAGTTGACACTTCTCTTCACGTGTCCAAATTTGTGACGAGTCCACGACCTACGAGATTAACATAAAACAGTACATTTGCCTAACAGCCAATTTCGAAATCATATTATGCCAAAATACATTGTTGCCGTGCAGTTTGTTTACAAAAAACGAATACGATTACATACAATTTAAGGAAGAAATTGACTTTCAATAAAGTCATCGAAGGAAAACGAAGTTCTTGTAAAATATCTTGAAAAGAATCATTGATGTATCTTGCAAACTGAATATCGCCAGAAATTCTTAACACCGAAACTAATAATCGTATGGTTATTCCCCCTCTTATTGTGTCTTTCTTTCTTTCTTTCTTTCTCCACAATATAGTGTTGAATACATCTTTATTCATTGAAACAAACTTTCAACAAGAGCAGGAAATTCAGAGATGTGCTTTCGTTCGCATCGCCATTCTCCGTGTTTCCGCATTAGTTAGTTGAGGCCTACGTAGGGCAAAATTACACATAAGACTTAATGCTCAAAACTAAAAGTTTGACTAATTTAAATTAACTAAAGTATGTTTTGAGTACAACAATTAAATGTAATACTGAATGATTCATCTTGCACGCAATGTACTACTACAGTACTTATTATTTTCTGAACGTTTCAATTTGCCCGCTATCAACAAAAGCAGCTAGTGAAGTCATAGTTATGCCATTTCTCTCTTTTTAAACCGATGTATAAGGATATCATGTTCTTGTGACAGTACTAAATTCTACGCAATCTGTCCCACAAAGCCTCTTCCCTTGATGAAGAAATACGCCCGTGCACGTACTGAAAGACGTATCCCTTGGATGTGGTGCTGACCACAAACCGTAGCCCTGGAAGGAAATAAACTTCCGCGGTGTTCTAGAGCAGTGGTGGTCCGCGGCAACAACTTCGGGCTGCCTTGTGCTTCCGGAACGGCTTTACTGGCCTCCCCCTCCGCCCCTGCGCTCTCCTCCACACCCCCGTGACCGACGCGGGAAAGCACCCACCCGCCCTCTGGAGGCAGAGCGAAACAAACTTCCTCTCTGCCCCTTCCGCCTCCACTGCCTCCTAACCACTAACACATTCGCCATTGCCATTGCTTTCATCTCCCCGTCATGAAATACCTCTGGCACAGATTTATCACTTTTATTAAATGCTAAAAACTAGCGATTGTATAGAATGTTTTAATGATAGTATGTACAGTGAAAAATAGCGACATGATTCAAAAACTAGTGATGCTAAAACAGCACGTACTTTCTCTTCCGTACTTTCATGCAATATTACACAAAACGTACTCAAATATTCGAAAAATTGTAATTAATCTTATTTAAAAATATACCCTAAAGGAACAGACCATTAAAGGGAAAAGCTCTATCTTCATAATTGTAGTAGTAGGAAGACGCCGAATTTTTTTTTTTTTTTTTAACTTTTTGCAATTTTCGAGAAATCACTTTTCAATGAAAATAACACGGGCACCATTGTGTTAAACGCCCTTCACACTATCCAGCATCAAAATTTAAACAGATTTTATGGAGCCATTTTCAAGGGGCTTGATGGCACCATCAAATTCAAGGGCCGCGACAGTAGATAGAACGATTGTGTATTATGAATTTTGGAGAAAATCGGAAGTACGGTTTAGCCACTAGCGTTCTTCACAAACGGACAGATGTTTTGCCGTCATTCGATTTTTCGGTATCAAGGGCCCACAAAGCATGAATTCTTGCTACACTACAGGTTAGATTTCTTCTAAATTTAGCACCTGAATTTATTCACTTTTCGTTGCCGTAGCCCTTTAATAAGAGTTATTTTACCGAAAATTCGCCGTTTTTTTCGCGCAACATTACATAACTTTCTCTCAGTTCCGTATGCGGTAGCGAGAAAGTAAAATATGAAGGTCTTGGAACTGTAACATCATAAATCATGCCAGCCACAACAAGCCTCCTGCTATACGTACATGGTGATGTGTTGCTATTGATGGAAGTGCGGCGAATTTTGCAGCAATATAGTTCATCTTATTCATATTTATTCCAGAAATAACAAGATAAGATATACAAAAAATTGATTTATTAATATTTATCTGGGAGAGGTGGCTCAGTGCATCAACTAATGTCACTGCAGGGCCTCTGACCGGGAGGTCCTAGGTTCGAGTTCCGACGGTGGCAGGATTTTCGATACTAGGTTCTCAGCTCCGTCGAATTCAGTCGCTGTCTGGAGGAGAATTCTAGCGGTCGGCTACTCTGATCGGTAGTTTTCCGTGGTTCCTCCGATCAACACCAGACGAATGCCAGAGTAGTACCCTAACAAACGGACCCCGGACTGCGCGCTATCTTACCTTCCCCTTCCTTGTCCTATCCTCACCTCTTACTTATACACACTTATACTAACATGCACTAGACTAGACCCATGCCGGGGGACTGGTCGTTGGCCTAAACTTGTCTCGGCTGGGGCGGTGCCCCGCTGGTGGGAGATACCTGGTTAACGAAAACCCCGCTGGTCGATGTAGGTCGACTCCGGGTCTCGCCATCCAGCGGGAAATCACTGACACCTCCCAATGAAAAACATGCACTTCACTTACGGGAATGGCCTCAGTAGTTGATGCGCCCCGGAATCACTAACAACCAATCAATCAATGAACATCTATGAAGAGCGGAAGGGTTGTTGACGCTTGTGTGGCAGAGTTTATAACAACTCCAAGTCCTTTTATTATAACAATGGTTCAAATATATGATTGAAAACAATGCTGAAAATAAGCAATTTTTCATGAGTTCAATATTTTAATAATGTTCAATTATATATTAGATTAAAAATCAGGACACGTTTCAAAAAATATATTAAACATTTATTAACAAATCACCAAAAAAAATTACATCATTAACATATCTGCTTAGAATACAAATTATGGTTTTGGATTCGCGAACGTAAAACAATGATTGACTCTCAAGACCGTTAAAATGTGGAGAAAAATCTTTCCACCTCAAAACGCGTAATAGCAAAGTTGCTCTATTAGAATACGTGACTTTCAGCATTGTCACATACACACAGAAGAGGCGCCGTCCTTAATACAAAGAACTGCCTCTGATATGACTTTTGTTTCATTTACAACACAGAAGAGAGGAGAGGAGCGAAATATAAATGTCCCACCGCATGACGTCGCATGTGTTACTGCAAAAAAGGAATATTTTGATAATGATCCCTGAGTTTCACATATCACTTCCATTACAATCACTCTCTATTATTGCAATCACTTCTTATTTCTGTTGCTTTTTGTATTACTTGTGCACCAATTAACTTAGCATCTCCCGGCCTTTCCTGTACGGAATTATTTTTCCTCATAGCTGAATGAATGATGGCGAACAAGTATCTGAGTACTGGCAACTGGTTTACTTGGCAACATTAATTAATGAATTATGCCAATAATAAAGTGAGAGACGTAGTGGTTTGCCTTGTTATTCCCGCAACATACCGTGATGGTGAAAACTTTTGAGAGATTGAAATTCACAAAACCTCAGTTATCTCATCTATTTAGAATGCCACGTTGCACATTGTGTAATTATGTTTATTTCAGTTGATTTTCATTTTAGACGACTATCATAATTACTATATATTACACACTTATTTACATTATTGTTCGTGAATTTTATTCTGCTCCTGTAGGGCACTCACATTACGGAAACTTCATTTTCGTAGTCCACGCACTCCAAAATTGTGCTAGAAAATTTTTAATTTCATCACTTTTTCTCCCTAGAACTTCGAATTAGGAATCTTTGAAAATATTTTCAAATCTACTCTTTTTCGCAATGACATACACTCCTGTCGTCCACCATTGTCTCTTTCTTGCCTACTCCGACGTCGACTCTTGTACCTTCTTATTCATCACAACTCTTCTTCTTCCTAGGGCTTTTATCCATCGCGACAACCACACACAAAGCTTCGACCATACACTAACAAACACTTGCAGGCTCCTCTGATCTGGGGTCAGCAGAACGCGAGGCCCTCCGCGACAACACACACACAAAGTCAAGGGACAAACAGCCATGCCCAAGGCGGGACTCGAACCCGCGACCCTTCGGACCGAAGCGCTGAGCCGGTACTCGCTCTTAGCCACCTCGGCCATCCAGGTCGGCTCATCACAACTTAATACAACTTAATAATCTTGAAGGCCCTTTCTCACGGTAGGGTTTTCGTGCAGACTCTCGTACAGGAACTTCAAGATCCCAAACTCGAAGTGTAAAAGCCAAAAGTCATGTTTACGGAAATGCATGTTTTCTGCACCATTGGCCACTAGGGCCGCCAAGTGGCCAGTAAATTCATTCCCGATATTTGTGTACGTGCGTTGTAAGCGACTTTATTAATACTTTTTTAAGTGTTACTAAAACATGGAGACAAAAAGAAGAAAGGCCAGCATGGTTGTTGCTACGAGCACGCCTGAGACGGTTTTAGCGGATATGCAGAAAAAACGCCCCGAATAGAGGAAATCTTGGCTGCAGAAGTGAGATTTAGTAACCTCACATTTGCAAGAGACAGTTAAATAAACTCACCAGAAAATCTGAGAACGCGAATTCGCTACGATAATACACAAAATCTCACGAGTCGCACTTAATCTAACCACAAAATTGGAAAGGACCGATGATGTCCGTTGTAAAGAAAATGGTTACTGAACGAGTATGCTGCTAGAAGCGCTAGAGTCAAACTATGTTATCTTTCTGAAACAATGCAAACCTGCTCAAAAGTTTTCGTGCAGAAATCGTATAGTTTGGAATGCACGTTTCCTGTACGTCCAACCTGCACACAAAACAGTACCGTATAAAACGGCCTAAACAATTATGAATTGTCTATTTTTTTCTCTTTGCCGCCATTCTTCTTCGGTAAGAATCGAAGCAAGGAAGCAAGGATTCAAGGATTTTTGCTTCTTTCAATTCTTGGTTTCATATTACCTCGTCTCCACAATGTTTCTGAAGTCGCAGTTTTCACTGACATCAACACAACCACTTCATGCTCTTATCAGTCCGCATCCCATTTTATCACCCCCAAAACTACATTTACTACCAACCCTACCGCCTCCCCAACACATCACTTTACCAAAAGTATCGCTAATATTGCTGTCGCCTCTGCTGTCGCACTACCACACACACCACCGTTATAATCACAACATTCACATCTACAACTTCGCGAGCGCAGCCACTAGCCATCGCCTCCACTACTTTCTCTCACATCCACATCACCTGTGCCAAATCCACCACTTCTTCCAGCACCGTCATCTCCAACACTGCCGCCACCACCACCATCTCATTTTACCAACTCAGTACTACCAACACCACCACCAAGTCACGACCCCGCCAATTCAACATCACCATCACCATCATGCCACTGCTGCCACTACGCAATCATCACTACTTTCCCCACCATCAGCATCCTCGCAACAATCTTCACAACCGGGAGCGGTGGCTCAGTAAATCAGCTGATGTCACTGCACTGCATCTGACTATCATCAACACCGGATGCCGGAGCAGTACCCTAACAAACGGGCCACGGACCGCCCGCGATCTTTCCTTCCTCTTCCAAGCTCTATCCTCTTTCCTTACACACACACACACACACACACAAACATGCACTACACCACCACACAGGACGGGAGACCGGTCGGGGACTTAGAACATGTCCCGGCTGGGCGGTGCACCGTTGTTGGGAAATACCTGGTTGGGGAAAACCCCCGCTAGTCGACGGTAGGTCGGCGCCGTATCTCGCCATCCAGCGGATGGAAGATCACCGCTACCTCCCGATGAAAAAACATACACTAAACCTAAGGGACTATTGACCTCCGTAGTTGACGCGCCCGGAATCACAATCAATCACACCATTGCAGCAGCAGCACCACCACCACCACAACCATCCCCCTACCACCATCCCTATACCCATCACCACAACTTTCCCCACCATCACCACAATCATCACCATTCCACCACCACCACCATCACCACAATTTTCCTCATCACCATCATCACGGTCACCGTTCCCCCGACCATTCCACCACCACACCATCACCACAACGTTCCCCACCATCACCATCCTCACCATCACGGTCACCATTCCACCACCCCCGAGCAGCGGCGCGTGCGGCGGAAGATCGATGCCCAGGCGCGTGGCTCGAGGCGCTCGCCCCGCGCTGCACCGGCGGCGCCACGCCCCCCCCCTCGCCCCCCCCCGGCGGATGTTTCGTCACTCGCAACGCCGGCCTTCGTTACGACAATCTCCGGCGAAAAGGGCTTCGCCGCTGTTATTTAATGCTAAGCTGCGCTGAGCTCGCCCAACGCGCAAGACAAAGCAGACGAGACAGTTGTAATATTATTTAATAACGGATGTTGCTTTTCTACATAAAGTATTGGCAGTAGATGACCTCGAATGTCAGACTTAAAAGCTCTTTACTGCACTCTCTACTTAAACTCTTTTTACTGTAGCAATGTGAATAAATATTTCAATCTATTTTTAAAAAAAGGTGATGATGAAATTTCAATATTAATAATAAAAGATATTCTATGTAAAAAAATCGAAACAACACGGAAAAGGAAGACGAAGTGAGCCAATGGAAGAATGCATTTCAGTTCCATAATAGCTGTATACTTAACATTATGAATACAAATGCGGGGGATAACTTCTAGTATATAATAATGCGAGGAAATGTCAAACATATGTAAACATAAATACTGATACTTGCCATTTATACTGATGACTGGCTACGAAAACAAGTTCATGGAAAGAAAGAAAGAATTAGCCAGAGAGAAAGAAAGAAATAGCCAGAGAGAAAGAAAGAGAGAGAGAGAGAGAGAGAGAGAGAATGGGAGAGTTCTAACGTTACAATGGTATCAGATGTCTTAAAAGGACGATGAGAGAGATCGATACAAATGGATCAGAGTTACATTCATCGGAGCAAAAATTAGTTCAGTAGTAGATTTCTGTGATTGCACTGCTTCATGATCTATAGGCTATTCACATCTAGAACTAGATGCTACTACGTGTGCAAAATAAATCGAAAAAGAAACAATGTACTCTGACTACACAACATTTGAAAATTATCACTATTCACCGAATATGAATATGGACTTGACATACAATGTTCATTCTTATGCTCTGAAAGTCACAGAATGGATTCATTACTGCCTACAAACAAAATTAAATATTGGTAAAAATACTGATAAAATAACTAGCAATGACATGAATTTATTATAAGAATTTACATTGGTTTAACTTAGCCTCGTTGATCTGCAATATCAATCTCCAAAGGAATACTATTAAAAAATATGCCGCGCTGCAAGGAGTGCATTATTTTCAGAAAATACCATTTTATATTGAATTTTGACTTATTGTGAAATTATATTAATTTTAAAATTTAAAGAAAATTTTTGAACTACATTTGGATTTTTCACTCCAAAATGGGACAGTAAGTTTTTCGGACATATTCTGATTTGCTTTTACTTACTTTGCATTACACGAATAATTAAAGTCGTTTATAAGCTGATTTAAAGAGTGTAAATGTACTTGTAATGTTTAAGATAAACAGGACTTAATTGCTCAATCAAGTAGTTTACTCTGTTTCGAAACATTTAAATATAGACACCGACTATTCGAACCTCCATTATCTTTACCTTTTACAAGTTTACGACACCCGGAACTTCTAGACACCGACTCCTTTCGTGACAAGACAATACGCATGTCACCATTGTTTCGATCGGCGTTCAAGAGGCGAACTACACTGCGCCTCGTCAACTCGGTGAATGAAATGTCTTCTACTACTTGGCTCGTTCTATTGACACGTCGCGTCGCCGCACACGAATGCCGCCGGCGTAGTACGTCACGACAGCGGGGCACGCTTAGGAACAGCGAGAAACAAACACGAGATAGACGTGCACCGTGAACCTCTTTTGTTTGTTTTGCTTTCGTATCTCCTCGCGAGCCCCACAAACACGTGGAAAGAGCGTTCCAAGGTTAAATGCGTCGGAAACCGAAGAGAAATATTCCTGGTCGCATCCGTGATGCACATTAAACCGGAAACTATCTTCGTTATAAGAATTAACGTATTAGTAGGCATTAATGAGATGCAATTAAATTGGCAGTTAGACCTTCCTGGAAGATAATGAAACTCGCTATTACAAATTACGTAACACAATCATATTGAAATATTTAAGATTTCAGAGATACATTTCGTAAATGTTCGCAAATGAACAATAATTGGACCTCTTGAATTTGAAAACGTAATGATTTTCTCATGTTTCTAACCGTAGACGTCTTCCACACTTCTTTAGAGATTCTTTTGAGAGATGTCAGAAAATGACATCCTCCCAACATATGGCTATCCTGTAAATCGAAAACTTGAAAAATGCTTATTGTTGTTCAGTATTTATTTTCCAAGATTAATGAAATGAGGATTGTTTACAATTTCTGGAAAATACAATCACTGTTCACCATGAACACAGAGTTAAATATGTTTCTGAAAATGCATATGAATTGTTTTACACTTACCAAGATTTTTACTAGTAAGTCGTGGACTATAGAAGGAAATCCTGCTATACATAGAAACATTTTTTTGCGATTTCGTATATTGGTAATTTAAATTAACGTAAAAATTAAAGATAGAATGCATACAAATAGGAAAACTAGCGATTATAAAAATTGTCATTGTTGTAATAAATCTTGGATTATTAAACAACTGTTTGAAACTAAATAGTTTTGGGTTTTGATTTGTTTCTATATTAACACACAAAGATTGACGAGAGATTTAAAATAATGTTGAAAATCTTCTTTTATTATCTTGAAAGTAGCTGCTGAATTTCGTACTTTCTATTAATTTTGTAATGTTTTAAAACAATAATTTCTATTAACTATTGAAATGTTTTAACATATTATGCAGGATTCAGCAGTAAAAACACATACATGTATTATATGCATTAATATATCTTTGATCCGATGAATAAGCTGATAAGTCATAAACACTTAATTTTACAAGAGAGCAAAGAAACATCTTATAACTGAATTAAATCAGTGTTTAATAATATTCAAACGAAGGTGATATTTGAATGAAACTATTTGTGTGTAGGTTTTGTTTTAATATCATTGATCCCTGATTTACAGAATTAGTTTAAAGTTGCTTTTGTTTCCTATAAAATTAAGTTTTTTTTTTCACTTAGTTTATCACCGGGGTCAATGATATTATTGTTAGAATTTCTAATGCTCTTTACTTTTTCCAATAGTTTAGTAGTGTTATCTAATTAAGTTGATATCATGACAGCTCGTCTAGAGTCTGAGTCACGCCGCTTTAAAGCAAGAAGGTAATCTACTAATTCACGTCAATCTACGTTCTCTACACTTCCAGAGATGCCATCATCTCCGCGTCAGAAGTGTCCTAGAATCGTTTCTAGGACACTATGATCCGTCTCGCAACAATTGGTTCTATTTGCCTAGTTTTAGATTTCGAGAAATATTACGACTACCAAATTAGCATATCATTTTCACAAAACACTCGCGTATAGAAATGATTACGGGATATTTCCTGGGTTTGGCGAGAATGCACAGGACCTTATTACAGAATTTCAAGATTTCTTTTCCTTAATCGGCTTCATTAATTTTAGACATCATCCGGAAGCTACCATGACAAAAGTTAATTAAATTTTCCATGTCGATCGCAGCATCGCCTGTAATATATGTAAGCAAGTAAAGTGGCAGTGACTCACTGAAACGCATTCAAATTTATCTTGAAAATAAGATTAAGACATTAATTGGGTGTGTATGTATGTATAATATAAACCAGAAAATAATTTTCGTATTTCTGGACACATTATTTCCCTCACTTTCAGTAATTATTTTAATTAAAGAATAATACACATTTTCTTCTCCATGGTTTATTCTCTCGTAGAAAAATATACGAACTACATGGTTCTTACCGTGGCCCACGAGAGAGGGGTTCTTTCGTGAGCAACGGTTCTTACAATATTACGTAATCATCAAATTAGTACAAAACTACTCTTCCAAGGTGAGCTATGAAGTCTGATGAAAAATTGCAACAGTTTCTGTTAGCCGAAATACGGTATATTTCTGTCTGTATTACTTATCTTAAAATATTTAGCTTAAACAGTTAGGTCATAATTCGCGCCAATTCATGGCATTTAGAATGCAGATGATGAATGAGTCATTCATAACGTTCAGCTAATGAGTAACGGTATGAGAAACGCCGGACAGCATATTTCTTCAAGTTAGCGTATATATTACGTAATTTTTACGTAGCCACGTTTCCCACGTTCAACATTCCGCAACATATATAAGACCCGAAATCACTGAGTTTGAATTTATGAAACGGCGACCTAATAAAAATAATATATTCAGTAACCATATTCATGAGCATTTCACAGTTCATCCAAAATTCTGTTTTCTTCATTGCCAGAAGTGAACACATGTTAGCCATTATAAACAGTTGATATATATTTGTAGATATCAAAATATTTCATTTTAAAAAAAGATATATTAAGAATTACTATAAAATTTTGAAAATATTAACTAATGTATTAATCTGTATTTTCATTCTCATTAAGTCTTCTCTTAACATCTGGGAAGTTTCTAAAACTCTTAAAACGAGAAAAACCAGTGGTGCTAAAGCACGTACTTTCTCGCCTTTAGGAGTGGTTATTTCATATTATTTATACCTTAATTTCTCTTCGAATTAACACGTCCGTGTAATTCTTTTCTTCTCACTCATTACAAATGGTGGAATATTTGCTGAGGAAACTATATTTTCAAGCAAATATCACCACAAATTTGACAAGTATATCTGCTTTTCATACTACGTACATCAGCTAAATTATGTCGCAACAATGAGACGTAATTCAGAGAAATTCGGGAGTAACGACGTGCAATGTCATTGTTGCATTCCAATCTGATACACCCTGACCGCTAGCAATTTTATTTCATATATTTCAATTCGATTTTAAGTTATTTCCAAAAGATTAATTTGTGAACATATAACAAAAGCTTGAATGTAAGAAACTAACAAAGACATATGAAATAATATACATATTCTAACTTACGTAACATCCAACTGCCTCAAAACATTTCTAAAATTACGATCACGAAGTGCAGGATTTTCGGAGAGGGCGACTTAGTTTTACACCAAATTACACAAAAAATACTAATATTTTCTGAAAATTCAACATGACGTTCTTTGAAGATCGGTTTTTGAAGAACACATTTCATTAAGAAAAACAAATTGCATCTTCACAATCGTAGTTGTAAGAAGACGCCAAAGCATTAAAACTTTTTAAATTTTCGAAAAGTCAGGGTTTTAAACGAACATGAAACATCCTCTTTTCTCTTAATTTAATAAAAAAATGTGCCGTTTTTTAAGTTTTACGCTGTTTAAAAGAAATAAAAATGGCCTTTGTTTGATGCCAATATTCACAAAAAATACTGGTTTTTGAAAAATTGAACGTGATAATATTTTTAGATCTATTTTTCATGAACACATATCATTAAGAAAAAACGTTTATCTTCAAAGTTGTAGGAAGACGCCAAAAACATTTTGAATTTTTTCAATTTTCGAACAATCAGGATTCTCAACGAACATGAGACCTGCACCATTCTCTTAAACGTCCTTCTCACTAACTAATAACGAAGTTTAATGAAAATAATTGGAGCCATTTTTTTGAAAATTTGAAAAATATCCAAGGGACTTCATGTAAAGTACCCCCCAAAATTAAAATATCGGTTTCAAATACAAGAGGCCGCTCTAACAGCCATATCGATTGTGGAATATACATTTTTGAGAAAATCGGCGGAATATTTTAACCGCTAGCGGTGTTCACAGACTGACGGACAGACGTTTTGCCATCAATCGATTTGTCGGTGTCAAGAAAAAATTAATAACGCGCCAGCCGATTAAAAGAGAAATGAAAATTATTTTATTATTTCCTTTGCAAAAATGTACATTGATTACAGCTATTCGCAATGACAGATATCTGGAACTTATTATCAGAATTTTATTTCCTGCGTACTTTTTTTCTTTTTGTTTGGTTTCAGTTCTACTGATTGATCGATATTCCTGGCACATCAATTGCTATGTCCATAAATCCCGTTAGTGTAGTGAAACTTTTAACCCTAGGGGTAGAGGTTGGAAGATGGGATGCGGAACTTTGGCACGTCGACATCCTAGGGATTTCCCAGGTATCGCCCCCAGCGAGATACTGCACCAACCGAGACGAGCTTCAAGCTCCCGACTAGTCTCCAAACACGTGTAGTAGATTAGTTCAATTTGTGTGTGTGTGTGTGTGTGTGTGTGTGTGTGTGTGTGTAGTGCGCGCGCATGTGATGTAAGAGGAGGGATAGAAGGAGAAACGGGAAAGAAAAATCGCGTGCTGTTCATGGCCAGTTTGTTAGAATAATGCTCCGGCATTCGCCTGGTATTGATCGGAGAAACCACTGAAAACTATCACCGGCCACCAGACTTCTCTTGTAGGCAGTGGTTGAGATCGACCAAACTACACAGCGAATAAGCTCTTAAGGACTGGTTTACCTAAAGAGACAAGCAGAACCACCCCTGTGTTCTGACATGAGGTCCCTGCTCTTTTAGGGATTCAATGGGCTTATATCATTATTATCATCATCATCATCATCATCATCTCACCAATGTCGAAAGTTCGCTACCGTCGGGACTGCAACCCTAGGTCCGTCACAGGAGTGAAACTCTCCCAGGCAAGAGTCGCTGCAGGGACAGCGGCAATGCTGCCTCGGAAATAACTCAGCAGGTCAATTCGACGGAAAATGGGATCCCTGTACTACGTCGTTGTGTACGGTTTTGCATGGTTTGCGCATACGTGATGTACGCGCGATACAATGGAAGTTTACAAGTGTGAGAGTGATGCTAACGTGTGTGTTAATGAGGTATACAATTACTATGGAAACGAATTAAAAGCAACGAATTAAAAGCACGCGAAGTCATAATCCAACTAGTGATAAGGGATACATGTGATTTGTCGCCTTTCGTCGGTTGACTGGGCGTGCAACATGAATGTACGTAGCTACATCAACACGACTGACATCACAATTTTTAGAGATAATTTTAGGAACAAAAGGTCTGTTAATTATCACAGATAAGTATCACAAGTTCTAAAATGTAGTCTCATATCGCATCACAGTGACGAATGATAGCCATGTTCATTTGAAATCTTCTGGACTAATTCAGGAAAGTAACATTGACATACATTATCGCAAAATATTCATTCATCTTTTCCATCAACTATTATAAATGTGTGGTATGTATTACAATATTCGGAAAGCAGTCAGTCATTCAGTATATTCTAGGATCATTCTTAACATCGTATTCCACAACTAGAGAAATTATTTTTCAGAGATACTACTAGAGATATTAACATAGTTAAGGCTGAAACCAATGTTGAAACCAAATTTGCAAATTATTGTCGACTGTTAAAGGTAAAAATAAAATTGGACTCAGAACAAACTTTAGAGTTTTAATGATAAGATCCAAATAAGTGGTAAGGATAATTGCAATTATTCATTAATTTATTCAGCGTTTTTACAGATACAGGAGAAACTGATTCAAATGGAGCATTATACATTCTTTTAAAGACAGAATAATGAAGTAAAAGGAATTTCATTAAATTTGAATTACAACCAAGTAGTGGGACTAACAGACGATCAGAACCTATTTTAACACTATTGAGAATTGACCACTCTGATCTAACCCATGAGCATATATTTTAAACAAATCAAATCCTAATATAAGTAATTCTCCATGTATCATTTCATCCTTCCTACCGTGCCATCCAGTCATGTAACACTGGAAGATACGAATACCCACAAAGAAGAATTGGAAATAAGTGATGAATTAAAAAATAATTAACTCATTAAAATTTCTAAAAATATTATATATTCATATCAAAACAAACTTCTATGATATTATTTTGTACCGTAAGGCGTGTATTATAACTGAAATTAATAGAAAAATGAGATGTGGTTACTAATAACACCAAGGACATTATAAAAGATTTCTATCACGCAAGGTTTAAAATGTATGAACATATTTAGTACTTGAAATAAACAAGATCCTATACTAATTTCCGCATTGTCACTTCCGTTATATTATTACAAACTTTTATGAGCATGCTGCATATGAGGTAAGAACAAGTTAAAAATTGAACATATTAAAAATGGAATTCGTGCAATAATATCCAGACATTCATATAGTTTGTTAATTCTTCTCTACAATATTGATAGAGCGAATGACAATGATTTGAGTTTTCCATACAACCACACCAAAAGGTTCGTTGTACAGGTGACAACACTCGTGAACACCCGCCCATGTTTCTCCCAATCACAAACACGACAGCCAAAGTACAAAGAATACTCAAGTTTTGTAATTATATAAATATATATTTTTCTTTTGAAGGTTGGGTGTAAATCTTCCACAAACGTAACAGAAGTTATCGGGTTAATTTGCCCACTTTCGATGTGAAATGATTTGCATTTTACCGAACCGATTCAACCTACAAGTATCATGCGACGTATTTCACTTTATAAAAAACACAGAACTGTAATGTATTAATGCATTTGAGGCACACGCAAACCAGACACGAACTTCACGTGCATTGCGGGTCAGTTGCTACACTTCCGCATGACATGGACTGACTCAGAATCCGCCACCCCATACTTGCGATAAGACTAAAATAATTCCTGGCGGTGATTGATGCGCTGTAGGAAATCCCATGGTGCACGTCACTTGTTTTCAAAAAACCCACCCAATAAGACCTACTCGTAATTTAGCGCGACTACCAGACACGAGAAAAAAGACGGCAATCTTCGAATACAGAAGGTAAAAAAACAACAACAAAAAGACGAAAGCTACATTTTGTTGATATCTCATGAACGTGGCAAAGAGCAACTGAACAAATACTTTATTTTTAAATAGATTTTATGCGTGTTGATTCTACATATCTTACATATGAAATTTCAATGTATTTGCATTAATAGCAAGTTACGGTATGATACGGTATAAAGATTCGGTATATTTAAAAACTTAGATGTTATATGACGTTTTTATTGTCATATTCGTTATTTACGTGTAACATTGAGTATGTTGCGCACTCTACTTTCCTGAAGGTAAAAATCTTGTTCCCTGGAGTAACCACATAGGTTGATGTGACTTAAAAATAAAAATAAAAAACTACTTCTCACTGAACGCCCCTGCAACGCCATACATTCCTTTCCCTTTATTTTCTCAGCTATCCTTCTTCATTTTCACAAATGCCGGCGTCCCCTCCCCCATCCTTGTATGCATCAATCGCACAATTAACATCAGCATCAACCTGCGCGGCAGGCGAAGAGCAAATAGCACGAGCGGCTGAGGAGAACCTTCGCCATGAGCTTTCACTTCACGATTCCCAATGCCGAGCTCGCCAGATCACCCACGACGCATCGCGTCGCCCTGTTTGCTTACTCCACGTTTCACGAGGCACGTTAACACCTCGCTAACGCTGGACGTCTCTGCCTTGGTGGCCACCATGGAGGCCATCAGAAACGGTGGGGGTACGAACTCTGATAGTGGAAGGTATTGCTACTGATTCCCGGCACGTGAACTGCTAGGTCATCTAGTCCCATAAGTGTAGGGCATGTTTTATACAACGATTTTCCAAAGGATGAGCCAAAGTGACAGTTCGCGTAAACAAGTGAACATCACATGTATTTCAGAGAAGTATCCCTCCGCCGCGACAGCTGTTCAGCCACGCCCCTTTGTAAAGTGCTAATGGCTCCTGTGAAAACATTGCTATGCAGATGTCTAAGAGTTTCGCTGAGGTATATGCTCGGTTTTAAAATAAACATAATATTTATCACACAAAAAGTAAATTCAATGTAATATATAAAGAAAAAAATAATTTTTACAGAAGAAGAGCACATTACACCGCACTTCCTAATATCAATTATTTCTCGCAGCGCACTATATTTTTGTCGGACAAGGACACCACAAAAGGAAGTGTCGAAGCCATTTACAAGTTAGCCAACTGCAAACCAACGAATGCGGGAAGGGAGTCTTAATGGGTTCAAGGGCACAACGACCACAGAACTTTCAGTTATGTTGCCAGTACTAGCTGTCACTTTGGCTCAACCTTAAGAAAATCGTTCTATATCGCGAAAGGTGACTGTAACTTTGCCCATCGGGCTGACGAGATCCAGCGCTAACTTACGTCGGCTGGTGGGGTTTTCCCCAACTAGGTATCTCCCACCAGTGGCGTTCCGCTCTAGCTGCAAAAAATTCTTAAGCTCCCGACTCGTCTCCCGACATCTATGGCACTGTAGTATATGAAAGTGTAAGTGTGTGGAAGTAAGGGGTGGATAGGACACGGCAGTGGAAGGAAAGATGGCGCGCGCGGCCCGTGGTTCGTTTGTTAGGTCCGACATTCACGTGGTGTTCATACAAGAAACCACGACAAACTACCGATCAGAGCATCCGGCCGCTAGAATCCTCATTCAGACATTGGCTGAACTCGACCTGTTCTAGCTAGTGTTAAAAATCCTGCCACCGTCGGATCCACTAGGATAATAATGCTTCAAACATCGATACATCGATGTTTGATACATCGCTAAAGGGTTTTCGATACATCACTAAGGTTTCGATATATCGCTAAAGGGTTTTCGATGTCGATGAAAACATCGACGAGAAAACATCGATGTTTTAATAATTGACTAACAAACATGCGATTCTCCTATCCATTTTTAAATATAGTACGTAAAAGGGATATATTTTATTGTTTGGTTACCAGCATGTACAAATTATTTTCGAATGTAAAAAATAAAATTAACAAAAAAGGGACATCATAAGGGACATCGTGTTTCGCTACCGATTACGCGTTTCTTTGTCGATTCAGGCAATGACACGCCTTGCGATAGCACATTAATCACACAAGCAGCTCCACAAACTTCCTCAGATTGCACAGGCGAAATGTGCAGCATGATTATGAAAATGACGCAAAACAACGAACATTGCAGTGGATTGATGTTACTCTCAACGTGCTTAAACCTTTTTAAAAAATAATATTTAAAAAATTAAAATTAAGGCTGAGGCAAAAAGGTTGCTTCGCGATCAAGGCGAGTCGGACAAGTCCGACTGATGGCTGTCCTGTATCAATGACGAACGTTCCGTCAAAATTTGCACGTTTTCTAGGAGCTTTCTTTAATTACTAGTAAATGGATGTATTTTGAACACGAATATCGTAACCGTTGATCAGTATGTGGTTTATAAAATATCGTAGCATTGCAATGTGAAAGAATTTATTGGGATTGATTCATTGATTATTTCGCGTTTCCGCGCGCTGATATATTTATTAGTCCTATAAGTATAGTGCATGTTCTTCCACGGGGATATAGCTGTGTACCGGCGGGACCGCTGAGAACCGGCGCCGACCTTTACATCAGCTTGTGAGACTTTCCCTTCCAGGGATCGACATCATTGGCTACCGTACAAGCCGAGACAAGGCCTAAGCTCCCGGCTGGTCTCCCAACATGTGTGGTAATATAGTGCATGTATGTGTGTGTAAGGAGAGGTCAAGAGAAGGAAGAGGAAGGAAAGATCATGCACGGTCCATGTCCTATTTTGTTAGAGTGCTGCACCTGTTTTCGCCTGGTATTAATCGAAAAAACAAAGGAAAACAACTGATTAGATTAGTCAGCTGCTAGAATTCTTCTCCAGACAGTGCAAGAATTCGACCTAGTTATGTAGTTGAAACTCCTACCACTTCCGACTCGAACCTTACGACAGTCCGGTCAGAGGCATTAGTTAATGCTTAGTCACCCCAGCCACAATTTATTTGGAGTGAGCCACAAGAAAGTAAAATAATACACCTACAAAACCTAACATGTAAATGCAGGGCTTTCTGGAGTATTGCAGAATAAAGGAATATTTTAAAATTTGTCATGTCAGTAGAGCCGTAAGTCTTACATGCTGACTCCTCGTGACGCTAATGGAAAGGTAGTTTGTGGCAATGGCATAGTCATGATCAACGCGTAGTGATGAAGACAATGAGGACCGCAAGGAAAAGGGAAGTGAAAATGAGAGGAGGACGGAAGAGAAGAGAAAGAAAAAAGAAAAAGAGGGAGAAGGGAAGAAGAGTGGGGAAGGAAAGGAGGAAGACGATGATGACGAGTTGAAAGACAAAGGTGGAGGAAGAAGCAGGGTGAGTCGGAGAAGAAAGGTTGGAGAAAGCGGAAGAGAAGACAATGGTGGAGACAGACAGACAGATAATAGGTAGATAGATAGATAGATAGATAGATAGATAGATAGATAGATAGATAGATAGATGGATAGATAAATGGATGGATGGGAATATAGAAATATTGATAGATTGAATTGATGGAGGAGCAGAAGCACCGCGCCAAGGGTGGACACCGGCAGAGGAAACGCGGCAGCGGCGAGCCGCACGCAGAGGCCGCTGCGCGGGTGGGCTGCAGCCGAGGGCGCCCACGTGTGCGAGCGGAGTACGCGCTGCCACGTGCCGACGCGCCGCCATGGCGACCTCGTCCTCCACGCGCCAGGCACGGCCGGCGCCTCCCGCCTCCGCCTCCGCCGCCGCCTCCGCCCCGCCTCTACCACGGCCACCGCCGCTGTCACCGCCGCCGCCACCTCGCCCTCCGCCACCGCCTCCGACACCTCCACCACCGCCTCCGTCCCGCCTCTGCCACGGTCACCAGCACCGCCCCTGCGACCGCCGCCTCTCTCCGCCATCGCTACCTCCGCCGCCGCCTCCATGCCGCCCCACCCCGCCTCTGCCACGGCCTCCGCCGCTGCCACCGCCGCCGCCTCCACCTCCACCGCTGCCGCCGCCTCCACCTCCGCCGCCGCCTCCACCTCCGCCAGCACCCGCCTCCGCCTCCATGCCGTCCCCGCCCCACCTCTGCCACGACCATCGCCGCCACAGCCACTGCCACCACCACGGTCTCTGCCACTGCCGCCTCTACCGCTGCCACCGCCTCCGTCACCTCCGCTCCGACACCGTCAACGCCGCCGCCAACCGCCACCACCGCCGCTTCCGACACGGCCTCGGCCTTCGCCTCCGCCCCCGCCACGCACCGCCACCGCCAGCGCCTGCCTCCGCCACTAGCACCGCCTCCGCCTTCTCTACGGCGACGGACAGTTCCGCGTTGCCTCGTTTCGCTGCAATACCGACGCCGATCTCTTCTCTCGTCGCTACCCGCAGCCGCCGCATGCGTAACCTCGGCCGCCGCCGATCCCCACGTGGCTACTATACTCGTAGCCGGCCAGGCCAGCAAAGCAGTCCCCACAATTCCCTGGACGGACAGTTCATGACACAGGATAAATTGAATGGGGCCATGGCTCCCTTTATTGTGGATGATTTCAGATCTGACTCTGGAATTGTGTTCGTTTTCATCGTTATCTTTGTTTTTGGGAAAGTGTAACAGAAATAAAAAATATAAAATGAAAAACTAAAACATTATATATATATTGAGTTTAAATACAGGTTTTCTCTGCCAGCTATCATTTTTCTTAAACAATACATATATGCAAGTTTTCACACGAAAGGTCTTCAACATTTACAATACATTACTGAAGGCAAACGTGGATGTTCCCCACGTAATACTTCGTTCCGCAGAGTAGACGAAGTAGACAAACACTGAATTTGAACTTGAAACAACGAATTTCTTCGTGCACGTACTACATGACGGAGAACTCGTAACCATATTACATCACGTATATTTTCATGCAGTTAAATAGCACACGCGCCAAAAAAATATATCGTTATTCTAAACAACCAACTTGCTCTTATCGCAGTCGCAACGCTGATTATGAGGTGCGCACGTTCCCACTGTAATGGCGGCCTTCAAATTATTCCTCGACAGCATCGCACTTAGTGAGTCGAAGCATTCTATACTAACGCCTGTGCGATATTTTTCACAGTATCTGAACCAGATGAGCTTCGCCGAAGTCTTTTTGTGCAAGACAAGAGTTTTTTCAATGTATTCTGTTTACCTGCAATTCGTTCAGGAATAAAACATTGCACAAATCATCAAGACGCCATTTCTGATATCGGAGATCCCAGGCAATTTTAAATCGCCTAGTACCCGCCTGCCACACAAACGCAGTGGATGACACGTTCGCCATCACACTTTCAGAAATGACCAGGAAAATCTCTCCGTACTGAGCCGAGTCAGGGCACCGTGTTTAAAATTGCATGTTGCTAGCAACCAGATCACTAGGAAACAAGTGAAAGGCACAACGTTTTCAGGATATGCTATGATTGTGGTGAGTAAGCAATTTAATTTTCACAAGCTGCAGCTCCTGCTACCAACATAATTTCTGTTCCTAGCGGTCGTACCAGTACGATGCCACTGCGGAGATTCCTTTCCTGCTGCGTACTGTTATCATCAACGTTTTCTTGCAGATTAGCTGACACGAATCTATCTTTCAGCATCTCGAATCAATTACTCTCCTTAAATATCAAAACAATTTTGAAGGTTCCTGCAAACATTTTGCATGGAACCTAACACATTAAATTGATTGATTGATTTTTTCGTGTTTTCGGGCGCGTCAACTGCTTTAGTCATTAGCCCCGTTAGTGTAGTGCATGTTTTATTCTCGGGAGATAGCGGCGATCTTTCCCCGCTGGATGGCGAGTTCCGACGCCGACTTACCGTCGGCTAGTGGGGTTTCCCCCTAACCAGGACTCTCCCACCAACGGGGCACCGCCCCAGCCGGGACAAGCTCTAAACTCCCGACCGGTCTCCCGGAATATGTGGTAGTGTAGTGCATGCTAGTGTAAGCGTGTGTGTGTGTGTGTGTGTGTGTAAGGGCAGAGCATAGGAAAAGGAAGAGGAAGGACAGATAGCAAGCGGTCCGTGATCCGTTTGGTAGGATACTGCTGCGGCATTCACCTGGTGTTGATCGGAGAAACCACGGAAAACTACCGATCAGAGCAGACGGTCGCTAGAATTCTCCTCCAGACAGCGACTGAATTCGACATAGCTGAAAAGCTAGAGTCGAAAATCCTGCCGTCGTCAGGACACTAACCTAGGACTTCCCGCTCAGAGGCGCTGCAGAGACATCAGTTGATGCACTGAGCTCTTGCTCCAGGTCACACATTAAACGTATTAACACTTTAACGAAAAAATAATTTGAAAGATCCCGACCAACTACATACAAATGCACCATAGCTTCACAAATTTATATATTTCCGAGGAGCTACGACTCGCAGGAACTGACAAAACCATTAATAATCTCGTTTCACCTTCTAAAGAACGTGCAGAAAATGTTACGTATGAAAAGAGCCAATCGTCTCAAGGTGGGGTGTCACGGGTAAAACACCTGTCAAAATGACACTAATTAATGACTTCTTGGTTAAGTTCCTTTTCCTTGCAGCTCCACGACCGTGCACATCGCTGCTGCATGTGGCTGCAGCCTTGCGAAGTAACGTGGTCTTAACATAATTCCGATACGTGCGTATCGCCCATCTCCAATACAAAAGAAAGAACATCGACCGCGCAAAATGAATTCGTTCCCTTTGTTCTCTACAACAGTAAAGTGCACTACACTGTATGCATGTGACCCACTTTCCGAGGTCCTTGGATTGCATGTATGCATACTACGTACTGAACAGGAAGGGAACTCGTCTTAAAGGACCTACAGGCACATGAAGGCTTTGAATGTCACTTCTGATTTGTGAATCGTAAATTACTAAGCATAGAAAAGAAACAGGAACTTAAAATAGTTTTAGACTGAAACCATTTCATCTCTGTCGCATTTCATCTCTATTTATTTATTTATTTATTTATTTTACGTCAGAAAACAGTTAAAAACTGCGTATGACGTGCAATGGGGAAAAGTGAATTGTGTGCACATTTTCAAAATTCTGTGATCCTACACTTACTCATATACTACTTAAATTTTGAATTTTTGAAAGGAGAAAAAAAAAAAACTCCCATGAAATAAAATCTATGTTCAAGGATAAACAAGCAATAAATTTTGAATTTTGAAATTTTGAAATTTTGAAAGGAGAAAAAACAAAAACTCCCATGTAATAAAATCTATTTTCAAGGATAAATAAGCAAAAATTTTGAATTTTGAAAGGAGAAAAAAACAAAAACTCCCATGTAATAAAATCTATTGTCAAAGATAAATAAGCAATAAATTTTGGCTCTTATTACTTCCTGCCGCGACAACATGGAAACGATAATTTGAATAATTGTATTTCCCACTGAATTCTAGAAGACGTGCACAGAAAATGAAGTTACATTTATGTCCAGAAGCAAAACAAGGGGCCATCTCAGCATTTGCTCAATGGATCAGGAAACTGGACGAAAACCTGATCGAGATGGGGTCATTGACCCGGAAGCTGTAGTACAATAGTTGTTACAGGTTGTTTATACTCATTTATACAGTCCAAATGGTAAATAATGCATTATGTATCATTGTTAAAATTAATGTTCCTTTTCTTGTGATGCTCAGTATAGTCTCTAATTGTATAGAAACAGTTATGCAGCAGAAACGATTTCACTTGGGATTTAAACTTTTCTATTGAATTTAATCGTTTAATGTCATCTGGCAAAGTGTTGTAAAATAATGTACATGTATTGTATGTGAATTTTTTGTAATGAGCTGTTGATACTGCCCTGATGAATATGATTTCTACGTCGAGTGTTATAGTAATAGACTTCTGCATTTTCTGAAAAATATTCCGCCCTTGAGCAAGTCATTTTTACAAAACCACTGATTCGTAAATAAAAAGACACGGTAATGGTAGAATTCCTAGATTAATGAAGAGAGGCTTACATGAATCACGTGGGTGGGATTTGGTTATTATTCGTACAATTCGTTTTGTAATCTAAAAGTCTGGGAGCTATAAGATGTATTTCCCAGAATATTATGCCATATCTAAGGCGGAATGAACATTCGCGAATTGAGAGACCTAAAAATTTTGTTGCCTTAACATCAGTCAATGGTACACTGAATTGAACGTAGCATAAAGAACTTAATTGTGTGTTCAATTCATTTAAATGGACGTTCCATTTAAGGTTTGACTGAATTGAGAGACCTAAAAATTTTGTTGCCTTAACATCAGTCAATGGTACACTGTTCATTTTCAATGGAGCACAGAATTGTTTATTTGAAATGGAAAACTGCATTAAAACCGTTTTCTTTTCGTTTACTATTAATTTGTTATTTCGGAACCAATTTGAAACATCTGATATTGTACTATTTACGGTTTCTTTATTGCAAAGGATGTTCGTATCATCTGCAAAGAGAACTGTTCTTCCGTTTTGAATCGTCGAGGGCATATCGTTTACGTAAAGTAGGAACAGAATAGGGCCTAAAATCGATCCTTGAGGAACTCACATGCAACGGGCAAAGAGTCGGAAAGGTGCGTACGTAATGTTCCATCATTCCAGTAAGGTATTTCCACTCTCTGAGATCGTTGTTTAAGGTACGAACATAACCAATCTAGAGCAATACCACGAATTCCATATGAAGGTAATTTGGAAAGTAAAATGTCATGATCAATGACGTCAAAAGCTTTTGAAAGATCTAAAAATAATCCAATAGGTGCCCGTTTTGATCTAATGATGAGGCGACATCTTTAAGAAAAGAAAATATAGCTGTTTCCGTTGATTTTGATTTTCTAAATCCATGTTGGCAATCTGAAAGCGCGTCGTGTTTAGTGAGAAAGGTTTCCATTCGTACGTAAAAAAGTCTCTCTAATACTTTTGAAAAAACTGATAGAAGAGAAATGGGCCGATAATTTTGAATTTCATTTTTGTTGCCTTTTTTGAAAAGCGGCTTAATTTTAGCTGTTTTGAAAATATCTGGAAACGTTCCAGTGCATAAAGATGCATTAAATATGTGAGTTAACGGATGTATAATGGCATACGCACAAGTCTTTAACAAAGAATCCGGAATTCATCTAAACCGGACGAATATTTATTTTTAGTTTACCGATTATTTTAAGAATTTCATAGGAAGAAGTTTCGAAACGAACATTGTGTCTAAAATTTTGAGTGAACTGTCTATTTTTGAATTTTGTGCCTGAAGACCCTTAGTGAGATCGGCAGCAATTCTCGAAAAGTATTGGTTAAAGAGATTAGCCACTGTTGCCGGATCGTTCACATTTATATCGTTATATTTTAAAACAACATTCTCTACGGGTTTTCTAGTTGATTTGGTAGTATTATTTATTATATTCCACATTGCTTTAGTTTTATTACTGGAGTTCAAAATATCCTGATCGTTTTTCATGATTTTAGCCTGCCTTATGACTTTTCGTAACAATGTTTTGTATTTTTTGAAGTAGATAAGGAAATCTTGAGATACGTCATGACGTTTAGAAATAAAATAGAGAGTACGTTTATTTTTACACGATGTTCTAATTCCTTTTGTGATCCAAGTATTACTTTTTCGTGAAATGTCTCTGTCACATGAAGCACTTTTGCACTTTTTCTAAACATTCCGTTTCACAATTACATATACATTACGCTATCCTCAATGTAGGTGAAATTAATCTTCATATTAATCTGCATACTAAGAAAAATTGAATATTGAAGTCATATTTTAGATAAAGAGTGCGTTATCTTCGCTTCTTTTTAATCCATAGAGAACAATCATTCAACACAATTATGTGCACTTAAAAATTGGATTTGTTTTAAAAAGTGCATCTAAATTGTCATGTCAAATCTAAACCGCAACACTCGGCTGGAAACGATATTGCCAAATAACTCCTAAACGAAGCATTGTAGGGCCTTAGAAACTAAAATTTTGAGGCATCAAAGAAACATCGTAATCTCACCGTAATCTATAAGATGGGATCTTCTTGAATATTCTATTACATTTTTTGCTAGATCGACGCTTCTAGATTCTACCCCACTTGTTCAGAGCCTGTAGCTCTGCAATTGTATGTGAAATTAAACTAATTATTTGATATTCTACGCGAATGAATTACAGGGTGGTGTACCTTTCTGCTTGGTAATCACGTTTTATAAGAATAGTTTTTTAAAGACTAGAGTTATTGAATTGTTATCAATAGACATCAGATGTTTAGGCACTAAAAATCGTCTTTTAGGCGCCTAAAAAGGCATTGAAAAAGTCAAGAATAAGGAGAAAAAGGCACTTTCATAAGTTACATAAACAATAAAATGGAAAAATTGTAATTTTTGTCTATATTATTTTGTAAACTTAAATGCACAAAACCATTTCCTACATTTTAATGTAAAACTAGATTTACATATGTACAACCTCTTCTACATTTTATTCTTAATAGTTTCCATTAACCAGTAATAATTTCATATTACCAGTAACTTTTAAACAAGGATCACAATTTCAAATTTTCGACGACTGGGAGACGAAATCAGTTTGAATGCTGAGAACGATCTTTGAACGATGTGACTGGCATGTATTTGAGCAGTCCAACACTAGCAACACTGAAACTTTTTGGGAATTTATATTTATTTCCACTTAAAATTTCGGTTCCCTGGGTGTATTGTCAATCGTCCTTGTTCTCAAATCATGGCTGGTATTTATGAAATAGGGAAATGGAGAAAATAATCTATCTTTTATTTATTTATTTATTTGCGTCAGAAAAACAGTTAAAAACTGCGTATGACGTGCTATGGGAAAAGTGAATTGTGTGCACATTTTCAAAATTCTGCGATCTCTACACCAAGTCATATACTACTTAAATTTTGAATTTTTGAAAGGGAGAAAAAACTCCATGTAATAAAACCTATTTTCAAGGATAAACATCTCTCGTAATTTTAAATTTCAAGACGTGAATTGAAGGTTTCGTAATGAATGATTACGTTGGACCATCGCCGATTTTCCGATATCTTAGCATTGCAAATAAATATAATAAATAAAAGGCAAAAAAGTCCTAAAAAGGTATTTATGCAAAAAATAGGCATTTATGCTCAAATATTATAAAACTTCGTCATATGTCATCATTGGTCATGATTCGTGGACATATATTATCAGCCTTTAAATAAGTTCTTTAGAAAAAAATAGGCATTTCCCTGAACATCCGATGTCTGGTTATCAATTACAAGGAGACATATAGAACAAGTAACGGAGGATAACAGGGTTTTGAAGAAAAAGATACTTTACAGGCTTAGAATGGAAATGGAAACATAGGGAAGAGGGTGGGGTTTACCATGCGAGAGTTCTCGCATGGGTATGCTAGTTGCACTATAAATTGTGTCTGAATAAATATGCTTGTCTGAGTTCCACATGGCTAAACTGCGAATACTCCCTATCTCTTAAATGCACTACACCCAGACTCCAATGCTAGGACCGTCAGACACGCGAATAATCTTGAGATCTGTTCGGCGCACGTGACTTGTTCTGCAGGCCGATGATATGAGGTAAGATGTTAAGAGCAAAAGCAAGGCTTAGCAAACTCCATGAGAAAACGGCGAATTGAGCTCAGTAAACACATTGATACTTCGTAAAGAGACATTTATAATTCATAAAAACTTTTAAAATATTTATCCTTCGAATTTTTTCCCAAAGCATGGTTCTCCATTAAGATTGCAAATGCCTTTTTTACAGTTTTTTAGAAATTTTGTTTCCAAATTAAATTTTTTTTCCCAAGGTTGGAATTTCCTCTTTACAGCATTGTTTAAATTTATTTTATTACCAAAGAAACGAGACAGAAATGTTTCAAGGTAATATAATTAATAAATAATCTTCCAAAGTCAGTAAACTCAAATCATTCTTCTGCCTCTATTGAAAAACAGTATTCCAAAGATTTGAGAATGTGTTCTGATGCAATAAGAGAAAATTAATCATACCACTCACTTTTATTATGACACTATAATATCTCTTAACAGCTGAAGCAAAGCACATCCAAAGGCAGGTAGAATATGTCATATAAAACTATACAAGTCTAAAGAAGAGACGTTTAAACCAGTAACCGACCAATGGTCACATATCTTCGAGAGCAAGGACACGAAGAGGAGAAAGGAGAGAAGGTCATTACGTTTTCTTTTCATTACTCTTCCCTAGTTCTCCTACTAAGCTTCTGCTATCAATCAAACAACTAAAGCCTTGTCGGAAGTCCAGAAGAAGATTAACGGTGACAAAAGCTCCGAGGCTGCAGCTTGGAGGCGTGTAGTTCGAATCGCCTCGACTGCCTTTGCCGCCTTCATTTGTCCTTGCCTAGTTCCCCGAGGTTGCGTAGTGACAACGCAGGCTGTCTGACATACGCACAGGAACATCCCACCGTCACGACGGGAAACGCACTTTCTTTCTCTTCAAAAGAAACGAGTCCAAACGTTTTGTGACTTAAGAAGTGAATATCGTGGATAAAACGTAACAAATGATCCTTCAATAGAAAAAAATTAATAGATAGAAATTTATTCTACAATTGGGCAAATGATGCCCGGTGGCAGAATGCAAAATTATAATTACAAATAAAATAATAATATAAAAAATATATATAAACAAACAAATTGACTTTGTCATTTCCTATATATGCAGATGGCATTTACATTCCTATACTAAACTTTAAAATGCATATACACTAACATATAAATGAATAAACTTACATATTACACAAACATACATACATACAAACATACTCGTATACGCGTGAATACATAGAGAGACTTTTACGGTAAACTACGCATAATTGCACCTTTCACTTCACTTCATTATACATTTTCACCCTATTGACTAATTTCCTATATTTTTTCTGAAACCTCGCGCTGAGCAAGGAAAGGGCTCAGAAACTGCCACCGGCAAATCGTTCCAATCTACTATAGTTCTGTTTACAAAGGAGAAGTTCCTACGTCCATTCTTTGTATTCTTGTTCTAATTTTATATTTGTGAACAAATCTATTTAAATAATCTGATTTATCAAGCCTTCCTCGAATTTCCTGCCATGCTGAGCAACCAACGTAAGATTTATACAGCGCACAAAGTCGTGCCCTCTTTCTCCGGCGTTCTAATGAATCCCAATGCGCAGGTGTGTTCCGAAATGCATATTTTGCCGCTCTGTTTTGTATCCTCTAAGCTCTTTTTGTCCTATTCTGTACATGACCTTATCTCAAAATCTATCTTTAACCTTGTGGTAATAAACAGTATGTACTTTATCGCTCATACTTTCACGCCAAATTACGCGAAAAGTACTTGAATTTTCGAAAACTTGTACATGACCTTATCTCAAAATCTATCTTTAACGAATAGATTTCAATAAAGTGTCATCCGTAAATTACGTAACGCTAAGGACGGAGGAGGGAGTTTGATGCAACGTTATGCTGCATTACGTAGGGGTATGGGGAGTCATACATAAGTGTTACGTAACGCTGATATTTCTTTTTAAAGTTTTTCAGCATTTGCTGAAAACATCCCTTTTCTTCAGTCTTATACTAAAACATTAACATATTAACAAATTAATTATTAAATTAATAACTTAATAATTTTATTATTATTTGTATAATTAAAAATTATTAAATTAATACATAATTAAATTAAACATTAAATTAAGAATATAATAAATTTAAAAAATATGATGGATAAATTGTTACAACAAAAGTAACTAATTGTTTTCAGCAATGGTGTATTGATTGAAGCTGTTAGATTACGAAAACATATCTATAGCAGAATCTAGTTTCAAAAATGATCTACCTAGAATCCAATTAAATGAACGCAGTAAATTCGGGGTACATGCGTCATCCATGATAGGTATGAACAGCATGACAGAAAGTTTCTTGACTACGCGTCCTTCATTTACAAATTGTCCTCAATCTTATTATGTGCAGTTCGCATAGTCAACTATTTGTAACTTTTAACTATAAATGTTAATAAATAACACTAATACAAATAATATGATTGTTTCTGTTTTATTACTGGCTTGTACGTGTTATATTTTATTGGTATTGTATGGTATTATTATATTTAGATCTGCACCATTCTTTTAAACATCCTTCACACTATCCAACAACAAAATGTAATAAAAAATGATGGAGCTATGTTTTTGAAAATTTGGAAACTGTCACAAGGGCTTGATGTCAAGTACCCCGAAATTAAAATACCTGTTTCAAGAGTCGTAGGCTTCCGCGGCAGGAGTCATTGAATATTTGGCTGTCCGCGATTAGCCGCGTCATGGTCGATGGTCCATCGACCATGACGCAGCTAATCCCGGACAGCCAAGAATTCATATCGGTTTCAAATTCAATGGGCCGCAACATCAGCCAGATCGATTGAGAATATTAATTTTGGAGGAAATCGGCGGAACAGTTTAGTCGTTACCAGAGACGAACGGGCAGGCGGACGGACTGTCAGACGTTTTGCCGTCATTCAATTTTTCGGTATCAAGGACCCACAAAAAATGGATTCTGAGTAAACCACGTGTTGGACGATTTTTTTCTACATTTAGCAACAGGTTGGATCTTTCTTATTCATTATTACTGTCCCAGTAATAAGAGGGTTTCTGGAAAAAATTCACCGTTTTAAGGGGAGCATAACATAATTTTCTCTCTACTGCGTAAGCGGTGGCGAGAAAGTAACTATTCGAACCCCTTCTGTTAAATCGCACGAAAGGAAGAGACGAAGAAAACAGAAAAGTACCACAGACGCACAACAAGGAAAATCGAAAGTTCGATGCCAAACTTCATTGAGCAGAAATTGAACAAAACTGTTACACGTAACCAGCAATGTTTTCGTTTTCGTAGCGTTTTGTAATATACGGAAGCATTGATAGTAGGAAGACTGGCAATAATGTAACCAGCGAGCTGCTGGTAACGATCACAAGGAATGTTGATCACACGTAGTAGGTCCTGTTGACTAGAGCTACTTTTTAAAGGGGCATCAGTTGTAAGCACATCCAGTCACACCTAAACAAACCAAACCCAATATTTCTTACGGAATGAGTTATTCGATTGCCAAGTGTACTCTCCGGTTCGATTTCTACCCCGTAATTCATGATTATGCACGTGCAATTGTTAGAAACTAGATTATGCAACTCAATTGCTAGAAAATACCTCTCTCTTTACATGATATTTACATACAGAATGCCTCAGAATAAATGTTACTCATTTTTAGAGCATGTAGAGACGTCGAAAATAATTACATTTTGCCAATAAACGTAGTGGAAAATTCTATACAACGGGGTTACATCCATTTATACTTGAGCCATTTCCTCCTGATTTTTAGGGAACTCCTGGTAACATGCTTGGATCGTCACATTCTGATACAAGTCGCAGATATTTCAGGGAATCTCCTAACATAACTCACGTATAAATGCAAATAACTCAGTTATACGTAATTTCTCATTAGATGTAAATGTGCAAAAAGTGATCATTTAGGACCTCTCTGCATGCTCTAGAAGTTTGTAACATTTACGTCCAGAAACTCTGTATAACGACACAAGATAGTGTGGGCGGAGTTTCTGGGCGCGTCAACTGGAAAATGTAGACCCATAGGTGTAGTGTATGTTTTTTCCAACCAGCTATCTCCTACCAGCGGAGCACACTCCAGCCGGGCCAAACTCTAAGCTCCCGGCAGCTCTCCAGACATGGGTGGTAGTATAGTGCAAGGAAATGTGTAAGTAATGTATATAAGAGGAAAGGACAAGGAAGAGGAAGGAAAGATCGCGCGTAGTCCGTGACGCGTTGTTGGGATACTGCTCCGGCATTCTCGTAGTGCTGATCGGATAACGAAAACTACCAATCACGCTAGAATTCTCCTCCAGACATCGGCTGAATTGTGGGGCGTGGACGGGACTTTCACAGCGGCGCGGCCGGCGCCTACCCCGGCACGGTATCGACTGCTCCGACCGGAGGTTTATCGCACGTTCCGGCAGCGCGGCTTTTCACGTGCGCCCCAACACGTCTCGTCACTGACTCGCTCTGCTGCCGCACTCGACTATTCGCGCCTCACTTCGCTCACGCGTGCTACCCGTCTCATTTTCAGTCCATCCTCTCTCCATCTCGGTTGCTTTTCTCTGTTCGTTCTGGATGTCCCCTTTCTCTTCTCGTCCACTCTCGTCTCAGCTCCCGCGCCTTACCCGCACAATCACGCCTCCATCGTTCATCTTGCCCCACCTGCCCCCCTCCCCCCTTCTCGCCCCTGCCCCGTTCTGCCCCCCGCTTCTTCCCGTCTTCCTCGCTCCTTTCCGTTTGCCCCGCTCCTTCCCGTCCGCCCCGTTCCTTCCCGTCCGCCCCGCTCCTTCCCGTCCGCCCCGCTCCTTCCCGTCCGCCCCGCTCCTTCCCGTCCGCCCCGCTCCTTCCCGTCCGCCCGCTCCTTCCCTCCCCATCGTACGTGGAGCCACATACTCTCGTATCTTCCTTATCCTCATACCACCCCCCCTTCCCGTCCGCCCCGCTCTTTACCGTCTGCCCTGCCCCTTCAACTCCCCATCGTACGTGGAGCCACATACTCTCGTATCTTCCTTATCCATCATACCACACCGCTTGCGACCTGTCCTACCTCTGTTCCCGCCTTCCACTTCACTTGTACACCCTCGCCCGCGCCCGCGCTCTCGGCTGCCGCGTGGGAGCTCAGCGGCCACTGGGGATAAGAGAGCGTGCGCAGGTTAGCGGAAAACGCGATTACCATCGGCGCTCGCCATATCTGCACATGACGTGAGCGCTCTCTACCACCCAAAGGCACCCCGTCACCCCAAAGGAAATGTATGCAAGCGGCTCACGAATTTTTTCAGGTTCTGTGCGCCATTTGCTCTCACGTGAGATGATTTTGATTTGCTGCAGGTTATTCCGGACTTTATGGAATATGTATAGATAGTCTTTTTCATATTATTAAGATATTGTCTCTCCTACTTTCATTGTGTTGTTGATTTGATGAAGCTTACAGGGCGAGAAAATTGTTATTTTTTTATTCAAGCGTTAAAAAAGGGAATTTTATTTTGCGAGTGGGAAAGGTTGTGATAAGGTCAACAGGTCGAATGGAGCAAATCTACGAGCAAAATAAAATCACGTGTTTCGCAACGTGCGAAGCAAATCTACGAGAAAAATAATATCACTTTTATCACGTGTTACGCAACTATCGCAAATTACTTCACCCCCACGTTTTTAATCACCATTCTTGAAAATAACTGATGTGTTATAGATGTACACAACGACTATTTTAATTAAAGATAACTTTAATAAAGAAGTATGCCGAATTCACATAGTGTTTAGTTCCTCTGATGACCTTCGAGCATGGATATCCATGCGTGGATGTTTATCTTCAAGTACATAAATATTCATTAAAACAGCAATTCTCACTATTTCTGTTGAATCTCTAAAAAACAACGCATACGCAATAGATAGTTACATTTCCACAAGAAAGAATTTTTATGAAATTTGGCGAATGAAAAAAGTTTATATAGACACTCAATCGAGTGAAGCGAACGTTGTAGGATTTAAAAGCGATTTAAAAGCGATACAGGGTTTAAAAACAAATTATAAAATATGAAACTAACAAATCCTTTTCAAGTGAACTGTGTTACATATCTTTGGTATATAAAGCGTGAATTATTATTATTTGCTGAAGCAGGGGCTTCTCCCTTTCAACATTCGATTTCCATTGTGCTCAAAGCAGTTTCCCTTCATTCCTTTTAACAATTTTCTGAATGTAAACTGCTTTAAGCCATATTGTTCGGGAACCTGGCCCCCGAAAACACACAAGAAATCATGCAAACATCTTTTACTGGTGACTGAACAGATCATTTAAGATGATAGAACGACAATGGAAACAACAGATGTTCCTGTTATTTTTTATGGAATTTTCCTGGATATGGAAATATGGAATATGAACCTGTTCATTTTTTATGGAATTTTGTCCTCCTCACATTTTATCAAGAACTATTTTGATAGTTTTATTGTTTATTTCATCAAAATAACGATAACATTCTACAAACTGTAGAGGCCTGATGATGAAGACACATCTACCTTTGAATTGTTGCCACGCCACTGCTTTGCATTAAATACGAAGTGAAATGTAAAAACCATTATTGTGTATTAAATAAATTGTTTGACTGCCTATATAAATATTTTGGAAACAATTTATTCAACTAATAATTATTATATTACCAACTGATTAACCTCCCTATTAAAAAAACCTCAGCACCAGGAATCTGTTGAGGCCGTCAGTTTTATGACGCAACCCGCTTAACGCTTAAGCGTTACAAGCTTTCGTGTTGCTGCAGTCACTACAATTGCGAAGTCGCATTTATCAACTCAATACTTTCTGGGGCAGCTGAGAGCAGCAACAGGAAGGGGAAAAACGAGGAAGTGGATATGTAGAAAAAGAATAAGGGAAGACGAGAAAAAGAAAGAGAAGAAAGTCAGAAAATGAAGGCTAAAATAAACAATAGAAGAAAGAGCAGAGTAAAAATAGTAAGAAGAAAAAGGAGAAACAAGAAGACGAAAGAGAAGAAAACGAAAGCAAAGAAGAAAGACCTCTTTCTGAAAGCAAAGAAAAACCGGAAAATAAGAAGACAAAGACGACGATGAAGAGGATGAAGAAAGAGTAGGAGAGAAATAAAGGATTATTGACTTACCCCGAATTATTGCGAGAGTTATCTGTATTCACATAAAGAATCATGAATTTTGTACATTTCGTATTTCTTGCTTACGAAGCTCCAATGCAATAAGGTTCTTTAATGATCTTTGAGAGCATCCTACACGAACACTTGCTTTTATTCAAGAGGGAGGGAGGCTCTTCCGTTACGACCAGTTAACTGAACACACCCCGTGGCGACGCAGTGGGGTTGCTGGGGAATTGGCTCTATTGTGCTCAACCCATTGATCCACGTGGTGCATTTTGGGGCTTCTGGTCCGTATGGACCATGCTATAATTAGACCATTGACGAAAATGAAATAATCAAATGAAACTCATTTATCTACATAAACACGGCTTTAGAGGAATCCTCATTTTATGCCGAGGATTTTTTGTACTGAAATTTTTCAAATGTTTTTAATCTGCTTTTTCAGGTGGCTTGTACATTTGTATTTGATACCACTGACTGTGGGGACTAACTCTCTAAATAGCCTCTTGATTTTCTGTTTTCATGTGAAAGCAAAACAGTAGTTGGTAAGTTGCAACTGTAAAATGTATATTTATTTACTAATCAAAGCTCTGTAAGTATATTGAAAACATGTGAATAGTGAATTCGAAATAACTAAATATAGAAAGAAATAGAAAACTAATCTTCTACAATGTAGTAAAGGAATATAAAAAGAAATAATCTCCCACTATTGGGAAGATGAATGTTCACTACATTGTGGAAGATTCTTTCTGTATTTCTTCATTATGGAATTTCACAAGATTTCCACTCGAATAATCGAAAAAGTTAATTTTTTTTAAACTAAGGACATTGAAATGAGAACAAGGTTGCACAAACTGCACTGCAAAGCGCGCTGCGCGGTACCAATGATTGTGGATTCGAAATCCAAAAGGAACATTGTTATTAACCTTTTCGTGATGTTGGCGTTGATTAAAATGCAGTTAGAATTATTTCCATAATATAATTATATTAATTATATTTGCTTTACAAAGTTCCCGGAAACATCAATTAAAAAGTTCCTATACCAAGGTAATCTACATTTCATCAGAGACACAGTAACAGAAGATAAACAAGTGCAATGTTCACCAGAAGACGTACAAGGATTTTCTGCCGTCTTCGGGGCAAACGAGAAGCAAGGGTAGAAGTTCCGCATATGGCAAGTAAGTAACAATGATATTCATTAATGTGACAATCTCCAGTTATCTGAAGGTATCTAGTCGGGGCGTTACTTCCAACAACTATTGGAATTAAGGGCGTTGTGTTAGTCATTACAAACGTGCTGTTTCTTCTAAATATATGATTGTACCTTCGTTTATACATCTTAAAATATTTTTCACGCCATTATAAGAGTGTAAACGTAAGTTTCCTCCACGGAAACATGACAGAAAAGGCTCAATATAGTATTGGTTATTTACCCAATGGTATTTTAAGGTAAGTGTTGCGGCGATATATGAGGATTCATATCGCGCGCCAAATCGGGGCCACGGGACGGCGCGCGCGAAGGTAACCGGCCGGCCCCAGAGGAACAGACAGTTCTGAAGTGCGATCCAGTAGTGACTCAGTGTATGGTGTATCTTGTGCGAACTCGGCTAAGTTAACTTGTTTTCTCTCTCCTGGTATTTTGGACGACCGTGCGCGTATCTTGGGACTTCTTCTGGATTTTGGACACCGTGGCTTTGTACAACTGACTACCCTTCTGGATTTTGGTAACCGGATCACTACTGTAAAAAGATTGATCAATAAATTGTTATTGTTGACTTGTGTCTTTTTGTGTACATAACAGTAAGAGACCACTTAGTCATTTTTATAATTCTTCGCTCAGTTGAAACTAACATTTTCTAGATGACCATTATCGAACACCTGCCGAGTGCATTGCTCTTGCCTTCATGCCCAAGGAAAGGAATTTTAAACACGTTGGGCATTGCTCCGTCACGAACACCACAGGAGCACAGCAAGCCCGTAGCAACAGCACTCGCGTGTGGCAATACAACACACGGAACAATAAAGCGCAAGTGTCTGCGAACGATTTATCACGGGTGAGATGTAAGGATAGGGTGTGCCACAGAGTAATAAACTCATATACTCAGGTTATCCCTATATTTCAATGAATTATGATCATTACAAGGATAAAGAAGAATTGCCGAAGAACCAAACCTACCCCAACCCTACGACCAGAGCAAAGATTAGGGAGATTTTGCACATCGTGTCGTGAAAGAATATGGTGTACGTTAGAGGCAGGCACGTGGCATGCATCATTTGAAGCGTGAGAAGCACTTTGTGCAACATTTTCTTGAAAAATTTGCGATAATGGACGTAGTTCCGACCTTTGAAGGCTGTGTGTGATGCTAACACTAAATTTCCGTAATGTCGCATCCTCCTGATTCACAAGATGCTACTGATGTTGCATCATGGGAACATAGAATTAGCAGCACAGCTTCAGTTGGGAATAAATGACATTTATTGGGATGACGTAACTTGCATTGTTCACGACAAAAATATTAAAATTGGGGTTTTGAGGCTTAAAATTCCTTTGATGACGTAACTTGTATCCTTCACAGTACAACTCACGTGAATACACCCGACAATTCTGAGGGAGTATTAGTTTTTGATATAACGCTAACGTCAAAGTTCGTTTGAATCATAAAAGAGCGTTTGAATCGTACAGGATAAAAAGCGGTCGAATTGTGTAGATTGGGTACTTCTTTATTTGGAGCTTAATTTTTCTTTTTCAACAAACAAATTCATTTCTTTCGTAAATAATAAACAATTTACACGCTTCTGGAGAGATTGTATGCCTCTGTAGTGCAAATGTTTGCCCAGAAAGCGTTTTTTCAAATCTATTTTTGAGTGCTTATTGCGGCTTAGCCATTCAGATTATCCAAGTAGTTTATTAGACAAAATACGCTTAAAATTGGCTTAAGAGCTTATTTTCCAATTTTCGACGTTTTCTCCCTGGACATCCTGTGTTTGATACAGTGGTTCTTTACAAAACTGTCTACTTTGCAAGACTTGAACGACAAGGAGATCTCCAAGACATCATACGTCATTCCTTCAAATGTCTCACTTAGGAAGGGCGTCGTCTCGAGAAGACGTACCGGGAGGAGTCGCTCTGTGCATCAACTGATGTCACTGCGGTGCCTCAGACCAGGAGGTCCTAGGATCGAGTCCCGACGGCGGCTGCGGATTTCTGACATTAGCTTTTCCGCTAGGTCGAATTCAGTCGCTGTCTGAAGGAGAATACTACCTACCGGCTGCTCTAGATCGTTAGTTTTCCGTGGTTTCTCCGATCAACAGCAGGCGAATGCCGGAGCAGTACCCTAACAAACGGGCCACGGGCCGCGCGCGATCTGTCCTTCCTCTTCCTTGTCCTATCACACTTACACACTTATACACACACTTACTCTAACATGCACACACTATCACATATTCCAGGGAGACCGGTCGGGAGCTTAGAGCTTGTCCGGCTGGGGCGGTGTCCCGCTGGTGGGAGAGTCCTAGTTAGGGACCCACAGCCGACGGTAGGTCGGCGCCGGATCTCGCCATCCGGCGGGGGAAGATCACTGCCACCTCCCGATGAAAAATATGCACTACACTTACGGAGGACTTACGACCTTAGTAGTGGACGCGCCCGGAATCAGTAATCAATCAATCGAGAAGACGTTAAACTTTTCCCGGCTAAGGGTTTTCCAAGACTCTCGAATGCGAGAGATACGTTTTCTATTGAGGGACACTCCTCCAGTGCACTCAAACCGCTCCTTCCCCAGAGACTCACCGCGTTTCGCCTTCCCATTGTCGACGCGCAGTTCCGCGAATGGCGACAAAACCAATTCCCACAGCGCGCCTTCCGCCGCTCTTTCAAAAGGCGGATAAGGCTCCTCTCATTTGCATCCAACTTAATTTAGCGGGCGCGCGACGCGGTGCCTGCGGGGTCTTTAGTGGTCGCCGCGGCGCCGTCCGCCTCTTCAACACGCAACGACGTCGATTGCTTTAAGAGGCGGCCGGAGCAGCCCAAGGAGACGGCGGTCGGCACGTGGCGATGCTATGTCCAGGCTGCGTGTCCAAGTTAGAGTTGCGGCATTTACATCAAAACATCCATGTTGAAAATTAAACCATCGATGTTAATAATATATCGACCCAAAACCATGTTTTTAAATCATGATTTCATGTTTTTATATCATGATTTCATTCATTCACGATGAAAGTTTTCATTCACAATCAAAACATAGAAAAAGTAAAAGGTGGCTCAGGGCATCAAATGATGTCACTGTAGTTCCTCTGACCGGGAGGTGCTAGGCTCGAGTTCCGCCGGCGGCAGGAATTCCCACACTGGCTTGTCAACTAGACAGAATTCAGCCGCTGACTGGAGGAGAATTCTATAGGTCGGCTGCTCTGAATGGTAGTTTTCTATGGTTTCCCTCATCAACACCAGGCGAATGCCGGAGCAATACTTAAACAAACAGGCCACGGCGCACGATCTTCTCTTCCTCTTCCTTGCTGTGCCCTCGCCCCAACTCTCTCACACGTACATTCTCATGGACTTTCACACTTTTTTTTTAATTGGTTATTTAAGGTCGCATCAACATCTTAGGTCATTAGCGAACACTATTGCTATTATCGGTATGGTAACTATGAGGATGAAACGATATGGTGATGATGAGGGGTGAAAGGACGAACACAAATACAACCATGCCCGAGGCGGGATTCGAACCCGCGACCTTTCGGTCCACTACGACACTACTGCCTTAGCGATCTCGGCCACCGGGCCGACGGACTTTCACACTTATTCACACACCAGTCACATGCTAAGAGCTTGTCCCGGCTGGGGCGGTGCCCCGGTGGTGAGAGATACCTGGTTGGGATATATCCTCACAAGCCCACGGTAGGTCGGCCCAGAATCTCGGCATCCAGTATGTGAAGATCACCGCTACCCCTCCCGCGATAAAACATACACTTCACTTACGGGAATACACTTATGTGACAGTTCCTTTAGCGGATGACGCGCCCGGAGTCACTAATCAATCAATCAATCGAAAACGTAACACAGCGTGCACAAACATTGAAGTTAATAAAATATCGGCTTGTATATATCGATGTTTAAACTATCGATATTTCTACAAAAAAATGAATGTTTTGAAACCATCAACATCGATGCCGCTTCCCCAGTTCAGTGGCGTAGCTGTGATGCCCACCTTATCATCAACACGGTTTTTGAAATCGGCGCGCCGTTGTCATCTGTCCCATACGTAACCGAAGGGTGTGAGGCAATAGCACGATAAACTGCAGTCAGTTTTCCCCTAACCTGATATGTTAATAATAACTTTATTTTTGTGTATCTCTCATTTTGTGTGCAGAACTCACAAAATGTTCGCTCACTGCTCACCGAAGTTCTTCATAATTATGAACACATTGTATAGTAACAAGATAAACCACACTTTCATACAAATAAAGATATTTACATGAACAAATAGCGGGAGCGAGCTACAGCCTCAATTCCTGCAATTATTCTTTGTGCTATTTAGATTGACGGTTGCAAAAGTGCAAAGTACTTGCATTTTTAATTCACTCACGCCAAAGAGCCGATTCCGTCCAATTTCGCACGCTTATGTACTCTCTTTAGACTTTGCTTTTCAAAGAATCTATTCGTTCGCAGAAACTGATCTTCAACCCCATATGACACATTCTTCGGGATCAAGAAAGACTCACAGACCGTAAACAGTAAAGAAGAGTGCCAAGTAATAAATTACTACGCATTTCATCTGAAGCCCTCAAGGCTGCAGGTACGCAGTCATCATTTCGCTGACTAGTAAAAGCTGCCAAGTCGACTCCCATAATATGAGACATTGTTCGTCAGCATATCGTGCCTAGTCTAGAAAACTACGTATTTCTACTCGACAAAACATCATACGATTTTACTGGTCCAGTGAAGTGTTCCATGGGATTCAATAATTACATTGAGAAACAAATGAATGCATCATGAGATCTGAAAGTAAACACTATTTAGTACATTTGTGGAGTATTCAAATCTTTAGTAAATAAATAATGGTGTTATGCCTGTTGTTGTTTTATTGATTGATGTTATATAGCCGCAAGTGAAATAGAACAAAAGTTCAGAGCAGTTACAATATTAGCGTGTACCTAGTAAAAAGTTGTAAATATTTGCGAAGTGACCTCAAATAACAATATTCATTTGCAAATCATCGATATATGTCCATATAAACACAAAAGAAAGTAGACCCTAAGAATACAGGTCACCAGTGTTAAAATATATTTCGAACAATTGCATCCCCACATACCTAAGCTGTAAACTTTCTCAGTTTCATTAAGATATTTCTTTCACGATGTGTCAGAAAATGAAACTTATTATATCTGTACCAATTAACTGTTCCTCTCAATATTTCAATTAATCGTTTGTAAGCATCGAATATCGCAAACGTTACATAAACGTTGAGATTGGTAATATTTGTATTGCCTGGCAAATTTTCGGTGCATGAACGAAATTAACCTTGTCAGCAAAAGTACACAATAACCTGCTTACAACTGAAAAAGGAACCAGTCGACGATCTAACAGCAAACATCAACGGCTTTAAGCATGCTAATTTGAGATAATGACCTCAAACATCCAATATACTTCGAAATTTGTTTGTCGTGAACAGGACAGCTGCTGCAATTTGTAAACCACGAATAAGGATGTTGCAGAACGTACAGGAAAATTGTGCTTGACGTCATCACATTGCGTCACAGATGCTCACAAATTGATTCGATTTGTAGGATCTTTTGTATATATTTTCTTGAAAATTTTAAATGTACTATGATTTATAATAATAACGGTGAATTAACGGTAAACGCGAAATACTTACTTTCAGTTTTCAAATTTTAGTGCATGATCATTCCCTTTTATTGTGTCAAACTTTCGTTGGCAACAACCTTAGAAAATCCAATTGATCAAAGTCTTAGCCTCCAATCTTTGGAATCGTGAATTCTCGATATTCTTGATCAATACATTAGAAATTTGTCGTAGAAGAAGCAAGATTTTTTCTTAACTTTTTATACTGTAATAAATGTGAGTTCATGAAAAGTTAGCTTCAGAAATCTCTTTACATGTCAGCTTTCATACTATTTACCAGAAAGCCGGAAACGAAACCTCTCATTTAATTTTCAAATAATGGTCGAAATGTGTTTCCACAAAATGGGGTCAACAAATATTCTCTTCTGATTTCATATATAACTTGCATCGCATTAGTTTTTAATAGAAGATTAAAAATATGTTTACAAATAAGGTAAGAAGATAAGGAAAAAATGTGAAGAGATTGTGGCTTGACACTTATGTTGACCATTCCCCTTCTAAATTTGAGATCAAATATTTAGTATTTAAAAAATGTTACATTAATATTAAAATTAATGCGATATTGCTTTAATTGGTCGCCTTGGTAGCTTAGTGGTTGGAGCGACTGGGCGTAAACCAGGAAACCACGGTCTAAACCCCTATAGAGGTGACAAATTCTTGAACTAATTTAATTCTTATAATTTATTGATATATTGTTTTCTACTGACCGTTAATTCCATATGCTTTATAATTACCATAATATTTTAATAATAGTAATAGCATAAGCTTCTTTTCTACGTTTCTGCGTTTCTGTTAGTCATATCAACGTATTATGCAATTTGTTTTGGGTTCCCCTCCAATAGCAATAGGCCTCAAAAATTCCCATCGTGTGATGGTAATTTTTTCATATTTCTAAAGTCCAAAAGTTAGGAAAAATATTACCTCGCGGAGGAAATCGAAATCTTGAGTTTCCGTGCAAGTAGTTTGCGATACCGAATGTATCACCTAAATCGTTGAATATACTGACACGTTTTCCTTAAGCGTTACTGCATTGTTTAATAATGGAGCGGTAAGAAGTAGTTCGAAGAGCTGCGGCAAAAAGATAATATCACGTGCTTTTACGCACGCGCCCGAAGGACTTGCAAAGTCAACAGTTACATTAGTATAGAGATCAAGTTAGGTTACGTTTGCGTTCAAGTAAATCTGTCTCTTATCTTATCTTCAGTTCTGGGGTTTATGTTTTTTGAATTTAAATTAATGTTTACGTTTGTTGAAACTGCTGTCACATTTAGAACAGCTGCTACTGCTGCAAATACGACGCTTCTTTGCAATAATAGACCAAGAACAAGATACAATTTATTCTTTAAATACCTTTAGTTCATTCATATTATTTTATACTTTTCATCCTGTTTCCTTTTACCATACTATTCCCCCTTTTCTTCGCGTAGTTCCTTTTGATCCTCTCCTTCTTAAATTGCTATTCCCTTCTCTTCTCCCTCACACGTTCTGATTTTATTTCATCTTTTTTTCTTTTCTCTTTATGGTACCGTTGGCTTCCGCGGCCGGAGTCAGTATCTACTTCACTGTCCTAGGCACAGACAGCCAACGTTTCTGCTATCACTTGGCAACCTTTCTCGAAGCATTTTGTCCTGAGGAAGGTTGTAGCATGACGGCCGAATCTGTTCCTAGGACGCGGCGGACAGGCAAGTAGATATTTCTCCCTTATATTTCATACTTCAGTTTCTAAACCTTCGTGTCTCTTTGTCTTTGTTTTAGTCTCTGTTCTCTGTCTGTCACATTGAATGTCTGTAACTATGTTTCCTTTTGTCTTCCCCCTTCTCTCTCTCAATCAATCTCTCTCTGTTTTTCCCACTGTACGTCTCTCTCTCGCTCTTCCTCTCGCCTCGCTCACTCTACGCTCTCTCTCACTCTCTGCTCACTCTCACGCTCTCTCACTCTCGCTCACCTCACGCTCTCTCACTCTCACTCACTCACTCTCACTCACTCTCTCTCTCACTCACTCTCTCTCACTCACTCTCTTCACTCACTCTCTCTCACTCTCTCACTCACTCTCTCTCTCTCACTCTGTGTCAGCCTCGTTCTTTCTTTCTTTCTTTCTTTATTTTTTTCTCAATCTCCTCCCCAATCCCTGCGCGTGCTTCTGCCCCTGACGTTCACCCCTGCGCTGGTCACGCGTGCGCCGCCACATTCCTTCGGCCGCATGTGCGCCGCCGCGTGCCAAAGAAACACTCCCTGCCACGCCCCCTCCCCCACCCGCGCCCGGCACTTTTTGGCGAGTTCCGCCGCTCGATGACGTCATCGCATCGCCCCGCAAAAATGTCGCTGGCTTCCGCCCGGTCGTTCGGAGAAGCCGTAAACTTCTTCCTTACGTCCCCGCCGCGGTCACGCCTCGGCATGTAAACAGCGCCATCTGGAAGTCGCGCGCGTACAACGAACATATATAATGCCTGTTGACGCTTCACGCGGCACAATGCGGTCCGGGTTGAGGTGAGTACTGTAACCAAGTGAGTGAGTGAGTGAGTAAGTAGTAAATAAAAGAGTAATTGTTTATTCCTGGCTCGCCAATCCGTGAGGTCATGAGTCCCGCAAGTGTAGTGAATGTTATATCCCGACATGCGGCGGTATTTCTCCCCCACTGCAACGAAAGATCCGGCGACGACCCATAGGTTGGCTTGCGGGTTCCTTTCCATGTATCTCCCAATTGGGGCGGCGCCCCGGCCGGAACAAGTTCTAGGCAACCAACTCATCTCCCGACATGTGTGGTATTCCAGTGCATGTAGCCGTATGTGGAAATGTGTAGGAGTGAGAGGGGAGGAAGGTACAAGGATGAGGAAGGGAAGATCGCACGGGTGATCCATGGCCTGATTAAGACATTGCTCCGGCGATCGCCTGACATTGATAGAAGAAACCACGCGTCAGAGCAGCCGGCCGCTAGAATTCTGCTCCAGACAGTGGTTAAATTCGCTCCAGATATTGTGCCTAGTGTCAAATATGTGCCTCCGTCGGGAGTCAGTGGGTATCTTATAGCCTCCTCAACTTACTGTGAAGCACCGCCGGCTAACAGGAGTCTGCTCCTAAATTATCACTTGGCCCGGCGCTTACGTGAATCCATGTTTTGGAGTTGACATGTACATGGAACTCGCACTTGATACCTTACTTCAGAGTTATTTAACCTATTGTCCGCGGGAAGGTTCAACCCTCCTATCTCTCTATGGATATAGACAGACCTAGTAAAAAAATTTTTTTTTTATATTCCGTAATAAACTCACAAAAACTCAATAAATACTAAAAAAATGAATGTTTGATGTTTACAGGACAGATGCGTTTACATAAAATATTTTCATATTACATTTCTGTTGCTAATAAACATTTCAAATCGAGAAATTATTTTACCGATTTTTAGTTGATGAATGCACCTTACTCAAACACACTTACACTTTCATACATTACACCACCACACGTACCGGGAGACCACACACGTTGAGAGCTTAGAACTTGTGAACCGCACCGTCTTCCTACTTACCGGGTTAGGTGATTCAGGGCATCAACTGATATAACGTAGTCCCGACGTGGACAGAATTTTCGACACTAGATAGATAGCCACGGACCGCGAGCGATATTTTTTTCTTATTCCTTGACCTATCCTCACATCCTACACACTTCCACTTTCAAGCACTACACCGCCACACGTGCCGGGAGACCACACACATCGGGAGCTTAAGGCTTGTTCCGACTGAGGCGGTGCACCGCAAGTGTAGGGAGATAACTGGATGGGGGAAATTCCGCAACGCGATTGCCAAAACTCACCATCAAGCAAGGAAAGATCTCCGCCACATCTCGAAGAAAAAGCATGCACTACACTTACGGTACTAATGACAGTAATTGACGCGCCCAGAATCAATAATCAATCAAACATCTTCCTGCTTAAATAATGCGCCCCGTACTCGAGAAAAGTTAGAGAACCTTGTCTATTTTGATAGCGATATATTACTCCCCGCTCGTTGAGTCTATCATAAAAATGTCTCCACTGTTGGTTATTAAAATTCTCCATCTACTTACTACGTCCAAACATGTTGCATGAAAACATATGGAAAAATTGTTCAATACAAGAACATAATGCAGAAGAAGAAGAAAAAAACTTCGCCGCTAATTCTAATAAATCAAAGTTGTTGCACATTTCGAAAAGGTTTTCCCTTCTGTAGTCTATTTCAATATTGCAGATGAAGCTTCCCATGTGATAAATATTGACATTGAAAACAAATAATACTTTTTAAAAAGTACAAAAGTGTAGCATAGTTCCGTTTCTAACTTTTTCATCTATCTGTTTGAGCTGAACCAATAATGGTGAGGCAAAACAACATGAGAAATAAAAAAAAGATAATTCTTTTAAAATAATATTTTTTTAAAAATTCGTTTCAGACGTACGGAAGACTTTCTTCCCAATAAATCAGAATAGAAATGAGAATACACTTCAACCTAACAGGAAAACAAGATTGAATAGAGAACCAATATATTGGTATTGGAAGCGTAGTAACAGATTCAACAAAATTTGTGAGAAATTTGCGAATAGCGTGAAATGAAAACACCATTCCAGATAAAAGTATAAATCTATGAGCGAAAAATATAGATAGTGTGGTACATGACATAAAAAAAAACCAACAGAAATGGTTGCATCATGTAAACAGAATGAAGCCAAATAGGGTACCAAAGATATGGGTAGACCTAGAATGAGGTGGTCAGAACGCTTCTGAGTCATTCGCTCCCAAGCCTTGTAAAGGAAGAAAAGAAAAGAAGAAAAATTTGATTATCGAAAACCAAGAAGAATGAACACGAGTTGGCTCTCAACTCTCCGACATTTTTAAAGCGTGGGGAGAAACAGGATATCTTGATAAAAGAAAAAGCAGAGGAAGATAGAAATGTCAGAAGAAAGAACAGAAAGAATAAGACGAAATAACAAAGAGACAGGAGGAAGAAACTAGAAAAGGAGGAAGATGAGAGGAAAAAGTTTATAGAATAGAAAGAGACAACAAACCAGGAATAACGAATGTGAGTTGAAAAATTGAAGAAATAGAATAAGAAGAAAAAAAAAGGAAAAGGGAAAAGGAAAAGGAACGTTAAGAACGAAAATATTATGAAGGAAAATATGAAACGAAAAAGTAGAATAAGTCGCAAGGAGTACAAAAGTGCCGCAACTACCTGCTCCGGCCGAAACAGTAGCGGTACGTGATCACCTTAATGTTGCCGGCCGAGCTCTCCGTCAAATTGAAGAAAATTAGAATTGGAAATTTTGGTTGGCGACTGAGTTTTCTTGGAAATTAAAAAATAGAAGGAAATTATTAAGTACAAGAAAGATCTAAAGATGAAACGAAAAGAAGTAGCCTACGAAGCAAGAAGGAGTACAACACTTCCGCACCTACTTGCTCCGGCCGAAACCTTAGCAGTACGTGATCACGGATGGCACCTTCATGTTGCCGGCTGCGCTCTCCGCCACATTGAAGAAAATAGGAATTTGAAAATTGGGTTGACGCCTGAGCTCTCCGGAAAACATGAACATGAAGAAGTAGATTGCGGAAAAGAAAAATAGCAATTAGGAAAAGAAAAGTAACGAAAACAAAAAGAACGAGAACAAAAAACGACGTAAAAAAACAACGAATATCAGAAGGGAAAAAATACGAAATAAAAGAAGATTCTAAAGATGGAACGAAAAAGCAGTGTCAGACGCAAGGAGTACAACACTTCCGCACCTACCTGCTCCGGCCAAAACCGTAGCGGTACGTGATGACAGACGTCACCTTCATGCTGCCGGCTGCGCTCTCCGCAAGATCGTCCGCGTCGCCCGCCTGCCGCTGCTGGAGCGTCGCGGAGCCAGCGTCGTCGCCGTCGCCTCCGCCCGGGTCCAGCGTCGCCGCCGGCAACAAGCGCTGATGGCAATTGGGCTCCTCCAGCGCCATTGGACGCCCAGCGGAAGGGTCCACGTCCGCCTACTAACTCCCGCGCCGGCCAAGTCCACCGCTCCGGCCAAGTCCGCTGGCGGCCCGGCGCATCGGGAGGGTTAGCGCGATTAACGTGGTGTTTGCACGGTGTCGTTATCCCAGTTAGCGGCGCTGATGCGGCAGTTGAAGAGCGGGTGGTAATGGGATTCAAGGAGAAAGTGTTAAGGGGATTTGCTGGTTCAGTGGGCTTGCTTAGGTCATGCAGAAGGTTAACGCGGCTTCATGACTGTGCGGGAGTGTGTTACGATTTCTTCTTGATTTACTTGCGATGAACGTGGCGTGGTCAGAGTGATTAACTCTAACTCGGAGAACAGAGGTCACTCTAGACGACACTTACACGTGTTTATCTAACACTTCACTCACACTACGATCCGTATGGAAGATTACGGACGGTTTATTTCACGAGAGTGCTTGCTACTGTTTCAGAGATTGATTTTATTTATTTATTTATATAGACCAGCAACACAACTGATTACGCCCCAATCTACGTACATCCAAAAGTAGATTAAAGAGATTATAATTAGATTTAAATTACGTAATTCTACAATATGCCAGAGCGTTCAGAAATAGCTCGTTCACTTGTGTATACAGAGAGTGTGCTGCGAATGCATGGGATGAAGGGAAGAAAAGAGAAGAGAAGAGAAGAGAAGAGAGAGAGAAGAGAAGAGAGAGAGAGAGAGAGAGAGAGAGAGAGAGAGAGAGAGAGAGAGAGAGAGAGAGAGAGAGAGAGAGAGAGAGAGAGAGAGGTGAAAGGAAAGAGGGCGACAAGAATGAAAAGGGGAAAGATCTCGCGCGATCAGTGACCACTTTGGTAGGTCACTGTTCCGGCATTCGCGTGGTATTAAAAGGAGTAACCAAGGGAAACTACCGATCAGAGCACCCGACCACTAGTCTCCTCTCGACAGTGATTGAATTCGGCCTATCTACGTAGCTGCTGTCGAAAACCCTCCACTATCGTGAATCGAGTAGCGTTCATGTGTGGAATAGCATTTTGAAGCGTGTGACGCTCACGGTAAAAGATGTGAAATGGATGGGGTGTATTTATAGCAAAGAATCAGACCGAAACCGTTAAAAACAATTTCAATTGCAACAGCAAACCCGTAACCGACAATGTCCTTTTTTCCCATTACCTGCCACTCGAAATGAATGTTCGGTTTTGGTGTTTAAAAGTATTTTGCAAGATAAAACCTTTTTACGAGGAAGATCTTAACGTTTATCACAGAGACTGGAAAGTAGAATTCGTCCGAATTCATGCTTCTCTGATGCAATCTGTACGAACACAAATCCCTCTCTCATTAGTTTCCTATGCCCGCGTGAAAACTCGATTCGATCGCTGTCTGTTGCAATCGTTTCACAAGACTGACAAAGATAGGAGGCGAAAAGTCCCCGCTTCTCTTTGCGAATGAAACTGTGCAATAATTCAGGAGAAAGCTAATTTCGGTATCCCAGACACGAAGCTGCAGTCTCTTCGAGAAAGCAAATGCCAAAAAGACGACGGAACGTGACACGAAGAATGAAAGAACTTCGTCAAGAAAAGAAAATACTTTCTCGCATTATTTTTTACTTTTGCCTTTTGAGTCAAAGTAAAATGATCTGCACCATTTTTAAGATTCCTTTGTTCTTACTATAGAAAATATATTAGAAAATAATGTCGAGCGTGATTTATAAAAAATTTTTATAAATATATTAACTTTAAACAGAAATTACGACTGTGGTCCTTATCACTTATCTTCGACGTTTACGTAGAAAAACTGTATATAGTAATAAGTTAAATGTGTAAGACGGAATTTCACTTTTAGATTGCAAAAGCTGGATTGATGAATTTCGTGTAGCTGGACCGCGAAGTAAACATCAGTACACTCACCTTTTGAATAAACAGAATTTATTTTAAAAATTCGAAACGTTATTTGAAATAGCCATTGATTATTTTACCAAGGCGAACGAAAAATGTTGAAAACGTATCTAGTTTTATAAAGTATGGACCGTAATAAAAAGGATATAATAAAACGCAGCGACCAATTAAAATCTCATTAAAAACTCGTTAGTTATTAATTATCACACTACTTTTTCACATTGTTATTTTTTCAGGGGTAAATGCAAACTTCTGGTTTGAAACAATTTGCATTATCATGAAATAGGTATTTACTAATTTCAGACTCGTTACGGAAAACTATTGGAACACAAATTGCACCCACTAATCAATTGCGCGATCCAGGATCTGCTTGGGTTATCGCGTGTCGCAGGATCCTCTTCATGAATGGCTGAAACATTTATACTTATTTATACTTGTACACTTGCGTACATTACCAAAATGAATGATCTCATGAGAGATTTTTATTGTGTCATATGTGTCTACACATTTGTATGTCTAATGCATTTCTCCACATGCGTATATCCACACATGTACATCCCTACTGTCTAATAAGTATCTACACATGTGCACATTAACAAATGAATTGTCTCATGAGAGATGTTTAATGAGTCGTATTCCATAAATTTGGTCGTGGGTGGAAAGTAATTATAATGTCCGAGCAAGAAAGTACGGTGAATGGAATTATATATTAATGCTAAAACCGTAGTACCTATAGGGGGAGGGGTGGCATAGGGTCGTTTAAATTCCCAACAAATTTTTAATATGTACAATATATTAAATGATCATAATTATTCAACAAGCATGTTAGAATAGAAGGTTCTAAATATTTTTAAATATATAAATTATAATCAAAGAATAATTTTAAAATGTAGGAAATAATTTTTAGAATCACGATATTTTAATAAGTGAAAGGTCTTTCAATTCAAAATAATTGTCTTCGTTGTTACCGTTGCGTGAGAAGCATCGCGGAACTAAACGAGCGAACACCTGATGGTGGATTAGAGAGGATGCGATTTCTCAGCGATGAATCCCGGCGTCAGCGCATTTTTCACACTAAGGAAAGATTCATCTAATAAGGGATCGCATTGATGGCTACTTCTAGGTTTCACCTCGCGGCTTTGGGATCATTACAATGCAGTCTCCACTAGTTTATCGTGGCACCTCTGGCGAGTACTTTTATCTCAAAAAGTTTTATTTGTGATTTGAAAGTTGATAATAAAAATGAATTTTAAACATATTAGACTTGCGCGGCTCGTCCATTTTCGGGCGTAGAAAGTTACACGAAATCATATCGATTAAAATACTTTTTTAATTTTTTGTTTCAGTTGAAACTTGTGTTCAATTATTGTCAATCTGTTTAATCAAGTCGAAACGATTCATATAAATGCCAGAAAGACAATACAGTAATCCACAGATTGTCACCAATGTACTCATAAGTGCATTAAAATCATCAAACACTCTTTTTTGGCATTCATCCAAAAAATATTAGAGGGAATTACGAATTGTGCTTTAACTTGTCTTGCCGATAGGAAACGCATGAGTTATTAATCACTGACAGGTGCAGTGAAGTTATCCAAAATGCGTTTCAGTTGTTTGAAACACAAAAACATGTGTATTCCTGTGTATAAACATGTGTAAGATGTCTCTTAAGATCGTATTCACAACCAATACTTATTTTTGAGAAACACTTAAGTGTTTACTTATTCGTATTTTCAATTCGTAGTCGTCACTTAAGGGTTTGATTAAGCATTCACTTATTCCAGTAAGTGATACCTGTAAGTATCTGTACCCTTATATGGACCCTGATTTTTCAACGCGTATAGCAACAATGATTTTTATGATTTTTTGGAATTATTGAAATCAATACGGAAGATCGTATACCAAAACAATATTTGCGAAACATGGGAAATCCTTTAGAAATGCATACAAGAATTTTAAGAAGAGATATTGCTTCGAAACGGATGCGATTGTAAACATTAGTGCTTCTGTTGGGCACTAACAATGTGAGCTTAACTAATAAAGGATAACAAATACCACCACTCCTAAATAAGCTACAGGCACTCAGATTTCATGCAACATCATTTCAGTTATGTAATTTATTAATATCAATTCAATTCTACCAGGCCGTATTTTGTAGGTACGAGCTACGAGGATCGTTTTTCATAGGTTAGTGTACAATGATTGTTATAATGCATGATATGAAATTATTTCATTTTATTTTATTATTTTTTAGATGGTATGTGCAGATCTCTAGAGAATAAGTCAGATCTTAGTTTGTAGAAGTATTACTGAAGTATCTGAAGTGGAAGAAATATAAAGAAGTTCATAAAATTCTCTTCAAATGTTGTACAAATATCGTACACCAGTAAATTCACTTACTAATCACGCAAAATCGGAAGATTTCTACCAAAAGCTATTATCCGCTCACGACTCAACGGATCGAAGCAAAGAATTGAAATTTATAATTTCTTTTCTGTTGACGATTGATGTTTCTGTTACTTTTTCCTGTTTCTTTCTCTTACTTGACTTTTAAATTGGAAAAAGCTCTCCAAATGATTTTCACGATTGTATTATTTTAAAATTTGTTTAGATACCTTTTATAAATATAATTTTGTATTATATAAATGTGTTTTACAATAAGTAAATTTTAATCTAAGATATTATATCCGATTTTATATATTTATAACATATTCTTACTATTTTCATTACATATTTATGTGTATATTTTGACGTTTCATACTACATGGTTTTCAGATCACTACTAATAATGAATTAAGCAATGTTGTCAAATAATATGTGGCGAAATATTGCCTGAGTCCAACTCTCGAATAAGTGGGGTCTATGATTACGAAACTCTCATAAGGGTCCATTTATTTTAAGTAAATCCTTATTACTTAAGCGTTTATCGTATAAGTGCCGAATATGAATACCGCCCTTAGAATCTTTTGCACGTATCTGCAAACCAATGATCATTCTCCCACCAGGAGACCGAGATGCGTTGAATGACGCTTCATTTGTCTTGATTGGTGGATCGGAAGGGGTCTAACCCGAGATTGGTGAACGGCCGGACTCACGTTATTTGATTACTGTGTAAGGATACCACGTATACGATTGAGTAAGAACTGTGGATTTGTATGCTTCCACGGCCGGAGTCATATAATTATTGGCTGCCCGGGACGAACCGCGTCTCAGTCGATGAAGCTGACGTTTCGTCCATCTTATTGTAGCCTTCTTCACAGCTATACTCTGCTGAATAGCTTCTTCAGCGCTATGCAGCAGTATAGCACTGAGAGTATAATAGAGCTCTGAGAATATAGTGAGAGCTATACTGCTGAATAGCTTCTTCCTATGCAGCAGTATAGCACTGAAGAAGGCTACAAGATGGGCGAAACGTCAGCTCCATCGACTGAGACCGGCTCATCCCGGGCAGCCAAGAATTGTAAGTAAAACCAGTGTTTATGCCCGTGCGAATTGACGGGAAATGGTGCGGGCGGAGTCCGCCACAGACCGATGACTTGCTGGAGGGGGCTGGGGACCGCCAACCGCTGCGCATCCGCCGGCGATGTGCCCCAGAGGCGCACCCGCAATCTAAAGCTCGTTAGCCGCACACTGCGCCTGTGCAGAGCTACTTCGTTTGCGCAGGCGCAACGCTGTGTTGGTCACGTGGTTTGATTGAGGGGACATTGCGAATAGCTATGACTAATCGAATAGCGATATCTGCCACAATGAGAATTTTACCGGCAGAGGAGTCTCAGGGCATCGACAGATGTCTCTGCAGTGCCTCTGACTGGGAGGCTCTGGGGTTCGAGTCCCGACGGTGAACGAATTTCCGACACCAGCTAGAAAGCTAGGTCGCATTCATCCGCTGCAGGAGAATTCTAGCGGCCGGCTGCTCTAATCGGTAGATTTTCGAGGTTTCTCTGATCAACAGCAGGTGAATGATGCATCAAAACCCCAACGAAGGTCCATGGACCGCGCGCGATCTTCCCTTCCTCGGCCTTGTCTTCTTCTCACCCATTACTTACACACACACTTGCCCTACTCTACCATAGAAGCCGAGAGACCCGTCGGAAGCTTAGAACTTGTGCGGACTGGGGCGATGCTCCGTTAGTGGGAGATACTTCGTTCGGAAAAATCCCGACAAGCCGATGTAGGCGGATCTCACCATCCAGCGGGGGAAGACCACTGACACTTCCCATTATAAAAAATATGCACTACACTGACGGGACTAATGACATCAGCAGCTGACGCGCTCGGAATCACTAATTAATGTAAGAAATCTCTAGATTTTTTGTTTAGAATAAATAGTAGGAAAGTCTAGGACCCGTAGAGGGTGGAAAAGATCATTTTTTTCTAATATACTTATTGGGAAACGTAACAAAGATATTTCCATTTATTAACGTAAAAACTCTGATTTTTAGGCAACTTCTTATGCACAGATGTTCGCCCATATTGAAGAAATTGTTTTATTTGACATCTCTGATAGTAGACCCTGAAATATCATCTAAAACTTATTGGAAAGGTAACAAAGATATATCCATTAATTAACAAAATGTTGTTTATTAGCAACTTCTATGACGATGTTCCATATTGAAGAAATTGTTTTATTTTGACATCTCGGGTGTAGTAGACCTCTGATGTAGTGAACGTAAAGTGTTCGTCTCCAGAAATCCACTATAACCAGAGTGAACCTCAGATTCCGATTTATAAATTTGGTATTTTTATTAACATTCGAAGGATACTGTAAATTTAGTCAGTTCCTCGTCAGTAGTACGAGACTCGTGGAATGACATCTCCCTTGCTCCAAATGGCGGACCAGAAGGGGTCGAACCGTGAGAGACGGTCTGTGACGTCGAACGTGATAATGAAAAATCTCAGACATGAGCCACATACATATGCAGTTTATTTAAAATTTTTGTGTATAATTTTGCCTTCACTTGGGATTAATACAAGTGACTGCAGGCTCGGATGCAGTAAGGTGGCAGCCCCATCACCGCGCTCACCCTGCGCAGCGCTCGCAACGCGGCCAAGGAACACTCAACTACTGACAATGACTGCCGGACGTCATCTAATATAACGACAAAAGCTAAGAACACGGCTAAACGAATTAAGGACTCGGAATCATAGAATATATCCACATGGAATGTTCGATTCTTTATTAGATCATAAGAAAAATTTGGATAAAAGATACGAAGCAAATATTTTTTACCTCCTAGAAAGAGTCGAAAAACAAAAACAAAATTGATATGCTCATATTATAAGAACTAATGAAAACAACTCCCTAAACAAATAATAAATTATGTGCCGATTGGCAGAGGAAGAGTGGAAACACCAAAGACTCGGTGGATTGATGATGTCAACGTTGAAGAGAACGGAACAGGCCTACAGGCCTAATCCTTGATGTTGAAGAAGAAGTGTACAATTTTGTACATCCCCAAAAAATTTTACTCGGAACGTAGAGACGTGCTCTCCACTGTAGTACTCCACAATACTCGTAGAAGTTCACGGGGCTTCTGCTCAAAGAGGAATGAAGCGAGTGAATGAAGCGTAAAATTCCTACATTAATGAAGAGAGGCTTACATGAATCACGTGGGTGGGATTTGGTTGGTATTCGTACAATTCGTTTTTGTAATCTAAAAGTCTGGGAGCTATAAGATGTATTTCCCCAGAATATTATGCCATATCTCAGGCGGGAATGAACATTCGCGAAATATACACAACGAACAGTATGAAGGCTGACTGAATTTGAAAGAATTCTGAATGCCTAGCATAATGATCTTAATTTTGTGTTCAATTCATTTAAATGGACGTCCCATTTAAGGTTTGACTGAATTGAGAGACCTAAAAATGTTGTTGCCTTAACATCAGTCAATGGTACACCGTTCATTTTCAATGGAGCACAGAATGGTTTATTTGAAATGGAAAACTGCATTAAAACCGTTTTCTTTTCGTTTACTATTAATTTGTTATTTCGCAACCAATATGAAACATCTGATATTGTACTATTTACGGTTTCTTTATTGCAAAGGATGTTCGTATCATCAGCAAAGAGAACCGTTCCTCCGTTTCGAATCGTCGAGGGCATATCGTTTACTAAAGTAGGAACAGAATAGGGCCTAAAATCGATTCTTGAGGAACTCCACGTGCAATGGGCAAAGAATGGGCGAAGGTGTTGTGGTCTCAACATCAAGCTTCCTTCTTACCATCTCGTCCTCAATTCCATCGAATGAATTTGGATTGCATTAAGAATCGTGTTGCTATACAAAGCATCTGTACCACTCTGCGAGTTAAAGAAAATGTATGCCGAATATTAATTTCTGAATATTGTTCATGTCAATGAAAGAAGTCATGTGTACACGTGAAGATAATCGAAGCGAAATCATCAATATCAATATCAATACTAATATATAAAGACAGAAGTGCGTTGTCTTGCAGCGCGGTAATCTCTGAATTCATTGAACCAATGCCGATGAAACTTTTGTACTAGCATCCTTTAAAGGCCTGCAGTACTATAGGCTATGATTTACAAACATAAACAGTAATATATTTTCAAAATAATTACTTTTCTGGACATTTGGCCTAGCTTTACATCACAGATTCAAGAGTGCATCAATGTCAGTAGTTTAGCTGTGCGCCACCAGAGAATGACGTCTGAGATCTACTACTGATTTCATCAATGTCCAGAATTATTACGAAATTCATTGGGGTTTGAATAAGGTTATGTAATATTCCTGTGTGAACATTTGAAAGAATGCCGTAACTGAAGTGGTAAAGAATGTCAATGTTCAGGCATTGCTCTTTGTCCGTGTTACATACGAAGTGGCAAGAAATCATTGTGAGTTTGAAAGTGTTTAATAATTGAGGTAGGTTGAGAGAATAAAAAGTACAATAATATACAGCACAGAATATACAGTAATATACAATGTACAATATATAGATATCGTATACAATCTAAACAATGTCTTCTTTTACAGAAATTTGTGATAACTGAATTGTTTGACGAAACGAGTGTCACGATTGTCAAAACAGATTACAAATGCAGGAGATAGGCAGTCTACTAAAATTTTGAATCGGCTACTCAGAGGGAAGATCGACTTGCTGAAGTACTCACTCGCCCCATTGAAAATAATACTGCAAGAAGGGGAGAAATGTGAATAATTCTCTAAGTAGTAGGGCAGCTGTTCATTAGGACCTCAATTTGACTATTTACACAGTTCTTAAATTTTTTCTTCAATATGTGAAGGAAGTTTGAACAGTGGTGTGTAATTTATGAATGATCATTTACATATTAAGACTAATCTGTAAAGTTGTTTTGCATATCAATTGCTCCCAATGAATGAGTTCATTAATATTTTTCTAAAAAATATTAGCAAAAATTAATTTGTCTAAAAATATTTTTGTCTAAGCAAATAATATCTGGGAGTCTTTGGTTTCTATTATTCATATTTTTGGATCCATAACTTTATCACTTGGATAAAATAATGATATTGTTTTGTTACGTGGCTCAGTGCATTGTCAATTTATAATGTCAAGTTGGTGTCAATCATTAGTTTTTTCAGTCGTATGATGAACTGATTTACCTGAACAAATAAGTTTTATACTACACATTACTAGCACATAGAACACTGAACATATTTTTTTTCATCTAGAGAATTATAAAATATACGTTTCTTGATAGACCTTTCTCGTATTTAAGAAACTTAAATACGCACAATGCAATATGCGCTTTATTTCAAATCAAGTTCAGCTACAAGGTGCTTGTAATGTAAAATTTATGTATTCTCTGACAAGTCATGGAATATGGAACTGTTTTGTTTCGTTTATCATTTCAAACGCTGGGGAGTGAATGGAGTGAATAGTTTTTGTTTGTTGTTTTCTTATGTGTAGATACGTTGTGATTACTACAACATAATTGAAATGGCACAGCGCAAAGTTGTAAACAGATCTACAGAATAAGTATTTCGTGACAACAGGTACACAAAGGAAACTAATGTTTCTATCAGTACACCTAGAATTGCTTCGTTAAAAAAATTAAGAATGATAAAAATTAAGACATATTTAACTTCCGTCGCTGATGTTAACATGATATTTAATGAAAATATTTTATTTACAGAATTACAAAGGGTCTCGTTGTGTGTGAGGATTAATTATAAATATGTGTAAATAAATTGGTAAGTTTAGGCTGCAGTATGCAAGTTTTCAACTTTAACATATGTTTAACTTTTAACTTCATTTCTCGTAAGTTTTATTTTTGAAATGGTTTCCCTGATAACTCAAGCAATAATTAAGTTACACAAATGAAATTTTCCACACAGATGCACTTATAAAAAAATATTTACTAGAATCTTTGCTCTGTCATCTTTAATTTGTTTTTAAAAAAATATTATACAAGATTTTTGTGCTAAAAATGTGTAAATGGAAAAAATTAACAAAAAATTATTTTCTCTTTACAGAAGTTAAAAATTCTATTAAATGCTGTAGATCTGAGACTTACCAACAATTAAAAATGTAAAAATAAAGTTGTAATTTAACAATTGAAGAAAGTAATCAATTAACCCTTTCCAGCGGCAAAGTGTACAATATAATGTTTGACAATTTTTCTATAATTCTTTCCATTATTCATTAATTTTTAATGAACAATGATGCATTACAATGAACAATTTATCAACATTAACCACAAATAATAATGTTTCATAAAAATTTATAGATTCAAAGATTTAAAAATGTTTAATTTCATTGAAAATACAGTCGGTAATAGTGTACCTTCCCCCTCACTGGCGTTTTCAGATGTCCTTGAATTGTTAATTTCAAGGACCATCAATTTTAATTGCATAAAAGTTCATTTACCGTCTTGAATTTCATTTTCTACCAATATTTACTTTATTTCCTTTTACTTTTTAACAATTCCTTTTTCAGGTTTCTGCTTTCTGCAGCTGCTAATTTAAGTCCGCCTTTTGCATGTAAAGGGAGCAAGTTGTCACCTGTGTATTTCTATGTGGATAAAAAATTCACATAGAAAGTGCACGCAATGTTACGAGTTAATTTTGCGAGTAACTCTTGAGAACGAAATTCTCTAACCACGACAGAACACGATGTGGCTTTTTTTGTCATCTACTTCTCCGACCCTTTTTCTTCGTTGCCGCTGCATGCATGTTCATAATTTCGCGCTATTTCCTTTATCCTCGCCTTCTTAGTACATTTTCGCATATTTTGTTTTTTACTTTCTTGCCTTTATTTCGTAGCGAATTATGTATGACGATAAGCATTATTATTCTTGAATTTAACTGATACACAAACATTTTAAAAATACTTAATAATAGTTTCATTTGCCGTAAATAATACTTTAATTTGTTCTTTAGTGTTATTCTCTAATAAGATAATTCTTATCATTCAATTAATTCCGAAAATTTTGTCGCAAAATCTTCAACTTCATTTGATTCCTCCTAGCATTTGCTTAACACTTCCATACTTTCCTCCTTATTTTTAAAGAGATTAAAACTCCACTTACCCTGTCTAATTTGTGTCCACTTCTCCTTCCGCAGTTTCTCAATTAATCTTTTTGTAGGCGAATCTATATAAACATTAAAAGGTGTCTGTTTTGTATGTTTATGTGGATAAGGTGTTAATTAAATTTAATAAGAGTAAGTTGTTAGTAACATTCATTTGAAAATCGGTATTTGCACGCCTAAGAACGTAAATATGAGAAGTCAAACGTAAGAACATAACTGTCCTTTTATTTCTAATACTCACTGATTGATTTTCTCCGTATTCACTCGAAGTTCATCAAATTTAATAAGTTCCAAGGCAATGATGTTCTTAGGTTTCCACAAATTAATTGTTTTAAAATATAATGCGAAAGAAAAATAAATGAAATCTGCCGGAAGATTATTTTGTTTAACTTAGAAATGACAACAATAATTTTTGCCATCCTCGAGTATGAAAATTATGGCGTTTTATCGTGAAGCGATAACATTGCCACTGGGTACAGGAGTTTAATCAACGCCACTTATTTGATAGATCTATTTAGGTGGCGTTAGTTTAATTATCTATATACTAAGATCACAGCAAGAAAATATGAAAAAACAACAATAGATTTTTGGAAATTTCTTAGAATCTTCTAGCCGGTTCCGAAAACAAATTATCCGTTCCTCATCAGGAGACCGAGATGCGCCGAATGACTCCTCATATGACTCAATTGAGGAACAGGAAGCAGTCTAATCGTGAGTGACCGATCCGTACACGCACATACGCACATTCGGAATTCCTCACACCCTGGATGAACACGTCCTATTGCACTTGAAATGCTATTTCCTTAGTACTGTAACGCAGCCTATTTTTATGACTTATTGCGAAAACCACGTTTTATTGGCATACATTTTGGAAAATATTAATTTTAGAAACATTTAGCTGCTTGACCTATAAAATTAAACATACGTCAACACTACTCAGACTTATAAAACACCCCTAAGTACCTAGCACAATTGAGTAAGTGCACCGTACTTTTAAACCATTTCATTCCGCAACTTCTCAAATTTTTCTAACGCGGATTGCAATTATATTTCTATTTGATTACATGTTCCTTAGTGACAAACTTAGTATTAGAGATATTTCTAGAGGAGTTTATATGTAACCTATACAACCTTATAAAACCTTGAACCAAAGTTGACGTCGATATCCAAACTTGCAGTTACGTAAATATTATTTGGGATTTTTTTAAATTTATTATTTAAATATAAAGTTAATAGCTCAGCAACACACTTAGATAAACTCAATAATTTTCAAAATAAACAACTTCATATTAACCCATGAGGAAAGGAGTTCAATAATATGTAAAGTCTAGCAACCTATTGCCTGTACTACAATAAAGGCGTATGCAAATGTGTTGTACATAAAAGAGGCCACAATGCCCCATGAAATAGTCATCACTCCCCAGATAAAACTTTGATCATCAGTAATTTTAAAAGGACAAAGTAGGAAAATCGAATGCTTATTAGGGGTGAGCAGGAGACACAATAATAAATTCCATGATGTTACTTGTTCAGAATGCATATGCTAGTAAGAATCCTCAAAAGGAAGGGAAAAAGACCATAAATCGAGTATATGTCGATACGATTTGAAATTAAAAACAAAGCACTTTTTGCTAGAAACTACTACAAGACTAAAATATGAAAGCATATTATTACTTCGTTTCGGGTGAGTCAGTTTTTATTTTTATTATTTATTTTACGTCAAAAACAGTTAAAAACTGCGTATGACGTGCTATGGGAAAAGTGAATTGTGCACATTTTCAAAATTCTGTGATCCCTACACTAAGTCATATACTACTTAAATTTTGAATTTTGAAAGGAGAAAAAACTCCAATGTAATAAAACTATTTTCAAGGATAAATAAGCAATAAATTTTGAATTTGGAATTTTGTTTCTTTTCGGATTGACCAATCATATTGTACTGCAATTATAATGCCAACGTACCAACATATACCAACGTCAGAATGCAAACGTATCAAGTATGTCCATGAAAAGATAGCAGCACATCACACAAAAGTTACTCAGAATTTCGGAATTAATAATATGATCGTGAAGTGAGATTACTCTGCAATGAACCGCCAGTATTCACACCTATCCAACTCAATTACGATTCATGAAATTTACCTAGAATGAGGCAAATTGGGAAATATTGTACCACAAAGTGGCGATAGTGTCGTTTTTAAATGAGTCATTACGTCAATTTAAACGCTTGTAAATTGACCTATCCCTTCACTTCACCGACCCTGTAGCCCCATGTTCTTTCACTTCGCACACTTAAACTGAAACATTACATTTACAAAATGATTTAGGAGAACTTTAAAACGAAGATCATGTAAATGGGATACACTCTAATGTGGTTTCATAATTAGACGTAAAATAATTCTTTCAATTATTTGATGCATGAATTGCACGAATATGTAATAAATTGTCACAGAGACAAAAAAATAAATGTTCGAATGAAAATAGATAAAAATACTTTTTATCATCATTTTGTCATACTGTGTAATACAAACTATCATTTTGCATTCTTAAAAATATTCTGTGCATCGGAACTAAATTTCTGTATAATTTTCAGAAACACTCAAAACTGCCCAAATGTCTTACTAATGTAATGCTCGTTAAAAAACTTCCTAAAAACACTTTCAACCAAACAGCTAGAAAGCGTAATGACAGAGCAAATTTACCTTAACCGTGGTATAGTCTTCAAGAACCAGTGGAATACCTTGATCTCGACTACCGATATTTATTCTACCTCACAGAAAAAAAACGACTCATTAGGAAATTGGAATACTACGGTAGTTCCAACTCACCGACGCTACTTAAAACCTTACCTAACAACCTACACAAACCCTCTCTCTCTCCCTTTTCATAGCCTTCATCACTTCACCGACAGCCAGAAAGGAAGATGGCGGAATCTCCCCTCACTTCGTTCCGCATTTGGCGTTAATCAACTGATGAGTGTCGCCCGTAGTTCGGGAGACGGCCGCCGCGCGGCGCTGCACTCGCGGGTGAAACGAGATGTTCCATTGTCTCGAGAGTCTTTGTTGCGAGCAGCACTTCCATCAGAGCCGGGGGAGGGCGGGAGGCGATGGCGTGGGCAGGAAACGACTCTGATTTGTTTGGGCGACGCGGGAGAAGAGCCACCGACCTACGAGAATGGATCGGACACGGCCACGCCCCGCGGTAAAGATAGTCGAGTGACGCACGGCGCTTCCATGCTAGAGAGGTGTACTGCACTCGACCGGGGTTGATTTCGAGAAGTGATTGGCGCGAGTGGTATTGAGATTATACGATTATAAACTTTGACAGTCAATGAGGGGTAATGAGTAGGTAGCGAAGGATTTTGATATTTGAACGAAGGACCTGGAAGATATTTTTTGACGAGGAAACTAAAGTTCAATACTCTGACCAAACTTTTAATTTTACACGTGCCTGACATTCACATATATTAAGCAGTACTTCTTATTGAATGTATTTTATATGGGTTGTTTACGAATAAAATTGATTTATTGGTATGCGATCCACTTTAAAGAAGAAAAAAATAATTATAAAAGAACAAACCTATATCTTGCCATTCTGCCTCATCATTGGAATCCATAGCGAGAAAACTGATTTCACTTCCATAACAAAAGCATTGTGCTACAATTACTAAACTATATTGATCTTGAGCGTTTTTCTAAGAATAAAATACTACCGTTAAATACTTAGTTTTGAGTAATATGGATCATTTAATTTTGTGTATTACTATTGATATTAATGTATTGCCATACAACATTACTTAAAATTATGCCAAATGTGTCCTTTTAAGAACTCCAAACTCATGATCTGATGTTTCAAAATACGATAATAACGACATAATAAGTTGTATCTACTGCTAACATGGAAATGCACTCTGAAAAGCTGATCAAATTTGTGATGATTATTGGATACAACCCGAAGAATCACTTCTAGTTTGGGAAGAAAAAATAGTTTTATCACAAAGGTTCGAATCTCGTGGATGACGGATTTTCGACATTAGCTTCCTGGCTAGGTCAAGTTCAGCCGCCAGCTGCAAGGCCACAGAACAATCTGATCGGTATTTTTCCGTGATTTTAATCCCAGGCGAATACCGAAACAGTACCCTGAAAAATGGGTCATGGGCCCCGCAAGACCTTTCCTACCTTTTCCTTATTCTATCCTCCCCTTACACACACACACACACACACACACACACACACACACACACACAAAACAGACTTAGACAAAATACTTGTTATTAAACAAAATAATGTATTATGCACATTTTTATTTCTTTCTTACGAATCCCTGGTAAAGCGGAGACCCCAGTTTCTGCTAGATCGAATTCAGCCGCTGTCTGGAGGAGAATTCTAGCGGCCGGCTGTTTCCGTGGTTTCTCCGATCAACACTACTCCAATCAACACCAAGCAAATGCCGGACAGTACCCTTACCAAACGGGCCACGGACCGCGCGCGATCTTTCCTTCCTCTTCCTTGTCCTATCCTCTCCCCCTTACACACACACTTACACTAACATGCACTATACTACTACATATTCCGGGAGCCCGGTCGGGAGCTTAGAGCTTGTCCCGGCTGGGGCGGTGCCTCGCTGGTGGAGAGTCCTGGTTGGGAAACCCACTAGCCGACGGTAGGTCGGCGCCGGATCTCGCTATCCAGCGGGGGAAGATAACCGCCGTCTCCCGAGAAAAAAAACATGCACTACACTAACGGGACTAATGACCAAAGCAGTTGACGCGCCCGGAAACACGAAAAAAACAAACCAAACCAAACGGAGGCCCCAGAACTAGTCTATTGTATTCGTAATGAAGGTTGGATAGCAAATGTCGTGGGTGCGCCGGTCGTATATGCAACCCACATTGCACACACCCTCAATCTGCAACTCAGCGCCGTGGCGAAGCTGTGCGCAGACAATGCGCGGCAGGCCTGTGCAATGGAATGCGGTGCGCAGAGGGGCTCTGAATGCTTCACTAACATCGGCGACAGGCAGTGAGGTACCGACTGGTACAATCTCTGTGCAACGCAGCTCACAAGCCGTACAATCCGATTAAAATATCTAAGCTATTGACAGCTGGGTGTGGGGTATCACTTTGTCGCCATGCACTCCCGCAACAGGCACTTTGTTGCCCCTCCCACGCCCCAGACACAACACGCTCGTGGTTGCTGAGCTATGGCAAATCAGTTACTCTTTATGAGATTTAATACCTATTAAGTTTATATGCACTAAACATTCTATTAATTAGTATACTACACATACTAAGGGTAACCCGTCAAAGATGACGGGAGGAAATCAAACTCCTGTATTAATAATTTATTGTAACGAACGGTAGAACACAATTAAATTTCATTAATAATAAATGTAAGTTGTTTGTTTTTTCTTCATTTGAAAATTTCCTTGAAGATCAGTAACAAAATCCCGTAAGATCTCAAAAGACAATTTCCCTTATGATACGTTGTCAAATCGCGGACCTTTAGAGGTCTCGGAAGTGATTTACTAGAGGAAGCCACCAGGTGAAATAGTAAACTATTTACGACAGTCAATGCGTTACTACATCTCATGGACGTATTTAATTAAAGTTCCCTTGATATTTGTTACAGTGTCCTTGATATTTGTTACAGTGTAGCAGTCACACTCCGTTCTCAGAATTCAACAGCGCATGTATCGAAAAGAAGGTCCAGAGGTCTTTCAATTTTTATGAAGAGTCTATTGCGATTCAGTTACGTGATTGGAAATCTATCTTTTAGTAGTTCCTATAACAACTGTATCTCTGGTCTCCAATATGAAAGTTCAAGAAACAAGTACAATTTATGTTCTCCTAAAGACTTCAATAACAATGAACAGTGCATTAAATTCATTAGCTTTATAAAGAAATTGAGGTTTATAACAGTAGTTAACCATATATGTATAATTCTGAGTTACTGTGTTATTTTGTACTGACTGTGTAATTACAAAAGTAGTCGCTAATAACCATATTTAGTTGATGCGACTTTAAATAAATCAAATAAAAGCAATCAATCAATCAATATGATCTCCAATATTTTACTAGAAATGACAAGTAACCTTGCTCGAAACTCTCCAATAGTATATTTGTCAAGAATGTTTTACTAATCGTAGCCTACATGCTACTTGTAGTTTATTTCAAATAATCGAAATAATTGAAAAAAAATGCAAAAACATACACACTGAAATTTGAGAGAGTAAAAAACTCAACCAAACTTTTTACTTTAAATGACAGGTAGCCTTGCTCGAAACACGTTCTTGCGAAAACGTACAGAATTGCACAGATGGATGTCGCTCCAAAACCAACAAATTTCATCGCAATCCGGTCGAATTTTACTTTTTATAGCTAAAAGGAACGTGATATGCGAAATGTGGACGTTCTTTCTTTAGCAACATATATTTAAGCCTTCAGTAATAAAGCAAAAACGTTTCTAGTGTTTCTGTTGCTCAAAATTAACGATACAATCTAGGGAATGCATGAAATTATGTTATACATTGGAGAACTTACATTTTATAAATTCCGTTGAATATTGCTTTGTAAATATTACATACCTACCAAATCGCATTCAGTTATTTGTCATTTACATAACTGTAACATGTATCTCATGATTAACAGCAGTACCAGCGGAAAACCTATAACAAACATGCACCAACGAAACGAACAAACGTCTTCTCCAGTCCAAAGGTTTACCGGGATGAAAGGGATAGTTCACTTCTGTTAACGCGGATTATTCACTTTTCAAATAAGAGTGTACCTCATTTATGGCCATGGGGGCATCTGAATGGAAAATCATGATCGTACATAAATGCACAATTTTCCTTGTTTTTTTTTTATTTTTAAATGTGTGAATTAAAAACGTTACCTTTTAAACTCACCAGTGGTTGTTGCAGAAAGGAGAAGAAAGACTGGTACTCACCTGAAAACAGGAAAAGAATATATCAGGACAATTTATATTGTGCATTAATTATTTACACTTGTTACACTTATTAATAGTGGAAAATAACTTTTATATAATTAATTACATGATAAATAATTACTTGATAAGAGAACTAATACATTTTATAATGCTGAGAAGAACGTACAGATTTTCGCGGGCATGACTGTTTTGAGAGTTGAAGGATAACATTTCTAAATAGTATTAGTAAATAGTTACTCACACCAGCGCTAAATTATATCTCTATTACGAAAACTGTAAGAGGAAAGTAACATGGAATACATTCATGAAAAAAATGATAAGCGACGAGGCTTGAAGATTAAGTTCAGTTCTTAATACAATCTTGTGAACAGTTAAATATTCTGTAATAAGTTATTAGAAACAGCATAAATCAATCGTTTAAAAGGTGCCAATTCTTATCAAGATTGAATCTATTTTGAATTGAATCTATTTGTAATCTTTGAAACAAATAACGGATGGGATCGGGTAAAACATGGAGCAACTACTATTTGCTATCATAAGCTCGTGTCATCTGTGCGTAGTGTCTCGGGTATCTAGAAACAGCAGCATTGTCCGTCCTGCCCGACAGAACAAATCCGACCACCTGCTGGACACCTCATTTCTTTTAGGAAATTCTAACCCAATAGTCAAGCAAGTTATTTAATTCAATGCGTTTTTTTATGATTATAAACAAAGAGATCTTTCAAAACCAACGTAGATCTAGGAATTTTAGAAATAAAAAGTGTTCTACACAGCTTACTTTGTGCATTTTGCTTAAAATTGTTTCTCTAAAACTCTTATCTCTTTCTTCATCACAAATATATTTGACGAGAATGATGTAAGTCATCCTGTCGATTTGTTAACACAATAATCTTAATATATAAAAATATAATCGAGACAGATAGAAAGAGAAAGAAGGAAAGAAATACAGAAAAGAAAGCCACGAAAGAGAAAAATAAATTAATGCAGACATAGAGAGAAGGAACGGGAGATAAAAGAGTGAAAAAAAGAAATAATCAAAGAAAGAACAATGGAAGAGAGAGGAAGAGAGATCCTGGTGTGTTTACTCCTATATTTTGTTTGAACACTTTTGTGCAACCGAGAGAGAACAACGGGATTCCTAATTCCAGACTCCAAAATCTAGCCTCAAAGTGTTCTCTTTTATTGAAAATAACAAAGTATCGTCATGTATCTAGGAGAGAGGTACACACGCGTTCCATTTGTGCCCATCGTTGGCACTGGAAATACGGCATCCCATGTCCCTTGGCGCCTCAGGAGAACAAGGGAAGTTGACATAACCCCGCCACCCGAGCTGCCCCTTCACTTTTTATTTCTTTTTTGACGTTTCGACCCTAGTTGGGGTCTCTATTGTCTACATTCGATGAAAACACATCATCGATAATCAGTTAGCATTTTAATAACAAAATTGTCATGGTCATAAAATATACTGGTCAAGTTATTACATTAAGTTACAATTATCTGGTCAATTAGATTGATTGATTGATTTGATTTATTTATAGTCGCATCCACTACATATGGTTATTAGCGCTGGTCAATTAGAGTGACTCAAGTCGTTTAAAAAAATTAAAATAAAAAAAATAACAATTTGGGAAACGATATATCATACTCGTTTTCTAGTTGATTTGTAATGTGTGAATCTAATTGATAATTAAAAATAGTTCAAAAAGGTTCTGTTGAACTCCTTGAAAAGTTCGAGAGTACAGCTGAAATGTTTAATAGACGACTAAAAGATTAATAATGGTATGAAAGCAATTCTAATTTAAAATACTAGTGTATTGCGGACTAGCGTCAAGTCACTCTCTTGATAGGATTTCATGGAACGTCACCACTGGAAGAACGGACGAAGCTGTTCAGACAATTCTGATAAATATCAGTGCAGTGCAGCGCCGGGTAAATCGCTAGTACTCAAATAAATTCTTGGAGGTTCAGACGCTGCCAAGCGAACTTTTGAAACAAAAAACCCGTGTGGAATGCGACCGTGGGAACCAGTAAGCACTGGTCCATCGCATTACGTCGTCGATCACCACACGAGGAGGCGTTCCCAGAACGAGGCTGCGCGGAGGCAGCGGGGAGAGGAATTCTCAGAGGCGCAAAAAGCGGCGCGCGGCGCGACGCCCAGCTGTCACAGAGGCACTCGCCGGCGGCAAGGCGCCACGGCACAAGGACGGACCTCTCGCGAAATATTTCATTTGATTCGAACACAGTGGAACCGCCAATGCTTCGCTCTTGCAGGGTATTAAATAAATTCAATTCAAGTTCAAAATCAATTTATTCAATGAAGATTAGCTGCTTTTTGACGGTCACTTTTTATCTACTATGCCACATAGCGTGCACTGTAATTACCAGAGACCGGAAAAATATGTAGTATGAAACGTGAAAATATGTACATAAATATGTAATAAAAACAGTACGAATATGTAATAAATATGTAAAATCTGATAAAATTTGTAATATTAAAAATATTATAAAACACATTCACATAACACGAAAGTACATTTATAAACATTTTCGTAATCATTTTTTTAAAATAATACAAACGTTCTAAAAATTATTTGGAGAACATAAGTTAATGCACATTTTGCACCATACAATTTTCCAGTCAGTAGTAAAAACTTCATCAATTGCTATCTAGGACTGTTAGCAGCCAGACTGGACGCAATGGATTGTACAAACTGGCGATATCAATGACCATCAATCGCTGCAACGAGCAGCATCCTTATCGAAGTGTTACACGTCGGCTATCGCTAAAGTTTCTCTAAAATTAAGGTTAAAGATCACGAAATGCGGTATCAGTGATACTTTTCACACCTGAAGGTGAAAATGATCTCTGTCGCTGATTCGCACTTCTAACCACTGAGAAAACTGAAGCAGGCGAGCCGGCCTATGAGAACATCCGACTGCGTATTCACGTAGCATACGTCGAGTAGACAGCACGTCGTAATCGAGTAGGAAGAATGCTGATTTTTTTTAAATTTTCTTTTATATAAATTTAAATATAAATATAAAAATTGTAATAAAGTTGAAAAAAATTATAGAATAAAAAAATATTTTGTAAAAATAGCAAAATATGTAAAATGTAAAATAGTACTAAATATGTAACGAAAAAATTGGATATCGTGTTGGTACGGCGACGATTCGCCAAGGTTACACTTTTGATAACGGTAAATAGTGAGACAAAAATATGTAATTACATAAAAATCCTGTCTCTAATAATTACCATTGGTTTTTGATCTTGGATGGAGAGGGGGTAACTGTAGAGGAACTCGTGTACTCTATACGGACAGACATTAATATCCTCGTCCCGGGAGGAATTCGAACCCGCGACCCTTCAGGCACAACGTAACGTAGGTGCTTCAGACTTAGCGACCTCGGCTATCCAGGCCGGCAAAGATCAACTACTAATGACTACACGTTAACTACTTATTTACTATTTTGTTCAATATTACACTAAACTTTAAAAATCAAATATTCGAATAACCACCGCCAACTATAGACAATGTAATAATCGCACCTTTCACTTCACGTTTTCACCCCATTGACTAATTTCTACGGAGGACTGATAGATTAATTGTTAGTGATTCCGGGCACGTCAAATTTTGAGGTCGTTAGTCCCGTATGCGTAGAGTATGTTTTTCATTGGGAGGTGGCGATGATCTTCCCCACTGGATGGCGAGATCCGGCGCAGACCTAACGTCGACTAGCGGGGATTTCCTAACCAGGTATCTCCCACCAGCGGGGCACCACCCCAGCTGGGACATGTTCTCAAGTCATGACCGGTCTCCCGGTATGTGTGGTAGTGTAATGTATGTTAGTGTAAGTGTGTGTAAGGGGAGAGGATAGGGCAAGGAAGAGGAAGGAAAGATCGCGCGCGGTCCGTTGCCTGTTTGTTAGAATACTGCACCGGCATTCGCCTGGTGTTGATCGGAGAAACCACGGAAAACTACCGATCAGAGCATCCGTCTAGTAGAATTCTCCTCCAGACAGCGACTGAATTCGACCTAACTGAAAAGCTAGTGTCGAAAATCCTGCCGCCGCCAGGACTCCCGTCAGAGGCACTGCAGTGACATCAGTTGTTGCACTGAGCCAACGCGAGAAGATTCGCGCCTTTGTCTTTTGTCGCCTCCGCATACGGGAGGGGTGGGGCGGAGGAGGTGAGGTCGTGGAGGCGGACGCCCGGGATGCCTGCGGCCACCGCCGCCGCCGCCACCAAGGTCGTGGTCGAGCGGAGGCCGCGCGTGAACGCTCGGCGCCGGGCGTCATTAGCGCTGGGCGCCCGCGGCGAAGGCCCCGGCGCCGACGCCCGCGGCAGGACCGGCGACGGGCAGAAAGCACGCAGCGCAGGGGGATGGCCGCCGAGGATCCCAAAATATGGGAAACCGACTATTTCAAGTTCTAAACCAGTGATGTCAAGGTCTACTTCTGACAGTGTCCCGCTCCGTCGTAATGTAACTTGTCACGTTCTTCTCAGCGTAACTAGTCTCGATGATCTAGTGGTAGTACCCCTGTCGTTTTGCACGTTTGTGGAATCGCATGTAAAAAGAGGATACGCAGAGAAAAAGAAAAGTACAAATACCATAAATAAAAAATAACAAGAAACGTTCTTAAATTTATTTATTGCGTTTGTAAAAGCGATCAGGACGATTTTAATTACCAACTGCTCTCTTATGTCGAGGTGAACAAATGCTAATTTCTGCTTTTTTTTATGCTGTCGAGGTGACCACTGTATCCGTTCATGCACGCCCCTGATGTACACAAATATTCGTACAAATTCCCATGAGGAAATTTGTAAATTCTATTTTTCAATTTCGTGGAATAGTTTTTACAAAACGTTTCGTATGTTGTTCTGCAAGTCTTTCACAGTATCTTTTAAAAAAACATGAACTGGGTACTGCTCCGGCATTCGCCTGGTGTTGATCGGAGAAACCACGGAAAACTACCGATCAGAGCAGCCGGCCGCTAGAATTCTCCTCCAGGCAGCGACTGAATTCGACCTAGCTGAATAGCTAGTGTCGAAAACCCTGCCGCCGTCAGGACTCGAACCTAGGACCTCCCGGTCAGAGGCGCTGCAGTGGCATCAGTTGATGCACTGAGCTACCGCTCCCGGTTTGATTGATTAGTGATTCCAATGGACGTCTGCCTATAGATGCCTCTGCCCGGCGATTTGCCTGTGGGAAAATCTATTGCCCCGACCCGCTGTTTCCATTCGTGCCCGCCCCTGACACAAGAGGGTTGATACATATGAAGTACTCGTGTGTGCCGGATGTTCACATTCGCGCAAGCAGCGACCGGCTCGTTGTGTTGCGAGAACTCCCGCAGGAAATCTCCCGGGCGTGTCTTCCGGTTCCTCCGATGCCTCGGACGCGAAACCCGGCCGCTGCTCCGTTCTCACGGGGCTTTGCGACGGACGAAATGGGATAACTTTGATTGCTTTCATAATGAAACGCTAACATTTGTCTTCTCGCGGAGCTCCTCGTTGGCATCACGAAGCAATGAGGAGTAATTTATACCGCGCCGACGAACGTGCATTTAGTTTTCCTTTAAGAGAGAGAACAAAAGATATTCGAGTCGTTTAGAAAGCAGTTCTTTGTGCGGGTGAACGAGGAAAACGTAATATTGAAAGCGTTCTTCAGAAGTGCATATCGTGCGTTTAATAGGTAACATTAGGAATAGTTTAATATAGAGACCCTCTTTCTTTAATAAGGGATCGAAAAAATGGTGCTGAATTTATTGGAATCTAACGTCATTATGACACAGTCCTTCAGTGTTCTTGCTAGTGTTATGAGTTACACGTAAAAGAAACATCGTATCCTGGAAACATCATGAAAGTTACAATGAGATCCATATGAGATTAGACGAATGGACACTTATAGCCATATTACCCTCGTTTACGTTGATGTTTATAAACCGAAACGTGAAAATTCTCACGTATGTTTGGCCCTACAACGAACTCCAACATTTAGGTGGTCAAAGCTTTTTCGTTACTCGTGATACCAACTTTCGTCAAAAAAGCTTTCGTCGTGATTTGTTTTCGGACTTCCAGTCTATCATGAAAGGGAAATTAATTGCATTGAATGCTCATATTATTACAGTAAAGACTTACAATAGAATCTCACGACTATCGTGAAAACGCATATTTCTCAAACCCAAAGAGTTTTGTAATTTAAAGTAAAGAGAAATTTGTAACAGAGCACCAGTTTGATGTAAATGCCACATGCCCAGCATTCGCAATACATCGTCACAATTGATAGAGTGTGAATGCAACAAGAAACAGACAAAATTAATAACAGCGATCTCCTGCAATAGATTCTTTCACTCGTAAATCACCCTTATTTTCTCTTTCCGTTACGACTCGGAGCTTGGAAATTCTCGGAATCGCCGTCGCCTTCGATGACTAGCTGGAAATAGAAATGACCAGCTCACGACGAAACGCAGTAGCCCCGTCTCACCATCTTCTCGAGTGCCAGCCGTTTCCGCCTGCACTGTGTCCGGCCTAGGCCACCACTCCGACCGTTGTGCCATGCGGGTCTGCATACCGCACGATGGGTCAGGGGCGCTGCCTTGAGCGGCCAGCGACCGCGCTGCCTTGAGTCGTCGGCATTCTTTTGCCCGGAGCAGAAAATGCGCAGGAGCGTCTGGAGGCGACGCCTCGGCGCCGGCGGCCCTGAAGGCGTTGAGACAGTGGAGGCCGAGGACAGTACGCTAAAAGCTTGTGAAAGACATACCACGAGAAAAAAAAACTAGTGCTAATGATAAGGAATTTTATTATTATTATTATTATTATTATTATTATTATTATTATTATTATTATTATTATTATTATTGACTCTAAAAAGACTAACACAACATATCTATTTATGTATTAAGAAAATTTAGCTGTCTTGTAAGACTAAATCAGTCTTAGTTTTCTTTTACAGGGAACGTTCTCAATACAGTAAATCATAAAGATATCTATTATGAGACCTTGAAACGTGCTTTCAGACACAAAAAAGACACTAAGAAGTCAAAATTAAAAATCGAGTATGGTATTCGCGAAATGTTTTTCAGTTCAGAGTTAAGTTGATGGACAACTAGCATCGGAACTGACAAAAGTGTTGTTGAGGATATATTGAAATTCCACTATTTGGAGGAGCCGCAAACAAAAAATTGCTACTTTATTCGCAATGGAATCAGAAATCAGTGGGTTTGTGTGATACTGCGGGTCTAACATGATGGACATTTATTTTTTTGGATGATGAGCCAATTTGTTTAAATACATAAAACCACACCAATAAATAAGGATAATAAGTCGGTTACAAATTAGATCACCAAAGCGCAAGAAATGAGCATTTTCTCTCAGAGCTCCACTCAGATGTGGATTAAAATATTTGAACATTTTATATTCGCTCTTTAGTTAATACAAATAGTGGTTTATAATTTTGTTAACTAAATCAATTAATAAATTTAATTGATGGTTTAAAACACGGATAATTATTTACTTTAATTTGTTGCACACAATGCAGAAGAAAATCATTTTAAATTATATTATTATGGTGCTAATTATTTTACGAGTGAGACTTAACGGTTGAGTGGTAGATTTATTTTCATGTTGATAGATATCTTTTCATGTTTTCATTTTGATAATTTGTGTTCAATATTTTAATAGTCTATTAATACCTGTAGTTTGATAATGCTTAACGCCGTAATCCTGCCATAGTTGCACTTTCAAAACAATGACAAGAACAAATTTTCAAAAGGTAGACGTACCGTTCACTCATAATGTTCGCAGACAAACGTCTTCAGGCGGATGGACGGATAGTCAGGCACGTGGAGAAAAGAAGGACAAACATTCACATAGGCAATCAGGATCAAAGAAGAGATTCACATTAATGAGAGCAAACTACACAATATTCCACTCATAACAGGGGCTTGCTAAACGTGTATTTTCATTACAATCATGCTTTGTCAAACGGTCTCAATACTTTTTTGCTACGTTCAAGAGAAAGTTAAATTAAATCGATGGATGCGTGATATCGATGGATTAATGATAAGAAATGTATAAAACAAGAAATGTAAAACAAAACGACCGAAAGCGTCATAGCAAGTTAAGTACGTATTCCTCAGACTGGTAAATAAACCACAGATAAAGGTGAAAATGGAAAACATGTAACTGAGCACAATTGATACTGCAAATGTCTTTTTAATGACAAAAAATCGAGAAAAGGTCATCAACGAAACATTGTAGCAAAATTATATAGTAAGGAGAGAAAAATTTGGACAATTTAAAAAATTCCGCTTTTGGAAAATTTCCAAAGGAATGAATGACGGGGAGGTAGAATGTCAGAGAACCACCACTATGGATTGAAAATATAAATATGGTGGGACGGAGGAACGGCAGTTCCCAATGAGAGAACGGGAAGAAAAGGAGAAAGTGATTTGACAGAATGACGTCATGGCTGGATGGAGAGGCGTCCAAACAAAGGAACAATCAATATGACAAAAATATTCGAGAGAAGGGAAAAGATAGCGGCGTGAATGCAGAGGAACAATGCAGAAATCTGACAGCAGGATGTCGGGGGAGCGGATAGGTCAATGAGAGAATTGAATAGAGTATATAGACGGACGTAGCGGGAGATGAGTAACGTATTCTGCAGAGTGCCTTCTTCTCCAGGCGGATGAAGGTTGGAAAGGTTGCGCAGAGGACGTTCCACGCTGTAGCCGGGCACGGCGGCGGCGGTGGGGCAGGGTACAACGAGGGTAGAGGAAAAGTGGGGGTGGGGGGGCGAAGGTGGTAGCGCCGGCGGTGATGGTGGCGGCGGTGATGTTGGCGGCGGTGATGGTGGCGGCAGTGATGCTGGCAGCGGTGATGCTGGCGGTGGTGATGGTGACGGCGGTGATGTTGGCGGTGGTGATGGTTGCGGCGGTGATGCTGGCGGAGGTGATGCTGGCGGAGGTGATGCTGGCAGTGGTAATGGAGGCGGCGGAGGTGGCGACGGTGGCGACGGTGGCGACGAGGGAATTCAGATGGATCAGAGGGAGATGTGACGATGGCAGTTTCGGAAGAAGTAACGATGGCACGGGTTGCGCCTGTGGAAGTAGTGGCAGTAGCGAGGATGAGCGGCGGGGACGACCGAGGCGGCAGTGAGAGCGTGCGTCAAGGCGCGGTTTGCGGAGGTGGCGGGGGCGGGATGGGGGTGGGCGGGCGGGGTGGGGGGGGAGGGGGGGGGGCGGGGACGGTGGCTACGGCTGGTTTGGCGGACACGGAGGGGCGAGCTGAGGTGTGGGGGCGAGCATGAACAGTGGGCGTAGCAGTGATTGGGGGGGGGGCGGGGGGGGGGGGGGGCGGGGGCCCCTAAGCAGGGGGGCCGCTCGCAGAAAGACGCGGCCGCTGCCCGCTGCTCCGGCTGTGACCTTGCGGCTCCCCGGCATCGACCGGACGCGATCCCCACGCCGCGCGGGGCCTTCCAGATATTTCCATTCCGGAGCAACAGGTACCACCAACCCACTGGGCACTTAGCCGCTTCGCCGCCTCAAAGATGCGGCAATACTGCGTTCTGAGGTCCTTTACTACCCTGCGTTAAAAGGTTTCTACGCGTAAAACCAAATACTTTTATTGATATTGAAACTTATACAGCATAACACTGCTGACATTTTTATGCAAAGTTGACAATTTATATTTCTCTTTCAAGGTATATCCTACAGAAGTAATTGATTTTTATGCCCAATGTGTCCCTTCTTATTGAACCTGTACGTATAAAATTAATTCAATTTAAAAACAGGACGTAAAACACAGTCCGAATACTTTTTAGTTATTGTACATGTGTAGATATACCACATTTCAGTTCACGAAAAGTATCACATTGTACGCATAAAACATTCAGAACTTTCCCTTTTTTGTTAATTTTTTTAATATAAAGGCACGTTTTACCCGAATCGTGTTTGGTAGGTGCTTGTTCCTTTTGGGCACGATGAATACAGTAGCATTTTATAATATGGAATCATTGATAAAATTGAATTTTCATATTATTGTCATTTGAGACATATATCTTATTATACAGGAAGAGATTTATTTTCAAAAAAATGTTTCGCAAGACAATGTGTTATAATATTAACATTCACACTAATATAATCGCACTTCTTTGAAAGAAAGATAGGAAGTAAAACATAATTAAAGTATTTATTGCCATCAAATGACACATCTCTTGCACAAATATCAAGGAATATGTAGCATATATCAAAAGATACTACTGCACGAGTGCCATTTCTTCAACTCACATACATTGATTACTGGTAAAGGATATGCTTTTATAGAAAAGTGGTTACATATTGGCGAAGTCATGGTAAGTACACGATTCGGACACAAAAAGAAACGAAGAGAGACAAAGGCACCTTCGGTAATACTAGTTAAAATGGAAGCGAAACGTCTGCGAAAATCGAATGGAAAAATCTGGGATGTTTGCGCCGAATACAAGGGAGAAGGTGTACAAGGAAGACAATGCATTGGACCAATGATGAAAGAATAACAAAGGTATACCCACAATGTAAAATGTAAATAAAATTAAAAGAGTAAGACGTAGTGTACGAAAGTAAAGTACGCAAAACCTGGTGAGGTAGAAGCTACGGTGGAAAAAACGTTCAATGATGCATTCTGCTCGCAATAAACATCGCAAACAATAATACGAAAACTGTTTTACAATATAGTTGACGACATGTTACCAGCTGAATACACAGCTTAAACAACTCAAACGTTTGTCTCAGGTAAAGAAAGCTTTGTCCGGAAGGCGGACAGTACCTCCAAGGGAAGCTGTGAAATTGCAGCAAGTGAGACTGTACGCCGGCTGGCAGGGTGCCAGTATCTGCGGTGACGTAGCAAGTGCCTATGCGCTCGCAAGGTCATTCACGAACAGCAACAGATTCTAAACTCGCCTTGGGATGGCCCAGAAAGTTCCGGTCGAGTGTCTCTCCACCAACTGTACGAGTAATATTAAATGCATTACATTTAAGTTGATTAATTTTCCTGAAAACTATCTTTATTTTATGTCTGAAGCTCAATATCACGACTGACTATCAATGGTGCAATCGTGAGTAACGATCGCAACATCCGAGACAAACTTAAGTGCTTCTTATGGACTTTTAAAATAATTTAACCGTAAGGAGCGTTAAAATGTTATTGCTTTATTAATAGAATATTTACGTACGTATGTATAAGTTGTTATCCGTTTCCTAACAACCAACAGTCATTGACAGCGGCTGAGTCCTTGACCTTGGTTCATAGAAGAAAACAGATAATGTATTAAAACTATGTGGACGTATTACGTCCATACACTATTTACAATACAATTCAATTCACTTTTATTTTGTTAAATATGTTGAAATCCTGTTGTCAGGTCCCCAGTACCATTCTTTTTCATATTACATAACGACAAAAGCAACTGTAATTGTGAAACTACAACGTTGTTTTATACACCACCTGCAATTCCAAGAAATGTATTAATAGTAGTTTATGCAATTAGTTTATAATGTTAAGCTTTATTGCATGAGTACATGTTTTGAAAACGAGCGACGTTAGGAGCGAGTTTTCAAATTTGTACGAATGCAATAAAGCAACATTATAAACGAGTTGCATACGCTATTTTTTTGTATAACAGCATTATAAATTTATAAAAGGATCAAACTTAATTTTGCGAAACAACTTCCTTGTGACCTCTCTGGTATTTGACATCTGTGCGAGAAAACGGTGGTCGGCTGTTCCATTTACCGCTACCACCCCAAGATTCTCTCGTTGCGATTGGCTGAATGTGTGATGACGCAATCATTCGTGCCGTAAAATCTAATACGTCATCATTTGTGCCATAAAAGGCCCTTTTATGAACGATTTCTTGCAACAGAAAACCTCGTTTATAATGCTGGTATACAAAAAAAGCATTTAGTAAACGCAAAGCCCAAAAACTCCGTTTTTTGTGTGACGTAACCATCCCTAATGCCAGACTTTTCCGGGCTTTCGGTCTGTCGGCAAGTATTTCTCGGTGAATCTTGCCGACTGCGAAGGTTCCTAGATAGTCCATATCGGCTGAGTTTACCCCAGCGCCAGCTTTGCCGCTCTCTCTGCAGCGACTCTGACCGAGAGGTCTTAGGGTTCAAGTCCCGACGGAGGCGAATTTTCGACCCTAGCTAGAGAGCTGGGTCGAATTCAGCCGCTGACTGGAGGAAAATTCTAGCGGCCGGTTGCTTTCACCTTTGGTTTTCTGTGGATACACCAATCAATAGTAGGCGAATGCCAAAGTACAAGAAGAAACTGACCACGGATAGCGAGTCATCTTTCCTTCCTCTTCCTTGTCTTAATGTCTCTCCTTTTTACACATACGTATACTTACACTTCACTTATATGCACTGTGTCGTAGCAGCAGTGGCGCAATCAGTATGAGAATCCAGTCAATGCGCGTAGTTAGATAATAACCGCAACAAAACAATCAAATATTTGCGTTATTGTCAAAATCGGAACTTCATTATTTTTGGATTTTCCCAAGTTCTTGGGTATAACGAAACCACAGTACCTCCGAATATTCTTCCCGAACACGCATCCACTCGGAGAGGAGGCGGTCCCAATGGAGCCAATTTCGCCGAAATTTCGGTCGGCCGAGGTCGAACGTTTTCGCCCGATATGCCGGAATCGTTCAAACACGTGCTGGTAAACATAAACGGTCTTAGTGAATCCGGACAACCTCCAACGATGGCATCCGAATATGTCGACAGTCGGATGAAGATTTGTTTCGTTTGGTGTAGTCAGTTCCTTTCGCCCGACATCAGCTGAAGAGGAAAGGCCAGATCTCCAAGGCCTGCTAACTTACTAGACAGTGTTAGATAGTCTTCTTGCAAACGTTTCAAAAAGGAGCTGTAGAATAACAGGAATATTCGGACGATTTCGGATGGAACATTCCGGTGCTTTTCGGATGAAATCAGTCGGACGACTTCGCTCGCAGTCGTCCCGCAGCGAACGACGGATATTTCGGCTGCATCGCTTAAGCCTTAAGACGGCTCCACACATTCGGCATTCGCCGAGCAGCGAGTAGTGCTCGCCCAATCCCGAACAGCTGACGTGTTCGGCGAATGTTCGCTCCCTTTGATGTGTCCAAACTCGGTGGGTAGGGCGAACCCCGAATATTCGTCACTCGGCAAATAGCAAGCAACTCATCCACACTACTCGGGATTCGGCGAGCGGTGGCTCGCTCGGTTCGCCGAATAACGAATGTGTGGAGCCGCCTTGACACGTCGCCTCTTGCAGGTAGTTTCCGATTCACAGACTGTCGACCACGCGCTCTGAATCCGCCCAGCTGACCACCAGCTGGGTTCAATGGCACCGCCCGTGAAAGGCGTCGTCCTTCTGTCGGGATGGCGGCTCCTTTTGTCAGAACGCGCCCCGCCCCTCCCCGCCTCGCCCCCTCGCCGACCCACCGCCCTCGCGACCGTCGTCCTCCGCAGCGAGCGCCCGTGCACCTCGCAGCGGATCCGGCCAACCGAGCACGGCCGTTGCACGTGATGACAAGGACCGTTTGAACTCAGACATATGGCATTTCACCCTGTGAAAGAGCGTCGCCGACGAAACGTTGGTATCTGCGCCTACGACGCGGCGTCTCTCGGAGAGTCAAGTACATACTCAGTGAAGTCGTAGGCTTCCAAGGCCGGAGTCATGTGAATGATCTTGGCTGTCCGGGTGACGCTGCGTTTCCGTGGTTTCTCCCATCAACACCAGGCGAATGCCGGAGCAGCACCCTACCAAACGGGCCACGGACCGCGCGCGATCTGTCCTTCCTCTTCCTTGTCCTATCCTCTCCCCTTACACACACACACACTTACACAAACATGCAATACACTACCACATATTCCGGGAGACCGGTCGGAAGCTTAGAGCTTGTCTCGGCTGGGGCGGTGCCCCGCTGGTGGGAGAGTCCTGGTTAGGGGGAACCCCACTAGCCGACGGTAGGTCGGCGCCGGATTTCGCCATCCAGCGGGTGAAGATCACCACCATCTCCCGAGAGAAAAAACATGCACTACACTAACTGGACTAATGACCGAAGCAGTTGACGCGCCGGAAACGCGAAAAAATCAATCAATCAGTGAAGCTGCGTCGAAGGCTGTGTTGCTGACGTTTCGACCATCTTTTCGTGGTCTTCCTCAGGCAGACCAGCTCTGAGGAAGACCACGAAAAGATGGTCGAAACGTCGGCAACACAGCCTTCGACGCGGCGTCACCCGGACAGCCAAGATCATTCACAAGTACATACTCACTTCAGTTGCGGAAGCCTATGCTTTCACAGTCTCACATGCATAGGTAACTCTTGGCATGTGGAATTTAAATTGATGAGGGGGGCGTTTCAAAGTAACGTCCGAGGAATTTTAGTACAAGTCACGACCATTTGGTATTACGTTTTTGGGGGGAAACAAACTGCACGCGGTAGATTAAAAAAAAGAGGAAGTTACGTATGTTTATTCTAAAATACATTGACTTCATTTTCGATATTCGTATATCAAACAAGCTACATTGTATCTGTGCTTAGGATTGTGTATAACAGCCTTGGGAGAGACTTCACTAATTTAATTGAGACGATTGACATCTTCAAACTGACAAAAAGCTTTAAAAGTGCCCGAAGTTACCCCATTTGACGGTAGATGTTTAAACGGTTACTACGTATATTGAAAATATAAAAGTAATAATCATCTCTCACTATAGGAAAGTTACATTCAGTTGTATTTTCATTTACATACGTGAAGACTAAAATATAATAATCCCGAATTCCCTGATCACTTGTTATATTATTTTGTTTAGAGCTACTATTGAGTACAAACTCTCAATTTAAATAACCCAGATAATGAAATTCGTAAAATATGCTCGTAATTTCATTCTCACATTCTTGCTCCACGGCATGTTTTCACATCACCTTGACACGCTCCTATGGGCTCGCATTAATTCCCGGGAGTATATGAACACCAGCCCTCCAGTATGCGACTGTCTCATCGCGAAGTCGCAACCTTTTTGCGACTGGGAGAAGCGCGTTCTTTTTATTATCTCGCAGTCCCCCACAATCCACGGGGAGTCTTTCGGGCTGCTCTAAGGAAGACCGAGCACCGTACGAAACCTGTCCCAGCCCGGCCGCTCATCTCGACGAGACGCACCAGATAACGCCCAAGGGTTGGCTCAATTTTCCACAGCCCGAAAAGCACCCATCCGAGCTTTAAATAAACGTAAAAAACTTTCAAACTTCGTAAAAAAACATTTAAATGTTTTAATAGTTTTCTAATTATTTCAATAAAATAACTTATAAATTTATTATAGAAATATTAATTGAAAACTCCAATTTCATCACAACAAACAAAAACAAATAAAAAGTCAACACAAGTACAAAATGAGCTTGCAGTAAAAAGGAAACTAATTTTGTAATTTTGCTACAAGAACCACATTTGTTACTTTATCACCGAACCATAATAATATTAAACAATAATAAATAAATTAATATTATTATTCAGTAATGAATAACAATATTAATTAATAATATCATATTAAAGTATTAAGATTTCAAAGTCATAATAATATGACTTTAAAATTTTAAATTGGAGGGGGGATCGTTGGTCGCAAAATGTATGCACTTGGTAGTACTGAACGAATTTTACTTTGACTCAACTTCCAGAAACTTTTAATTATAGTTAAAAAATTTAAAAACGTATTTTTGAGTAATATATCTCTGGAAAAAAACAAAAAAAAAAAAACCAGACCTAAACAGTGAGTCGGCCTAAAGATAATCTGTAGGTTTTTCCAACCCTGAAAGCCCCTCAGCTTGGCCGTTCCCTCTAAGGCGGTAGAGACAGCAGCGGCGTCGGAATGGGACGATAAATGAGAATGGAATCTGTAGTCCGGAAGACGGTAAAGTTCGTATAGTAGCGTTGGAACGATTAATTAAACCAGTAATTCTCGCGCTCTCCATCGATTACTTAACTTACCGATTGATTTTTACTTCGTCAGTTTGCTGTTTGATCTGTTGCAGCACTGAAAAATCAACGCGGTTGCCGTGTCCGCAACATTCTGACAGATTATACTCTTCCTGTTAATTGATAGATCTTCCATATTTTGTTTATAGAACAATTAGATAATAAATATAAAAAATAAGGCAATCATAATTTATGAAATAAATATTCCAGAACTGTTAATACACTTTCATGAAAAATTATGTAAATATAATATTTAATGTGAAAATTGATATGAGGAGTAAGTAAAATGGGGCAAAAGTGGAATGATAGGCAAATTAGACTGAATAATAGTCATGAAAACCCGCCGTAAAATTCAGTATTTTCAGATGAATGAATCGGAATTTGAACTCCAACAGCCAAAAGTGGGAACCAGCACTACGGCCACTATGCCACGTAGACAATAATCAGTGGTCAGGGCTGGATTTATTGTACTGCTCCCAGCACACAATCATGTTATTATTTCACTTCGGAAAAGAAAATTCTCGAGATTTACTAAATATTTATTATACGAGTGGTTAATGTGACATTTTATTTTGCGAGTAGTAAATGTTGCGACCCGAGGCTGATTGGCCAAGTGGCGCAATCTTACAACAACTTTTACCGCGTGTGACATACGCTTCTTGTTAGATAGCCTTATTGACTGTTTTCTTTGTAGCATTCATAGTTTAATTTTGACACTTTCACCACTAATGCTACAAATTTTGAAATTTTAGCAGGCTGTACTAAAGAGAAATGCCCTTTTACTGATGCCTAAATAACTTATTTAGCATTTACTCAAAATGATAATTTTCAAACACAAACGTTTTCGTACAATATAGTACAGTCAAACTTTCTCAATGCGGAACGCGTATAATGCGAAAATCTGTCTAATGTGAACATAAATCGCGGTCCTATCAATCACAAATTCTACAGTATTACAATGCATAAAACGGAATCTCGTATAACACGGAAAAAAAGTCTGGTCCCTTGAGGTTCCGCTTTGAGCAAGTTTTACTGTATTTACTTCACAGTTATTTTACACACACACAAGCACATTTTAAGGCATTTAAAATTTTGTTTTCCAGCGCGCGGGGCCCCCATGGTCTCCTAGGCAACTGTTTATTTTGCATGCAGGTAAGCCCGGCCCTGCTGGTGGTTGCAGAGCGCGGTCGTCGGAGGTCAGGGGGGGGGGCAGGGCGAAGCCGGTGCAGACGACGCATGCAGGGGATCTGCGGATGCAGCGGTGGGGAGGGCGTAAATCCGGAAATGCGGATTAGAGGATTGGAGGCGCTGAGTTGGCGGCGGAGAAACAAAGCGGGTTCGCAAAGCGACACGACTTCAAAAGGGAACTTCGCGGAGGGGGAAAAAAGAAGAACACGGAATAAAAAAGAAATAAAGTAACGAGGAAAATGTTTTTTATTAGAGATGTGCAATTTCATTACGTTACAATGCGTTAGTAACTTGGATATAACTATACACATAACAATGTGAATTTTCTAAGCAAAATTCTTCATCCTAAAAATTGAAAATTTCCTAAGCCTTAATTTAAACGTAATTCCTAATACTAAATTGATTTTTTTAAATGCTTTATCTTACTCTAATTCCCATATCCCCTTATTACATCCCTTTCTCATATTCCCTTATTTCATCCCCTTTCTAATTTTTTCTGCTGTCAGATTATTCTTCCAGAAGAGGGAAGGATCTTAAACAGATATACTATTACATTTTGCTACCATGACCTCAAAATACGTGAAAACCATAGCGGATTATCTCTCAAAATATTTCTGAAAATTTATATAATTTCTTGTAAAAGGTAGCATTATGAGGGAAAACGGGAATGCGAGACAGATGGCAAACGTTGAACGCACACAAATAACTGCCAATCACTCCAGGGATGAGATAAATTTTCATTCTATCTAACGCAGAAAAGCAGTATAATGTTTAGACGAAGTTGCTTTTCACCTAATAATAATACATTTTGTAAATTTATTAATTAACCATACAACAAAATAAAGCATACAAAGAATTAGAAAGAACTCGCTGGTTTTCTATCAGCTTGCTTCGACAATCCCCGCCTTGTTGATACCACCTGGTTTTAGTGTCCTATATGGAGAAATATCCATAAGTTCTCCCTTTATTTACTGTTCGCCGACCTGAAATTTCAGAAATTGAAAGAATATGCAATTTTGTAACTGAGAACATTCGATTCATTGTTAGCCCAGAAGAAATTAGAATCTGTGTAAATGAGAAACCTATGAAGTACAAGATCTTTCATGAAAGTGCATGATTTAATTTGTAAATACTAATCTCAGTTAATGAATTGCTCTCAAACTTTTAGCATTGACTAGAGTTCTAGAATATATAAAAGAATATCTGCAAATATTATAATAGTTGGGAATTTCTCTTCGTTTCTCATACAGTAAGTACTCGAATGTTTGCAGTATGTCTGGTTACGAAACATCTGGATAACAAATAGTGAGTGTAAGTGTAAGTGTGAGTCTAAGTAAGGGGAGATGTTAGGACAAGGAAGAGGAATGAAAGATCGGGTGTGATCCGTGCTCCATATGTTAGGATACTGTGATCGAGCATTCATCTGATATTGATCGAAGAAACCCCGAAAACTACCAATGAGAGCAACCGCCCGCTTGAATGCTCCTCCAAACAGCGCAGCGTGTGAATTCAGCCCGACGTAACTACTAACTAGCGTCGAAAATCCACTACCGTCAGGAGTCGATTGATTGATTGATTAGTGATTTCGGGTGCGTCGTCTACTGAGGTTATTAGTCCCGTAAGTGTAGTGCATGTTTTTTTCATCGGGAGGGGCGGTGATCCCCCGCTGGAAGGTGAGATCCGGCAACGACCTACCGTCGACTAGCAGGGTTTTCCTAACCAGGTATGTCCCATCACCAGGGCACCGCCCCAGCCGGGAAAAATTCTAAGTCCCCGGACAGTCTCCCGGCATATGTGGTAGTGTAGTGCATGTTAACGTTGTGTGTGAGTCAAGGAAGAGGAAGGAAAGATCGCGCGCAGTCCGTGGCCCGTTTGCTAGGGTACTGTTCCGGCATTCGGTTGGTGTTGATCGGAGAAACCACGGAAAACTACCGATCAGAGCAGCCGGCCGCTAGGAATCCCCTCCAGACAGCGATTGAATTCGACGTAGCTCGCAAGCCAATGTCGAAAATTTTGCCGCCGTCGGGACTCGAACCTAGGTCCTCCAGATCACTACAGGGACATTAATGCACTAAGCCACCACTCCCGGTCAGGCCTCGTACCCTAGCATCTCCCGTTCAGAGTCGCTACAGAAACAGCGGCAACGCTGGCTCTGAAATAAAGATTGCACACGGAAGAAGACGAACACAACTCACAGTAACGTACGAGAACTTTCTAAGCGGGGACAGGTTGGCAATCTTTACTCGAACAAACAACGGAGCATCTCCACCACGCGGTGTTTGCACGTGGTAATTGGGATAATCGGCCACGACCATCGGCGTCCATCAATGAATTGGCCGGCCCGCACCATTCCGTTACCTTGGCAGTGAGCCACCTTTTTGCCTAGCACTGCACGCAAGGACGCAGCTGCACGTTGGCTCAACGTGACCTCCGCGCGGACCAAAGGCCACCGGAACAAAGGCGAGTGCAAGGCGCCGACCGCCCCACGAGGACGGCGGATCGATCTTCTCATGTTTTTAACTCTGGTTTTATTATGACAATACAGATAAATGTCTGAATCATAAGTATTTCTTCCTTAGGGCAATGTATGTCACATAGTAATACTTAACAACATATGTAGATGTTGTAGATCAAGAACAATACGCAATTATAGACAAAAAATCTATTTTTCAAGTATAATTGTTTTGTTATTATTATTACATTATTATAATTAATATGAATATTGTTAGTATTTTCTCGGCAACTGGAAAAAATCGCCAATTCCTTGCACTTTAAGGAATATTGCTGGGAAAAGAGACTTTCTGTAATAATGCGAAAGTGATTGTGAAAAGATCTAAGGAAACAGGGTTTGTGATTTTAGTGGTGAGAGTTTCACCCTGTTAAAGAGTGCGGACCACCCTAAATGATCATTAGAATTTACACAGTTTCCCGTCTTAAAATATAAATTAATTATTGTTCTATTAATAAATTCGAGCACTACGAACTGTGACAGAATGCCTGGTCTCAGCGTTAATTTCTCAGCCAGTATTTAATGGAGAAGCCTTTTTTTGACAAGCCATGCGACACTAGGGAAGTCAGCCCCTGATGCCACATAAACACATACACACGCATACAAACAGCCATGCTCTAAACGAGATTTGAACCCACAATCCTCGGACTCGAGCTCACGACTTAGTTACTTATTCTTTTTCGGGAGATGGCTTACGAAGTAATAATTGACAAAAATGAAAGTACATTTTATGCATAATAAAACGTACTCTCACTAATATTTCAATTAATTTTCATTCCATAAAGGAATGATCGCTTTTTTTAATACGAGTACATCAAACTCGTGCATCATTAATTAGTGATGGGCTTTAAAGCTTTTCTTAAATAATTGTTATCGTAATAACAGTAATTTCGTAATAACAGTAATTAATAACAGTTGAAAATAATAAGTCCATGATCACCAACCTAACATGGCCAACTGTTAATAGTTAAATCAGTTGTGGTGACTGCTAAGAGTTAAAACACAACGAATAACGTTGGTAACATCGTAAAACTTATGCAGCTACCTTACGGTGATTACTTGCACTACTTTCCCAAATATGTTTGGACAGAGAAACAGCTGATAGGAACAAGACTGGATGAACGGCCAAGGAAGAATAGTAATTGATATGATGAGCAGTAAATGTGTATATTGTAGAATATTACTAACAGTGATTCGTGATTCGTGATTCTGGTTCAGATTCCAAATATTGTTTTGATTATGTAACTTGTGCATGGTGAGGTGACGAGTGCCAAAAATAATGAGAGAAACTGTTTCTGCTTACCTACAGCTAAAGACTGTTGAATATCAAATATTATAATGCGAGTTATTTGATCGTAGCTCATTTTATTTTATCGCATTTAAGGAAATATTAGTGGATCTCACCTACACAGCAATGGGACAGAAAGAAGTTAACATAGTGGACGGATTTAATTTAAAGTCGAACTTCTTATTGTAGTGTATACAATAAAATATAAAAGTATTGTGGCCACACATGGTGTGTAATAATGATGAATTGTATATTAATGAATATATAATTCGAACAATTGCCAATCACGATTGGTTAACTGCATTGAAACTGTTTTCGTACAAAATCGTTGCAGCGAAAGCTCGTAGTACGTAGTTCGGATTTGGCCCAATAGATTGCAATACTAGGAATTTCAACCCATAACAGCCAACAGGATAAACGAAACAACTGTTATTTCGCTTACGAAACCTGAACTGTTAAGAAAAAGCAGTTTAGCTGTTAAGGCACATCCTCATAAACAGAATGCACCATGCATTATGAATTTGCATCATTAATTCAGAATATCTTTTTCGAGATTCTTACACATATCTGCCGGATGTTTTCGTGTTCAAGTAAATAATTTCTCTGTGTATATTATTTCATAACTCACGATATAATATTACCGGAGAATGATGTTCAAAAACACTATCATACAAATGAATCATAATAGACGTATCACGCAATTGTACAATATTGCTATATCATAATACAGGAAGTTCTTCATGCGTCCAGTGAAATACATAAGTATCAAACAAACTGAATGGAAAAAAGTTAACTGAAGTATACATATATAAATAAAGGGCCCCAGTAGCTAGCGAGCTTGCTACTCATAGCTAGCGAGCTTGGTTTCTATGCCACGACACCGGTTCCATTCCCGTAGGGGGAAAATTAACTGTCACTTTTCTCTGTCGTGTCCCAGTTCATAAAGCGGGTTGACAAATAGAAAGCTTCTCGCAGGAAGATAATGCCAAATAGATGGCGTAAGGGATTGCAACTAGCTTACCATAGGTCTCCTGAGCTCATGGCCGTCATGCAGCGACGCCATGGCATGACCGTAATCTGATAAAGCTGGAGTTCAATTCTATTAATTACGTACTAACATACATAATAATATATAAAAATGGGTTACTCATTTCATTGTGGTGAAGGTCAAAATCAGCTTCACGCATGGTTATCTCTGGAGACAATTTTTGCCTCTTGGCAAAAAATACTTCTAAAAATTCGAACCATGAAACTAAGATCAATTCTGCAGTTTTATTTTAAAATATGCAAACCTTTAATGTAATTAAGGTTTGACTTTACGGTTCACTCTAGGTTTCCAGTTATGTCCTTCTGGACATGACATTTCCTGCCCGCTTGTGTTCACAGTGCATAGTCCTGAATTAATTCTTGCTTTGGGAAGTGTGGGTATATTGAGCATATAGAAGACGCAAAAAATGCATACGCTGAATTTAGACAGTCCTTCAGGAGGTTTTACTTTGCAACATTGTCTTCTCTGGCAGATAAAAAATTATTCTTTAACTAAAAGTCCTTCTTGAAATATTTTTAAATTTATTGCTTATTAGTTTGTAAATTTTTCCTTGGAGGAGTGCACAGTTAAGCTCTTGTATGAACTGCATTTACTTGTGTTTTTCGTTGGCACTATACAATTTATTTGAACTGTAATTGGGTATGACCCGATGGCAGTTAAATAACAATAATAAATAATAAAAAAGTATTATAACAAATATTTCAACTCTGTCATGATATCGAATAATTATATGTCGTCGGTGCTAAAATTTAATACAAGCTACATAAATATTGCACGCTGCACTACACTACACTTCCTTACACTACCTGGTTTTGCTTTAAATTACACTGACCAGCACTTCACAGCACTTCACCGCACTTACTCATTTAATGTCTATTACTCTCAAATTCTTCTAACTTATTTCTAAAGCTTCGGACACTTAGAGGAAAAGCTTTGAAAATTGTTGCGGGTAAACTGTTCCAATCTTTAATTGTTCTGTTACAAAAGGAAAATTTCCCAAGATCTGAATTTTGTTTCCTTGTTCGAATTTTGTGAGTGTGACGCTTCGGCCGAAATAATTTGGTTTTTCTAGTCTAACCTGAATTTCCTTCCAAGCTGATTGACCTACGTACAATTTATAAAGAGCGCAAAGCCTCGCCCTTGTTCTTCTCGTTTCTAGAGGTTTCCATGCCTTTTATTGCGTTAGTTCTTAGGTAAACGTATTCGCTTTCCTCTGTATTCTATCTAGATTTTTCCGGGCGACTTTCTGTATGGATCCCAACATGCCACTCCGTATTCCATGAGAGGGAACCAACGAAAAATATGCTAATTCTTTTGCGTTTGCAGAACTTTTCTTTAGAATTCGCATTACAAAATGCAAGAACTTCCACGTTTTTCTTACTACCTGATTTATATGCTTCCCCCACCCTAATTTACTATCTATATGAATGCCTAAGTACTTGCATGATGAGACTCTTGGGATGACGACCTCACCTAAACAATAGTTTGGTTCCGATAATTTCGCCCCGCCCGAACGTTATTGTTTTGCTTTGTGATACGTTAAGTCCGATGTCATGATTTTCAGCCCAATCATGTAAATGTTCTAAATCCTGCTGTAATATTTGTTCGTCAGCGCTACTTTTGATTTTTCGGTATATAACACAATCGTCTGCAAATAAATGCACATTTGATTGTAAGTTAACATGAAGATCATTTACGTACGCTAAGAAAAGTAATGGCCCTAAAACACTTCCCTGTGGAAGCCCTGAAGTAACAATACCCGTAGTCGAAAACTGAGTGCCAATTCGAACGTTTTGTTTCCTGTCTCTAAGAAATTCGCTTACCCACTTCACAACTCTAGCATCAATTCCTGAAGTTAATAATTTCCTGATAAGTAGATTATGCGGTACTACGTGAATGCTTTCGCAAAGTCGATTACGATTGCATCCACCCGCGGCAGCTTCGTCAGCTAGATCTCGAAAAGAGAAACGATTTGGCTTTCGCACGAATATTTACTTGTAAACCCATGCTGTCCGTGAAAAATCCAGTTCGCTTTTTCCCATTCGCGGCGAATGTACCCGGCTATTAAATGCTCCATTATTTTGCATACTACTGATGTGAGAGATACTAGTCTGTAATTACAAACTTTCGTTTTATCACCATTTGTCCATCAATTGTCCGGTAAACTTGCATTATTAATAGAAACATTGAATAATCTCAACAAATACGGCAATACTGCCTCCCCACCGAGTTTAATAAAATCTGTTGAGATACCGTCTGGTCCTTGTGATATACCGTTTCCCAGTGATTTTATACGTTTGCGGAGTTCCATGCATGAATCTTGAACTGGTTTTCTATTGCAAAATAATGAACCTGCTCCTGCGCCCGTTTTGGTTTGAATACTGATACAAAATACTCGTTGAACGCATTTGCTTTCGCTTGGTCGTCGTGCAATGGCGCGTTATCTGCGTCTCGAATTTCATGAATTTCTTCCTTATTCCCCCTATACGTAGACTTCTTTCACAAAATTCATAGATTTTCGATTCATGGGTTCCTTCATCAATCTCAATGTCGATACACTTTATTCTTCATATCTGGAGTTCTCTGCACTCCATGGTGAGCACTGACTCAGAGATAAATTAATGAAATGGTAAAAATATAATCTAGAGCAACATGTAAACAAAGATTTTACGGAAAATAATAAATGTAAAACAGTTCAAACATATTTCGGTGGACCTTGATTAAACAGTTAAGCAATTTCAGTTATCTCTGAATTCATACTTTAATAAATTCATTTAACACCTTACAAGAGGATTGATAATACCCGCTGCAAACACGCTAGATAGTACGAATTTTAAACACAGCCTTGCACCTCGGGTGCTTGCATAATGTCATAAAACGCCCACAAAGCCTGTCAAATAGAATCCACTATCGTGGACATTGCCTGCAACTACCAACTTCGTTTTATAGCCATTCCCACAGCGAGTATTACCCCGATGATTAACAACACGCACGTAGCCACGTTCGCGTAAAAACAGAATCCTTCCTCTGGAAGTCGTAACTTTCTTTTAATAAAATTTTATTGCCAATAAAGATAATGAATTACGTGTAATGGCTGCAGTTCAATAATTAAACATGCTCGGGGAAATGGCGCGGTGTCCTCCCTATGACAGCATGCTGCCAGATATTTCTGAAGAGCCGCTTTAGAAGAAATACTCCATGAAAATTGAAACTATGGAAAACGTTGCTTTGGGATGTCACAGGAAGATCTGTTCCTCTTATATTTTGTATGAGGATGTTCCTGTTTTCTAGATGGTAATATCTTCGAATAATTTAATTAATAAACCATCAAAAACATTATGAAGAAAGAATAAAAATATTTGAGAATATTTTTAAGATATCGAAATCAATAGAGTGATAACTGCGATTTTCGACACTAGCTAGACAGCTAGGTCGAGTTCAGCCGCTGTGTGGAGGAAAATTCTAGTGGTCGGCTGTTCTGATCGGTAGTTTTCCGTGGTTTCTCTGATCAACACCAGGTGAATGCCGGAGCAGTACCCTAACAAACGGGCAACGGATCGCGTGCGATCTTTCCTTTCTCATTCTTGTCCTATCTTCACTCCTTACACACTCTTAAAATTACGAATACTACTCTATCACACATGCCGAGAGACCGGTCGGGAGCATCGAGCCTGTCGCGGCTAGACCAGTACCCCGCTGGTGGGAGATACTTGATTAGTGAAAATCCCCAAAGACGACGTAGGTCGACGCCGGATCTCACCAGCCAGCGGGGGAAGATCACTGCCACCTCTTGCGGTGAAAACATGCACTACACTTCGTGGACTATTGACATTAGCAAATGAGGCGCTCGGAACCATTAATTAATCAAAACCCAAAGAACATTGTGAGAGATGTCACGAAGTCACGCCAAGGATATTTACCCCTCATTGGCAGGCAACCCTTCACGCTTTGGTGTTCCGCAGGTACTCTAAATCACTTAAGACTGCGTCAGATCCTGTAAAACACCAATGGATTATCTGTTGCCCACGATTGATTGATTGATTGTGTTTTCGTGCGCGTCAACTGCTCTGGCTATTTTCCCGTTAGTGTAGTACATTTTTTTTCTCGGAAGATGGCGGTGATCTTCCCCGCTGGATGGCGAGATCCGGCGTGACCTACCGGCAGCTAGTGGGGTTTCCCTAACCAGGACTCTCCCACCAGCGGGGCACCGCCCCAGTCGGGACAAGCTCTATGTTCCCAACCGGTAATGTGGTAGTGTAGTGCATGTTAGTGTAAGTGTGTGTAAGGGAGAGGATAGGACAAGGAAGAGGAAGGAAAGATCGCGCGCGGTCCGTGGCCCATTTAATAGGGTAATGCTCCGGCATTCGCCAGGGTGATCGGAGAAACACGGAAAACTTACGATCAGAGCAGCCGGTTGCGCTAAATTCTCCTCCAGACAGCGACTGATTTCGACCTACCTGAAAAGCTAGTGTCGAAAATCCTGCCGCCGTCAGGACTCGCACCTAGGACCTTCCGGACAGAGGCACTGCAGTGACATCAGTTGATGCACTGAGCTACCGCTCCCGGTTGTTGTTGCCCGCGAACTAGTGAGAAATATCACGTATGTAACTTATTTATAAGAAATCCTCCCGCCCCATATGTTAAATGGTAAACACTAACCATTCTTCAATCTCCGTACATGTCCTAGAGTTTGTAACATTGATACGAACCAGATTGTACAGAATTCACCTGCACATACTCGTCTAGGGAAATGTATCTGGTAATACGAATTACTTGATATATTTCTCACTGATTTCTCTAATGCACATCCGTAACGTTCTTTAACTTTAATATTACGAATAGGTACTTCCATAACATATTTTGTAATTTTCTGAAAGTTTTTAAAATTATTTTGTATTGAACTGTGTTATATTTTTCTTTTAATCAGTCGCAGTCGAAAAACAGGATAAAATTCGACTTGAAAGAAAGTTTAAAGAAAACTGAAGACTGTTTCGAATATCTTAAAGCTCTGCTTGTTTCTAAAAATGCGGACACATATCACATGGCTCAAAGCAACATCCCTTTCACAAAGAGTCAAGGAGACGTTCATTCGTTCGAGATAAATTTATAATTCACATTACGTTTATTGAACCTAAATATCGTGCTATTACTTTTATAGCAAGTGCATTCTATGTCGATACCAGAAAATGTTACCGAGAAACCAAACCTATTTTTTTCGCTAGCGGATTCGACTACCCACTATTCGATCACTTGACTTCAATCTCGATACCTGAAAATAATATTGAGAAATCGAATCTATTTCTTTCGCCATCAGATTCCACTACCCACTATCTAAACATTAGACTGCAATCTCGATACCTGAAAATGTTAGCGATAAATCGATTTATTGCTTGCGCCATCAGATTCGATTATTCGCTGTTCATTTAGTAGCCGACTTTTTTTATTATGACGCAATTCCTTTCCCCGGTCAGGATCGACTCAGCCGAAAAAAAGCGCCCCCTTGAGCTCGTACGGCGCATACCAGAGGCCACACGCGCGCTTCATTCGCGCCAGAACGCCCAGCTGTCCTGGTCGTTTGGCATAGAGAGCATCGCGCGCGGCGAGCCTGGTGATGGATGCGGGGTGCGGGTGAGGTGGGAGTGGGGTGGTGCTGGTGGTGGAGGTGTAGGGAGGAGGGAGGGGGTGGTGGTGGTGTGGTGGTGGTGGTGGTGGTGGTGGTGCTGGTGGTGGCTGCTGCTGCTGCTGCGTGGTGGTGGAGTTGGTGGTGCTAGTGGTGGTGGAGTTGGTGGTGCTAGTGGTGGTGGTGGAGGTGGTGGTGGTGGTGGTGGTGGTGGCGATGGCAGGGGTGGCGAAGGCGACGGTGGAGATGGCAGCAGTGACGGTGATGGTGGTGACTAACGGCAGAGGCGGTGGCGCTGGCGGTGGCACGTGTCGGAGGCGTGAACTGGGCGCGCGACATGCATTCCAAGTTGCGCCCGCGGTGTGGAACTCAGTGGGCCCAAAACACAGAATGCGAATAGAACTACCGGAAACGGTGGCTCAGTGCATCAACTGATGTCACTGCAGCGCCTCTAACCGAGAGGTCCTAGTTCGACTCCCGAGGGCAGCAGGATTTTCGACACTAGCTATTTAGCTAGGTCGAATTCAGTCGCTGCCTGGAGGAGAATTCTAGCAGCCGGCTGCTCTGATCTGTAGTTTTCTGTTGTTTCTCCAATCAACACCAGGCGAATGCCGGAGCAGTACCATAACAAACGGGCAACGGACCGCGCGACATCTTTCCTTCCTCTTCCATGTCCTATCCTCCTCCTTTACACTTACACGAACATGCACTACACTACCACATATTCCGGGAGACCGGTCGGGAGCTTAGAGATTGTCCCGGCAGGAGCGGTGGCCCGCTGGTGGGAGAGTCCTGGTTAGGGGGAAACCCCACTAGCCGATGGTTGGTCGGCGCCGGTTATCGCCATCCAGCGGGAGAAGATCACCGCCATCTCCCGAGAAAAAAACATGCACTACTTAGGAGACTAATAACAAAAGCAATTGACGCGCCCGGAAACACAAAAAAATCAATCAATTAAAAAAAACGAATATAACTATGACTTCCAAAACAGTAGTCCAACGGACAAAAAGTAATCCTTAACCCTTTGAGGTGCGGTAGTTACACATCACAGAACACGGCTCACGAGGCATGATAAACTAGACTTGGTGTGACGTCTTCAGCTTTATAAACCGTTTTAAAAAGATTTTCTTACTTGTTAATTTTATTTTTTTATTCTATTAGAAGGATTCGAAAAGTTTGCCAGTTCGCCACCAACTATGTGATCTTTCATTGAACATTTATTTATCTCAACCCACCAGAGCAGCCTGTGAAGAAACCAAAGCAACTATCGTGATTTTCAATATTCCAGTTTTAGAAGTACATTTTTACTGGAAGTCTATTGCATTTGAACGGTTCGATAGTGTGTTGTATACTGTGGATTATCTAAGGTCAAACCTATAATTATTGTAAAACCTGTATTTAATTATCAATAAAATAAAAAATAAAATAAATATTTCCTTCCTATTTTCAGTTTACTTTTGCTTTCATAACGTTTTGGACAGTTTAAGTCATTATTACTATTTACATACAACCACGTACAATGTTTCAAGAGACACTTCGGAATAAGGATCTAAGTGTTTAATTTCAATATAACATGGAATATTTAGATTCTACTTTCATACCGAGTCATAATGTTCTTTGCCAAAAGGCTATCTTCTGCTTAAATTTAAGGTGTATTAATGAATGTTCAGGAAAGAATAATAATGCTTAAAATTTTGGTTGTGCGAAACCGAATGTCAAATAGGATAACCACACTAAATGTAAAATAGAATATAAAAGTATGTCTGTTTTTCTCCTTAGAGGCCAGATTCAGCTAAGCTGTACTCATTCGCCCCGCCTAGCATCCCATCCATCCTTATCATGCATAATTAGAGTCTTGTGAGTTGTCTATTGATAATTCGCTGAAGTAGTCACGCTTTTCTCAGATGTTTCCTCGGTTATGACCTAGACGCCGTTGCGATCCCTCGATCCTTAGCGGAATGATGGTGAATGATAGGGTAGGGAAGGGAATGACTGATGGAGCATTACGGTGGAATACATATTGACAGGGGAAACGGGAGTATCCCAAAAAACCCGCTTGCGAACCCGATGTGTCCACCACAAATTCAACCGCCTGGGGTAGGACCTGCAAAGCAAAGCAAGGCATCAGCAAAGCAAGTTGTGCAGTATGACGACCACACCACGGGTCGCCTCTAAAATTGGATATGTAATAATACAAACACTGAGGAAGTACATGGCCGACCTGGATGGCCAAGGCTAGAGCGTGTGCCGACTCAGCGCCTCGATCAGAAGGGTTGCGGGTTCGATTGATTGATAGTGATTCCGGCAACCACTGAGGTCATTAGTCCCACGTCGTGCATATTTGTTTCATCTGGAGGTGGCAGTGGCTAATCCTCACCCCCACTGGATGGTGAGATCCGTCGCCGGGACAGCCGTCGATTAGCGGGGTAATCCCCAATCAGGAATCTCCCACTATCAGGGTACTGCTTCAGTCGGGACAAGATTTAAGTTTTCGACAGGTCACCCGGAATGTGTGGTAGTGTAGTGCATGATAGTGTAGGTGTGCGCGAAGATAGAAGGAAAAGGAAGGAAAGATCGCGCGCGGTCCGTGGCCCGTTTGTTAGGATACTGCTCCGGCATTCGCCTGGCGTTGATCGGAGAACTTCCGTTCAGAGCAACGCTGATGATGATTCCGATCTCCCGGTCAGAAGCACTGTTGATGCCCTGAACCACCACTCCCAGTTTGCGGGTTGGAGTCCCGCCGTGGGCATAGTTGTTTGTTCCTTGTCTTTCATGTATATGTGTTGTCGCGAAAGGCCTTGTGAGTTTGCTTACCACACACCGAGGAGCCTGCATGTGTGTCTAGTGTAAAAGGTTAATATGTGTCCCCACGAGGGTTATAATGGATACCCAGCGCAGTTAGATTAAATCGGTATCCCTTTATGTTGGAATAAGCCCGAGGAAGAAAAGAAAAAAATACAGGAAATACATTACATTCTTTTCTTCTTGCTTTGGCTCTTTCGGCCCACTGTGCCGCAGCATGGAGGGGGAGTCAGAGGCAGAGCTGCTGCCAATGCTGGCGCCAGCTGGCGGCGTCTCGGTGCCAACTACTTGTAGCTCGGAAATTCCCAGACACCACAGCTACCGGACACCCACGCCTGCCCCTGCCGCTCTTGAATGCTGTACCGTTTGCCGGTCCTCCTCCGCCTTGCTCTCAATGCACGTGCAAATGTTAATTTAGGCGAAAAAAAGACATCGTACTCGAGGATAGATGTAACTCAAAGAGCATTTGCGGGACACGCCTGTCATCTAGTGGCACGGATTGTTTAGCCCTGCGCCTCTCAGTGTTGCTCTCAATCGATGTGTCATTAAAGAATTCATTTTAATCTTATACGTTTTTTTTACCTCAATGTCCTCGCTCCAATAACGCAATTCAACCGCTATGCTGATGGATTTTCCTCTAATAAGGGTACACCACAGTTACGTAAATGTAGTTTGATCCTCCCGTACCATTGTTATAATTCATCTAATAAAGTCTAAAGCAGAATTGTCTAATTGTTGTCGGTCTAATTGCCTGAGGTTTGGTTTGGTTTTTTCGTGTTTCCGGGCGCGTCAACTGCTTTGGTCATTAGTCCCGTTAGTGTACTGCATGTTTGTTTCTCGGGAGATGGCGGTGATCTTCCCCCGCTGGATGGCGAGATCCGGCGCCGACCTACCGTCGGCTAGTGGGGTTTCCCCCTAACCAGGACCCTCCCACCAGCCGGGCACCGCCCCAGCCGGGACATGCTCTAAGCTCCCGACCTAAATTGCCTGAGAATCACCTTTTACAGACGTCGGTATTTGATAATAACGGATTGCATTTCTCTTTCAGTTTCGTCAGTGCGAGGTTTCTAATTCTAACAGAGCTCTAGCCATTATTCTTATGAGTCAACCTTCGCACTATGTTGTATGACAATCTCCCCTTCGCAAGGGAATTAAAACCAAGGACTCTAGTAGACTGCGTAACAATTGCTTACGCGTTCCATTTATTGTGTACTGTGAGAATTTATTTTTTCATGCTCCAGGGTGGCCTATCTTTGTGAAGTTTTAACGCTAAATTATTAGATTTAGTTCCAACTGAACCGTGGGTTCGACATACAACATACACTTCTTACTTGCTACATGTGGACGTGTAATTCTGCACAGAATCACGATTCCTGTAAGTTGTATTGATTGAAACCAATTATTAGATTGATGGCAACTGATATAAATTATCAGCCTTTCATCAATACAAATTTAACATTAACTCTTATATTATAATAAAATTTATTTCTATCTCATGAAAAATTACTTGTCGATACAGAACATTAAAATACTGTACGGGTTTGAATATAAGTTCGTAAGCTTACAAAAAAATCTTCATACATGACTTCTCGGCTGACTAGCGGAATGCTGTTCATGGAATCCTTGTCATACCAATTATAGCGTCCTTGCCTAAATTGAAAATGTTCCAGAATGCCCTCAATAATTTGTTATTACTAGTTCTTAATATTCCCCCAAATTAAAACGCGGTCGCGACTTTTCCTATCTGTGTTTCGTATGAAACAATTACTCGCGACTGACTATATTCAGATACTTTTCTAAAAATACCTTCCATCTACAGAGCTACTCTAAGGTATATTTTCTCGAAACACAGAGTACTTTTTTCGAAATTCCAACTATTACATTAATAAAATTCCTAATTACAATTTAATATTAGAATTGACACAATACCAAGCTCTCAAACGTCAAACTAATCATAAATTCTCGCCTCACTATCATTTACATAATACTCAGCCTATGCTGAAAATCTTTACACCCCACCAACCCCTTACGTACGTTCGCTTCAAAGTTTTTCTAGAGAATGATCCCTTGCGTCTTTCTAAAATATCACGGCCACCCTCTTCACACCTTCTGCACATAAGGTGTTCGAGGCCGTGTCCATCTGCACAGCGTTATAATATCAAGCATGGGATAATTAAACTTTGTTGATAGGTTGCCCAAACAACGCGTATTCTTTGATTCTTTGAGTTTGAAACACTGCCATAATTCCAACGCTACATGCTGGTTTTATCATTTAAACTAAACCCAGGTTTCTCGGCTTATCCCAGTATTTTTTGTCATTCGACGAACTTTCCTGCTTTGAATCTTCTACGAAAACTCTCAAATGTAATTTTTTTTTTTTTTTGAAAATACCCTAAACATCTTGGAAAGCTCTCAACAGAAACAATTCTCGGTTTTTTCATTCTTGCGCATCTAGTATTATACCAGCCAGTCAGACAATGAAAAAGGGGTGTCGTGAGTAAACTAAGAGTTTAAAAGCCCCATCCGAACACTTAATCCAAATCGTTGAAAAATTAAATTAATTGGGAATTGAGGTATCTCACTAAAATAACGGCATCCTTGAGGGAGACATTTGTAACGTCTGTCATTTAATCTACCGAGATTACTTTCGTTCACAAAAAAGTGGTAAAAACACTGAACAAATGAAAGAAAGGAACATTTGAGAGAAGCTGCCCTTTATCACAGCGTTCGGGGGCGCGAACATTCCCCCAAGCAAGTCACAAGTAACTATGTCCGGCCCGCAGCTCTTGACCGCACTACTTGACAATATTGCGGTTTGGTGGGACGCAAGAGGATTGTACTTAAGGACTCGGCTAACATCAGGATCATGCTTCGCCTTGACAGGGGTATGATTGAAACGGCTTCGAATTCGGTGACGTAACCATTGGTGTCAATAGACAAACGACGCAATTTGTGGCAAAATGTGGAAACACAAACAAATTATTATCTTGTTATCTTTCCGACCCAAATTCAGCACCAAACCAACCACATTTCATCAACATTCTGTATCTCTCCGAAAAGGCAAATAAAATAAAAGAAATTGAATGACAGAACAATATTTACAGAACATACGGATATATTTAACTTTTCTCATGTAAAAGTAATTAAATGAACAATATCTCGTAATATGCAAAGTGTTTCGAATTTTATTTATTAAATAGGTTTTTGCCTATTACGGCATTTTCAGCGAACCACCTCCCCTGACCCGACCGCGAGTCCCAGGAACTTACCGAAACATCGAGCTGCGAACCGAGAGGTTGCTCTGTGCATCACTGATGTCACTGCAGTGCCTCTGACCGGGAGGCCCTGGGCTCGAGTCCCGACAGTGGCCACCGCATATAGGATAAGCATATGTTATTGTAGGACAAATTATATATTTCTTAATTAAGATACCTGAATCAGTTGAGAGTTGTGATTTTCTGTTTATGAACGGGAATAATTTAATGATTTTGATGTGAACATATGGCTGGCGGAAGAATACATTTCGCGGAGCGATGTGGAACTCGGCGATGCTCAACTGTTTTAGAATCTATCAAAATAATCGTTTGTACCGGGAGAGATGGCTCAGTGCATCAACTAATGTCACATGTAATTACATGGAAATACGTTCCCTAGTAATTACATATTTTTTATCTTTCAACTTACCGTTCTCAAAATTGCAATCTTGGCGAATCATGGCCGTCTAAACACAATATTCAATTTTTTTCTTTACATATTTTTACATATTTAGTACCATATTTTACATATTTTGCTATTTTCACAAAATATTTTTTCTTTAATTTTCTTCTATGTTACACTTTTTTTTTAATTTTAGAAAACAAGTATTTTCTAAACAGAATTTTTCCTACATTATTACTGAATGCTGACGAATTGATGTGCGCTACGTTAAGACGCGGCCGGATGTCCTTACAGTCCGGCGGGCCTGCTTCAGATATCTCAGTGGCGGGAAGTGCACGTCAGCGACTGAGATAATTTTCAAACTTTCGGTGTGAAAAGTACTCGTGTCACCGGGTTTCGGGATCTTTAACCATAATTTTCGAGAAACTTTGGCAATCGCTGACGTGTAACACTTCGATAAAAATGCTACACGCTACATTGATTGTTTGCAGGTCGTAGTACGTACGACGCCCAGTTTGTACGAGTCTAGCCTGGCTGCTGAACTGCAGTCATGAATAGCAATAAATTATGCAGTTACTGTTTATGGGAAAGTTGTTTGGTGCAGTGAACATCAACTTGTGCTCTTTAAATGATTTTTAAAACGTTTGTCAAATTTTAAAAGCTTTTTAGGAAATATTTGATAAATGTAATTTCGTAACAGGTAAATGTGTTTTATAATTAATGTACATTAATATTACAAATTATAAACGATTTTACATATTTATTACATATTTTCACTATTTTTATTACATATTTATGTACATATTTCGACATTTCATACTACATATTTTTCCGGTCTCAAGTAATAACACTGTAACATTTCGTGGTATGTTCAGCATTTTATCGGTCACCATAAAATCTTACGAATTATGCGAACATTTACGACATTATCGCGATAGCAAACACATGAATTCTGTGATTGCGGCACGTTAGTACAATATTGTGGGGCGTTGCTTGCGATATATCTGTTTAAAAAATTCTTACACCGTGGTTCCAGAAAGATGGATGTAAATAATTCTCCTGAACTGAATTGTGACGTACCGAAATATATTTGTAAATATGCCCGACCTTTTTACGATACATCAGCACAATAAAATACAAATTCTCAGGACATGTTCTCTCTAATATTTCCATACGGAAATCATTGGACGAATTGAATAAGAATATTTCGTATAATCAGCTAAAATTACTATACTAAAAAATATTAGACGTTTCTATGTTGAACAAATAAAATTATATTGATTGTTTATCTACATACACCGTAAAATTGAAGACATATTTGCACTAATAAAACTGTTTTATTACATCAGTGCATAAGTGACTTAGCTTTCTCTCTTCTCTGTTGTTCTCGTTTTACATATCTTCCTTAAGCGCCCAGTTCGATTACCATTTTATTACAAAACACCTCTTACTATTTTACCATTTTATTACAAAACACCTCTTACTATTAAAACACTGACTTGTCTAAAACAGTCAAAATCATCCTCTCTCACACTTGGTTTTCATGTCACATAGCTTTTTCAAAGCCCCCTTGTCTCTCCATTTTTCACATCCTCCTATAGTTCCTCTTAAGTTCACAGGGTTTACATAAAATGTCCACACGTGTTTCATCCACATGTAATATATCACAGAGGATACCTAAAGAAAGGATGTTCGGTTTGGAAATTGGCGCGTTGACTTTCATTGGCGACACCTTCACATCGTCAGTAAATACGATTACCGGAGAAGTTTCATTTGGTGGAATGAGAGGAAAATGATGTTATTTTACCTAATATACGTTTTTCTAATTGTACTATTAATTATATTACAATTAAAAATAATTATTTCTCAAATCAATGTTAATTACTTCTGAATTGTTTGAAGCTGATTTGTTTCGTACATCACAATGTTTTTTTCCCCTTAAAAATCATTTGACCTGCGATGAATCGATGGCTGTTTACGTTGCTAAGGATGTTAAACTTTTTAGCATACAGGTAAGTACAAGTGCACTTAACATTCCTGCAGGGTTGCATGTTAACAGGGGATAAAGACGCATGTGACCGATAAAGGTATTAAGTCCAAAAGGAAAAAGAAAAATCCAAGGGAAAGATATTAAGCCTAAAATTATTAAAGTAGAGGTCTGCAGGTGAGAACTGCGATTGAAACCTTCAGAAATTTAATATCTTGACTGCAGAAGCGCTAATCTGCAGGTTTCTAGTTTCATGATTTTGAGTTTAAAACCTTTCTTTTTTTTTAAAGAAAGTTCGCATCAACATAGCGGCCACTATCGGAGTTAACGGTATGGTCACTATGAAGATCAAACGAAATGGTGATGATAAGGGATGAAAGGACGAACACAAATACAACCACGCCCGAGGCGGGACTCGAACCGCGACTCTTCGGTCCGAGATCACTACCACATTACTGCCTTAGCGATCCCGGCAAAACCGGCAAAACCTTTTTCTTGTAAGCCCACAATATAGTAATAGTATACTATTACTTGATCTCACTGTACCTACAGCTACTGGCAGCCAATAATGCCGCCGGACGTCGTTTGCGACTCACTGCCCTCCGTTTCCGCAGCTCCGACCGGAGGCCGCTGGAGGAAAGCGAGAGTGTTTGGGGCCGCGGGTTGTTTGTACGGTGCATCCACAGCCTCGGGGGCAACGCCCGCCGGGGTCTAACCTCGCGGCCGGCCCTTCAAGGCTGCGGCCCTGCGACGCGGGCGCGCGCGGCGGCGGAGTCGTTCACCCCGCGGCGCGGCACCGGCAGCGCGCGTGTGGCCCCCGGGCGGCGCTAAAAATAGGCGTGGGCGGGGCGGGGGAGGGGGCGCGCGCCTTTGGGCACGCTCCTGACCGTGACACACATCCGCCGCGCCGCCGACATCCACCAGAGCATCGCCAGGCTGGGGTTGGTGGTTTTTACAAAAAATAACCGGTTTTGGTTTTTTTCGTTTTTTCTCGCTCGGTTTTATTCACTCATTCGGAGAATATTGTAAAAAATGATAGGTTTTATCTTTTTTTTGGTTATTCGCGTACCAGGATTAATGTGACTGTTGTTACAAATATTACAGGTTTGGAGGATATTCCGGGTTTTGTTTATCTCGTCATCACCTGATGTTATACCGTACATTTGTAAGAACACTCTTTTTTAACCTGCCGGCTATTTAAAACGACCATTTGTAACCGTTTTTTTTTAATAAAAATAAGTCATTAGGCTAAATAGAACAATACGATTTACATTTATTTATATATTCTAGTGTAATAACAAAGCAAATATCGATGGCTAAATTTTAATAACACGTAGGTCAAAATTTGCGACTTTTCAGGAGAGGAAAAACGTTACAAATCTTCCATTACAAGGTAATAAAAATGTGATGAATTTCCCTAATTTTAACAAACTAATGGAAAAATTATACTTGTAGGTAAAATTCTGAGACTAATATATTTCTCAGAATCTATCGTAGAATCTTTCGAGTCTCTATTACCTCAAAACGGCAAAATTTTGAGATCGCCATCGCTTTCACCGACGTTTCCGTCGTCATTTATTTCTCCGCATTTACCATACCTACACCTTTACCAAGTCTCTGCCTGTACCAAGCATCTGCCTTTAACATGCCCCTGCCTTTCCTCCATTATTATGCCTCTACCTTTACCATGCGTAGAACCTGCCATTTACCCGCCTTTACCATGTTTTCGCCTTTACCATGCCCTTGCTTTTTACCATGCCTCTGCCTTCACCAAGCATCAGACTTTATCATGTCTCACGCATGCATTCACTCTCCCACATCAGCACACCCACCATCCTATCATGCATTCCCCCACCCTTCGAATTTACCCCCCCCCCCTCCGTCTTCATCCACACCTCTTCCTTCACTCTTGCCTCCGTCTAAACCCACACCTCCTCCCTTGGTTTGGTTTGTTTTTTTCGTGTTTCCGGGCGCATCAACTGCTTTGGTCATTAGTCCCGTTAGTATAGTGCATGTTTATCCCGGGAGATGGCGGTGATCTTCCCCCGCTGGATAGCGAGATCCGGCGCCGACCTACCATCGGCTAGTGGGGTTTCCTCCTAACCAGGACTCTCTCACCAGCGGAGCACCGCCCCAACCGGGACAAGTTCTAAGCTCCTGATCGGTCTCCTGGAATATGTGTTAGTGTAGTACATGTGAGTGTAAGTGTGTGTGTAAAGGAAAATGATAGAACAAGGAAGGGGAAGGACAGATCGCGCGGTCCGTGGCCCGTTTGGTAGGGTACTGCTCCGGCATTCGCCTGGTGTTGATCGGAGAAACCACGGAAAACTATCGATCAGAGCAGCCTGCCGCAAGAATTCTCCTCCAGACAGCGACTGAATTCGCCCTAGCTGATAAGCTAGTGTCGAAAATCCTGCCGCCGTCAGGACTCGAACCTAGGACCTCCGGGTCAGAGGTGCTGCAGCGACATCAGTTGATGCACTGAGCTACCGCTCCCGGTCAAACCTCCTCCATCACTCGTACCTCCGCCTTCAGCCGTTCTTTCCACATCAGCCACAACGTCTCCTACATCTTGGGCCTGGCGAGCGGCTGAAGCGCGGCGGGGGCTGGGAGCGCTGGCGTGGCCGCGTGGGCGCCCTGCGCCGCGCGGGTGCGGCGGCCCCGTGCGGCCCATTTCTAAAAGTGTCACGGCGCGCGCGCGAGAATAGCGGCCGCGACGGAAATACGTCCGCCCGCCCAACGCCCAACGCCCAGCGCTCAGCGCTCAGCGCTCAGCGTCCGCCCGCTCGCCTGCGCGCCCAAGCCATACACGCCCGCCACGCCAGTGCGGCTCCGTTCAGGGGGTGAGGCAACGATACAGCCATGGCCCGACGGCATGACGATAATGAGTGATTGTTAGTGATTCCGGGCGAGACAACTACTAAGGTCATTATTCCCGTACGTGTAGTGAGTGTTTTTGCTCGGGAAGTGGCGGTGGGGGCGGAGCAACAATACAGACACGACGGATTGACAACAATCATTGATTGATTGTTAGTTGCGGGGCGTTGACGACTACGAGCATTAGTCCCGTGAGTGTAGTGCGTGTTTTTGCTCGGGGGGTGGCGGTGGTCTTCCCGTACTGGATGGTGAGATCCGACGCCGACTTACCGTCGGCTGACGGGACTTTTTCAAACCGGGAATATCCCATCAAGAGGGCAGCGCCCCAGCTGGGACAAGTTCTAAGTCCCCGACCGGTCTCCCGGAATATTTGGTAGTGTAGTACCTGTTAGTATAGGTGTGTATATGCGTGTAAGTAGTGAGGATAGGACAAGGGAGAGGAAGGAAAGATCGCGCGCGCGGTCCGTGGCCCGTTTCTTAGGGTACTGCTCCGACATTCGCCAGGTGTTGATCGGAAAAACCACGGAAAACTACCGGTCGCAAGAATTGTCCTCCAGACAGCGACTGAATTCGACCTAGCGACGATGCGACCTTAGACGATCAATAAAGCAGAATCAGAAAAAATCTCAAAATACATTCCCCTATCAATAGAATATAAAGAAATATACAAACTTGAGTCTGTTGAAATTATACCAATTGTAATAACAGTTACAGGTCTGGTTAACGAAAATCTAAAGTATTATTTAGAAAAAGTAGGTCTTCCTCCTCACGAAAGTATCCCAAAAGCTCAGAAGTCCGTCGTTCTTGAAACCTGCCGGATTGTTCGCACAGTCCTCAATATGCAAAGCTAAGAATGTGGTATGCCTGGTGGCCCCTGAAACCATGAACCCCGGGTGAGAAACACCCGAGAAAAAAGAAATAATAATAATAATAATAATAATAATAATAATAATAATAATAATAATAATAATGCCAAACTTAACTAGTTGTACACCCATAGACTAATATTATAATAGAAAAATACATTTTTAGAACGTGAATAAAACATTGTATGATATTCATGTCATAACTTTTTACTTCAACAATCTATAAATTATCAAACTCGGCCAAATGTTGTCGTTCGATAATTCTCTAATATCTTATCGTAATAAGATGTCTCATGATAATTCTCATCAAAAAATATTAAAATACTACAAAGTAATGTCTGAAGTAAGATTCCTACATAGAATCAAAAGTTGGGTAAAGGACAAAAAATAACAAACTCAGCTTTAGGCAAAGAAATTATATTTCTTGGAAGTGTAATGAGTCTCAAAAACGACGGCGTGTCATTTGTGCTACGAATATTGTGACCGTCCGTTTTCTTAGATTCCGAAAACGTGTCACATACCGCCCTAAGAAAGCGAGGGACAGGAATATTTTGAACGCGCGCCAACGCGGATGAATATTTGGAATGCTAATTAGAATTTAGAACAAGAGAGACCGCCACCATAGACCGAGGGCGAGACCGGAGATCGGATGAAAGAAAAAGTTCTTTCTGAAGGTAGCAGCTGAACTGGGCGGACGTATGGAAAACGGTACGCCAGGAAGTGACATTGCAGCGGACTTCAGATTTGCAACTTTTTTGAGGAAAACTCTTCTAGAAGACCAGAAGAGGTAATTATTCTATTATAAATTGATTTAAACATAATCTTAGAAGAAAGATAATAAGAAATGTTATGAATTTATGATGGGAGAATTAGGGAGAGAAATTTTGAATAGATGGCAGTAATTAATAAATTGCATTCATTTCTCTTTCCAGTTTTTTTCTCTCACATGCTTTTCTTATATTTAAATACTCGCTTGAAGTTGGTGCTCGTATAAAAAGGGGTGATCTCTGGATTCATTTTAATTCTGAATATCCAGTTGGTCATTAATTGTAATTGAAAATAAAGTAAAATTCATATGAGAGTATTCAAGAATATAAAACTTGAACGAGAAGAAGGCGTTTTCTGGGGAGCAACTGCGTTCTCAACCCGAGGCCACGACGCTTCAAGGCCGAAGCAGCTCGGTGGAAAGGGGTGGAAGGAAGCACAGTGGACTGCTCTACGCGGCCGAGAACACAGTAAGGTCGTTCCAAATAAACTGTTTTGTAGGGATAGGAGTGATTCAGTTTAATCAGAAAGCTTATTCTGTATCTGTCACGTAGAAAGAAAGGGAGGGTAACAGATTTACCATGCTTAAAAGATAAGAAAAGTAAAAGTACATTTGTTTCCGACTTCTAATACGTGAGAACAGAATCAATCTTTTCTTTCAAAAAGGATTTGAAGATCTAATATTGTAATATAGTGATTAAGAGTTTGTGTAAGAGTTAATTATAATAATAGTCATTCTCTGGATTTTGAGAGAAAGAGTTTCTTTTTTGTTGTAAAAATAATGTTAAGTCAAAAATACTGATTTTGATTTTCAATGTGTGTTTCTTTCATTTTTTTTATAAAGTAATATTTTAACGCTTCTTTCGAATTTCTATTAGTGTGTGTTTGTTAAACAATTGGGTTGTAAAGAAGAGTAGGAAATTGTGTATTGAGTTATTAGTGTGTGTTTTTTTTTTCAGTCAAGAGTATTCTGTATTTGATTTTTTTCTGTGTGCCATTGTATGTATTTGTCATAGCAGCAAATATTTTTAGAATATATTCTGAATTTAGTGAAAAGTGATTCTCACCGAGTTGTTTGTAATTTTTGCATCCAATCCATAAACGATCTTCACGACCCTGCCCCCCCCCTATTTTTTTATTTATTGTGTCCACACTGGGACGTCTATACTGAGCTAGTCGACCATCTGGTGAATTGTGTTCACCACCCCCCCAAGACGTCTCAGGTCGGGTGCTGGCCTTACGGCTTGTACCGGACGGTACTGTGGCTCGCAATATACCACATTAATAGCAAGTAATAGAACGATATGCAAACAAGAATAAAATAATTCATATTTTTCAGCAACTGCACTGAAAGAACAAGAAGCAAATCTTTGAAATGTACCTGATTGACATTAAGTAGACAAAAGATACATTTGGATATTTCAGACAAAGAAAAAGATGGCGATTTGAAAGTCATTTCTGCCATGTATGTGTTGCTGAGATTCCAAAAAAGACGAGAGAAATCGTCACTTGTGTGACAACCACTTCCAAATGAAACCCAGACATTTAATTATTTGCATATATTAACTGAGTGATGGTATAACCTGTTAGGTCACGTACGTAGAGTGAAAGTCTTCAATATGAACACTTATTTTGCGACTACTCTCGTTTCTCTCTGCGCGTACCCGAACAGAAACATATTTCCGTACCTCCGTCACCTCGGAATACACTCTACATTACAATAAGTTCAAAGAAGGTAAAAAGGTCAGGATCACTGGGCTTGCAGGGGTAAAATCATTGTTAAGGATAGTAATACTGAATCATGGAGTAAGGAAGATACCGCCTAAAGCAAAGAGTCGCAAAGGGTGTATACGTGTCTACCCTTAAAGTAGCTAGCACCTGGTAATGTACTTAAATCTTGACAGTATATACAGGTGAGTCAAGTAAGTAGCACCTTCTGCAGTTTTTGAACGGTTGAAGGTATTGCAATGCAGTTTTCACGGAAATGGATGAGGGAATGGGGCTAATTAATACATGTATTCACTTTTATTTTATCATTTGTATTTTTCGAAATATTGAGGAAATTTTTCTTTTTTTTTTTTTTTTTCAAATGAAACTCTACATACTTTTTTAGTCTATCATGACGAGCGTAAAAAGATGAATCCAAAGATATACGTATTGTCATATGTTAAATAAGAAATTTTTTGAGTAATTTTGATTTTTTGCTACTCGTATTTAGCGGATATTGTAAAGCACGTGCTAGCAGAGAGCGCTGCACGACTTTGGTTGGTGGACTGTTACATTTAAATTATACTTAAAACATGAGTCGCAGAAAAAGAGAAAAAATCAAAATTACTTCAAAAAATGCTTATCTAACACATGAAAATATGTATAACATTGAATTCGTCTTTTCACGCTCGTTATGATAGACTAAAAAATATGTATAGTTTCATTTGAAAAACACAAATTTACATCAATATCTCTTAAAATACAATTCATAAAATCGAAACGAATACATGCATCAGCTCCATTCCCTCATGCACTTCCGTGAAAACGGCATTGCAATAACTTCAACTGTTCAAAAATAATTAAAAGAGGCGCTAAAGTTAGGTGACTCACCTGTACATTATTGTACTTTAATAATAATAATAATTATTATTATTATTATTATTATTATTATTATAAGTACAATAATTTACAGCATAAGCGATTCCTCCACATCTCGTGTTTGCTTTCTCTACTTCAACGGACAAATACCTCCAAAAGAAAATTTCCTTTTTAAACCACTTCCAGCTAGTTTTGATGCAGTCACCAGGGGCCCCCGACAGCAGCTGGCTTAAAGACCGGCGGGAGAGCAGACCGACCGGCCGGCCGGCCGGCCCATGTCTCCTGCTTAGGGTTGCCACCTCTTCTAAGTCTTGTGTTCCGGAGCGTATTGTTATTATTGTATTGTATTATTATTAGCAGTGCGTGATTTATAAAATTTTAGGTCCCAGAATTGCTTGATTTATATAATTGCTTGATTTATAAAATTTTAAGCGACCTTGAAGCACTCCAAATTAATTTCTAATTTAATAGAAATAGTTATATAATTATAACATTTTTTCTCGGGCTTTTATTCAGCCAACAGCCGGTTACTCTGTACGTCCCGATGGGACGCATATTCGACCATACACTAGACCGACACACTTGCGGGCTTCTCTAATCTGGGGTCAGCAGAACGCGAGGCCCTCCGCGACAACACATACAAAGTCAAGGGACAAACAACCATGCCCAAGGCGGGACTCGAGCCCGCGACCCTTCGGACCGAAGCGCTCAGTCGGTACTCGCTCTTAGCCACCTCGGTCATCCAGGTCGGCAATTATAACATAATTTATTAAATATAAATTACAGTTAATTTGAATACTAAGTAAAAATTTAAATTTTTAATATATTATTGTTTGTAGTAATTACTTTATTACATTCGTACAAAAACACAGTTAAATGGAAAATTATTTAATTTTGAATTTACGAAAGCTGGTCAAACAAAAAATCGACTGTGCCAATTTCGTTCTCGAAGTACCGGGACACCGTTCCGCCAGAAATCAAGCCCTGATTATTAGTATTATTGATTCCATAACCGGATTTTTTTAATTTTAACGCAGAGCGCGGAGATCATCTCACAAAGGCGGAGTCTTAGGGTACAACCGTGCGAGGTGGCAACCCCAGCCCTGCCTCACACGCGCCGGCCGCTCGGCCGCATGCATATGAAAGCGGGAGTCGGCGGCCGCTGGCCATCCATGCAGATGTGCAGCCTGGGTAATGCGACCGCTCCGCCTGAGACGGATGCGGGCGGTGATCGAGTCTGTGACCTGCCCCTAACATCCCGTGTGTTCGCCGCATTGAAAGAGGCCGCCTGCTAAGAAACGGATGTGCGTTTAATTGTGCTGTGACCTAGGGATGGTAAAAAGACATAGATGTTTTTAAAACATCGATGTTTTTCACCAGAAACATCGATATTTTGTTTTCGATGTTTTCTTCACATCGATATTTTATTGCCAAAACATCGATGTTTTTTTAATTTTAAATTTTTTAAAATTTTATTAATTAAGGGGTTTAAGCACGTTGTACAGTAGCAGCAATCCACAATTATAACATTGTTTTCCGTTATCCTCTTTATTATGCTACACATTTCGCCTGTGCAATCTGAGAAAGTTTGGGAGGTGCTCTGGTTATGATTGTATGTTATCGCCAGGCGTGTCATTGCCTGAATCGACAGTGAAACACGACATTGATAGCAAAACACGATGTTCTTTAATGTTAATTTTATTCGTTACATTCGATAATAATCTTTACATACCGATGACCGGTGACCAAACAATAAAATGTATCTCTTTTACTCACTGTAATTAAAAATAGATAGGAAAGTAGCGTGTTTATTAAGCATTAATTAAAGCATCGATGGTTTGAACATCGATGTTTTCATGGACATCGAAAACCCTTTAGCGATGTATCGATGTTTTGGTAAAATTTGTCATCACTAGCTTGTACTTCTCAATTTGTGAATCGCTGGAAGAATTGGTAAGATTTGAAACGTGTGGAATAAATAAGGCAGTACTTCTCGACTTATCGTCAGGTTGTTCGATGAAACAGTTGGGCGATAAAGAATCAAATGTGAATTTCACAGGGCAGTACTTCTCGTCGTGTGAATTTGTTCTCTTCTCAGCTTGCTGTTCATTGAAAGAGGAGGCCAACTATGAAAGTGTACTTTTAGATGGCAGTATTTCTCAAGTTGTTAACTTGTCGCCCGCAGAAAGAGTTGTTCGGCCACGAAAAGTTGTGAGTTTAAAAGGGCAGTGCTTCTCTCTCAACTTTTGGTTTGCTGAAAGTGTTGGTCGGCTATGGAATTGTCCTCGACTCAAGTTACTGTAAATACAGGATTTTCTGTTATCAATTATCTATGCCAATAGTTTCTCTCTAGTTTACGAACCTACTTTTCTCCGTTATCTTAATAGGTTTATCATACAGTTGTGTTGTTTGCTGGCTGACAATCCAACATGCATGGGCAAGATTACTCTATAATTATATCTTCATACGTGACACTGTCTTCAGTGTCTGCGATATAATACCAAAGAATCCTCCTGTAAACATTATTTATTATCAAAATTTTACAAAACAATTCTTTTTCTTAGTTGATTTTATAACTTACGTAATCGTAGGCAAAGAAATTTGAGTTATAAAAATGTACAATGGCAACAATACAAAAATCCTGATAAGAATCAATTGGAAGACGAAAAGGCATAAATAAATACAAATAAAAACTAAATATATATTTTTATTGTTTTTTCAAATACACAATATAAAATAAAGGACAGTTTTTCTTCAGTATGCAATATATGCAAGTATAAAAAGATTAAGGTTGACACGAAATGTGTTTTTTAAAGGAAAATAGTATTACTTATCTGTTCTTCGCGGCAATAATTACCGTTGTTTTGTTGTGTTCGTCGTAACAAGACCACAACACTTATTTTATTTGTTAATGATATAAAATCCAAGGTACTAATATCTCAAAGCGAGCGAAGCTCTAAAAACGTACAGAGGAAGCCACGAGAAGTGTTCGTCCATTGCGTGGCCACCACTACGCTTAAACCTCCCACTGCCGATTTGCGAAGGCTTCAGTTAATCAATGCGTTTCGGTGGAAGCCCAACCCACCCAGTGCAGGGCTGCCACAGCAACGGCTCGGGGAGGGGTCGCGGGTCACCGGAAATGAGCTCGCAATGAGGTCGGCGCTGATGAAAATCCCCTACTCGTTGGCGATCGCCGATTCGATGAAACGCGACCGCGAAAACACGTAAAACTCTGGTTGTTATTTTGCTCTCATTTATCTGCTGCAGTCATCTGTTCTGCTGCAGTCATTTGTTTGTGTAATGCAATACGACCGTTCTTAAAGAGATTATTTGTTTTGTTTAAACCATCGCTGCAGAAGCCGTGGGCACGCGGGCAGATCGTGTCCAGCGGGAGTCAACGCTGAATAATAATTTAACAGACTTCGAAAATTTCAATCAGCTGAGGGCATCAGCTGAACCTCATGGCATCAACTGATGTCACTGCAGTACCTCTGGTAAGGAGGTTCTCGGGTTCGAATCCCGACGGTAGCAATATTCTCGACTCTCCCTACGTCGCTAGGTCGATTTCAGCCACTCGCTGTCTGGAGGAGCATTCTAGCGGTCGGCTACTCTGATCGGAAGTTTTCCGTGGTTTCTCCGATCAATACCAGGCGAATGCCGGAGCAGTACCCTATCAAATGGGCCACGGAGCGATCTTTCCTTCCTCTTCCTGATCACATCCTCACCTCTTACCTATATATACTTACATACTCCCACATATGTCGGGAGACCAGTGAGGGGCATAGAGCTTGTCCCAGATGGAGCAGTACCCTATGGTGGGAGATAACTTGAAGAGGAATCCCCACAAGCTGACGTTAAGGTCTGTGCCAGATCTCGCAATCCAGCTGGGGAAGAATACCGCCACCTCTCGTAAAAAAAATGCTTGTCTTTTACGGAACTAATGACTATAGCAATTCTTCGCGCTTGGAGAACGAAATAATCAACCTAGTAATTTATTCGATAATTTTCTTCATTTTATTCCAGGGAGAAAACTCGAGAATGTCTGATGCTGCGTTGGGATAGAATCGCCGAATAAGGGGACGACAGTAAGGTGTTAATTAATGAGCATGCGATGGATCTTGGGCGTCTTCGCTGTTTCCCTTACGATGGTGGGAAACCAAGGGAAGTTTTATCTGGCAGTGTATAAAGCCAGACCAACAACTACCAGCAGTCAAAAGAATGTTTGTGGGCATTCTGAAATTAAAAACGTTTTAATATAGTAATAAACGTTAAGGGTTGCAGTCATTTAGGGGTTGTGACAGTACTGTGATGAATACAGAAAACCGAATGAACCGCAAAGTCACAGACAATCTCGTTCCTTTCGTCAGGAAAATGATCGGAACCTTTTTCTTGCGGGAAGGTGTTATATCTCTCATTAAGCTATTTCATAATTCGTACCCAAAAATATACTGAGAGAAAATATAGTGTATATTACGTTTCATGCATTATTTCTTTGTTATGCTTACTTTTGGCAATGTGAGATATCGTTTACATCGTCGCTGTTGTCCTCCGTGAGGTTCAGACTTCATAAGATCGGGCACATCTGCTTTAAATGTTACAAAAAAAAGAAAGAAAGAAAAAAGAAAGAAAAGAAAAAAAAAGAAAGAAAAGAAGAAAGAAAGAAAGAAAGAAAGAAAGAAAGAAAGAAAGAAAGAAAAAAAGAATTTTAATTCATTGTATCGAGCAGGACAACACATTGCTACATTTTGTTGAATGACGGTTTACTTTCTCGCATTTGTAAGTACATACAGAATAATGTATATAATAAAGAGAAAGTTAGGTAATACTGTGAAAGATAAATTTCCAGTTTTCAACGGAAATACACGTCCTGGGTGCCCCTGATACCCAAAATATTTGTTTGCTTTTTCAGAACGTACGTCCGTGCGTCCGTCCAGTCTCTCTCTCTATCTCTCCGTGAACAACATTAGCGACTAAAGGAATCGTACGATTTATTCCATAATAAATATTCCCATATCGATCCGGCGTGACCGAATCGATCCATCTGAAGATTTTGAAAATGGTTCTTTGCATGAACCCTTTTCAAACTTTACATGAAGCCTCCTACGAAATTTTCCAACTTTTGTCAAAAACGCTCCAATTTTTTCGTTAAATGTCTTGTACGAATAGATTGAACTTATAATGATGGCATAGGTCCGCTTGCACTGTTAACTCTGAAATTTCGAAAATTGCGTAGGTTGTAATTATATTTCGCAGTCTTCCTACAATTACAATGTTAAACAATTTTTCTGCAAATAAAACTTTTTCTACACAAAAATAACTCTTTCATTAACGTCTTGTACATATTTTTGAAAATTTTAGTAATTTTGCTTATAACTGAGAATAACGCCAATAAATAAAGTACTAAAATAAAAAATATACGATTTTGAGTAACCGAATTGAGCACCTGCATTGAATAACTGTGCCTTGACAGGGAAATATTGTATTATTTCCAGCAGAGGACATAAAGTCAATAGGAAGGATGATCGCCGGCATTCTCCACTTAATTCGCATACTGATTATTTTCTTGAGAGCGTAGGCTTCCGCGGTTGGAATTGGAACTTCCTTGCCTATCCGGCTATCCTGACGAAAGGAACGAGTTCCAATTCCCGCCGCGAAGCCTACGCTCACTTGATCAACCTCTACGGGAGGGAAAAAAAGAAAAAAAAAGCGCAATACTAAGCCTGATGAAGGTCGCAGAATGGCGACCGAAACGTCGGCACCTGTGCCCTGGACGCGGCGTCTCCCGCATAGCCAAGTAAGTTATTATTTTTCTTTCTCAGAATGGTTTAACATAAATGGCATATTCGAACTACAAATATTTTCACAAATTATTTGAGAAAATTATCGTATTTCTAACTCCTGGCACTCGATGGACCCACGGAATTATGAAGGAGAGATTAGATTTTTAACCAGTGCGTACATTACTTGTGGCACTACTTTCACCTGGTACTGTTATAATTCAAACTTCAATAAAACAAAATACGGTAACGAACTCAACTAATCCTCTAATAATGATCTTGAATTATTTTAGTCACTAAAATTTACTGCAATAAACTTGTGGACATTTTTCGAGAAAAAAGGAGTCAGGCAATGAGAGATAGCTGAAGCGTCTCTAGAAATTACAACAAAGGCGAACGAATGATAATACCCAGAGAGATTGGTATTTTCCAAGTATCAACAATGCTACTTACATTGTAAGAGTCGAACTTCAATAAGCGAAAATCCGATCGAGTCTTTTACATCTTGTACTGATGATTACTATAAAGGTTTCTGCAAATAACCGGATTTTATTGCAATCGGATGTCGACTCCATTATCTTATTTTTGCGGCTCCATGATCTTATTCTTGAGGGGGATAATAAACAAATGAGTGAATAGTAGAACCAGCATCGAATGAAATACTGAACAAAGAATATTGTTTTGAACAATTAGCATCTACACTGTAATGTCAAATTCAATATTATTTAAATAGAAGTCCTTAATCAGTTTAAGACGTAGTATATTTTCTTTTAAAAAACAATGGGATAAAGGGATAATGACAAACATCCACATCCTATTTTACGAGAATACTGAATTGGGTGGATTTCGTTAACAAGGTTATTAATCTGTATTACAGTTACTGGGCACCATATCTTGTGGGCCAGAAATCTAATTTCTCCACTGGTAGCCTTCCTTTCAATCGTTCATTCTAAATGTCATATCTCATGTAAACAGCCACTCAAAATCAGTTTCCCGTCGACAGACACTGATTTCCAGAACATGAAAGTAAAAGTCGACAACTTTCCGGCAAACGATGTTGGATAAAAGAGGTGGGTTTGCTCCTACATCAACTCTTCGCAGGAGAAAGCCAAGAAGCGGGAAACGAAACACGACTTTTTTTGTTGTACAGAAGAAGGAGAAAAAAGATCAAAACTTCTGACTCGGATATCACAATCATATGATTCTATTTTTGAAATAGATAAATGTAGCTATTTTTATCCCAAAGAGCCAGATAGATTGCAATATAACCACAACTGCACATGAGTCTGCAAATATTTATTACAATCCCTATCATCACCCGTATTCATAGCCGCGAAAATTGTTCCATGCATATTCACTGGTGTATTCAGGATTTTTCTCGGGGAGGGGACTGCAGGCATGATGCCTAGTTACTGGGGTGTGCATATTCATTGTAATTACATCACATATATTGTTTTTTCATTTAGTAGAGAATAGCGTTTGACATTACTGATTCATATTGAAGACTAACACTTACAAATTTGTTATTCTCTCTCTCTCTCTCTCTCTCTCTCTCTCTCTCTCTCTCTCTCTCTCTCTCTCTCTCTCTCTCTCTCTCTCTCTCCTCTCTTCTTCTCTCTCCTCTCTCTCTCTCTCTCTCTCTCTCTCTCTCTCTCTCCTCTCTCCTCCCTCTTATACACACACACAAACACATTAATTAAAGCATTTAGTTTCAACAAAAGCTGGCATTTAAAATCCAATTCTCGGTTTTTAAATTATCAAAATATTACTGGGAAACAGACCGGAAATTGCACAACTTGAAACACTATTCTTATAAAGCCGTGTTTGGACAGAGGGAAAAACTGCCTCAACACAGCTTCCTCATAGCGGGCTAATTCATACACCCCTTTTCGCAAGTATTCGTGCCTTGCGTGTCAGACCTGGAGGAAGAATGCTGAATGAGGGGAGATCACAAGAGGGGCAACCCATCGAAATAAGGAAAGATTCACAATCGGGGAAGCACCTTGCCAAAAAAGAAGAAAAAAATGATCTGGTCAAGCAAGTTCTTGCCTCCACTGTCCATTTTCCTTAACTCTTCAATGTCATCCGAAGTTCTAGTTGGTATGAAAGGACAATGAAGTTTAAGGCAAAGAATAGCATATGACACAAATTGTTGAAAGAGTAAAACCCAATGAAGAAAATATAAAAACTTTGGAGAAGAAATTGTTGAATAAGAGCGCAATATAATGAACTATGAAGATAACTTAAATTCTTCATGGAATTGAACTTTTGAGATGAACCACGATATATGGGTGGCCAGTGTGAGTAAATGGTTTGGATAATCTGAAATGTGTTGATATTCGTTTTAAAGACATTAGGCTATATAGAGCATGCTTAAAGTATTACGGGCCTGACTATTTACTGATTTACAGAGAGAGAAAATTGAAGAGAAAGAGAGGGATAGAAAGAGAGAGAGAGAGAGAGAGAGAGAGAGAGAGAGAGAGGGAAAGAGAGAAAGGGAGACAGAGATGGCATTGTTTAATTTGAGTTTACTATTGAAATTTAGAAGTCGCTGCAGTTGTGTTAACTTTATTTTGACATGCTGTTATTTCACTGTTATGTGGATTTTCCAATATTCAGTCTGATAGTTACGCCTGCAGGAAAAAAAAAGACTGAAATACAGAACGGAAAACTAACCAAAAGACCAGAGAAAAAAAAAAGGTAAAACGGAGAACTAACCAAAAGACCAGAGCAAAGATCTTGCTCGAAATCTTCACAAAGAAAGAGCAGCTAGCCGAAGGTGGTATGACGCAAAGGTCAACGGCACCAAGATCGGCGGGGCGACGTGAAACGCGGACGAGAAAATAAAGCAAACAAGGATTGTGAAAATACTACAGAGAAGAGAGAAATTAAGGAAAACAAGAATATCAGAGAGAAAATGAGCGGAAAGGATGATGGAAATTGTGAGGAGAATCAGCTGAAAGAGAAGGGTGACAGCGTCTCAACGAGGATTGCGCGCGAAACGGCACAAAGGACGGCGGAGGCAGGGCGATGACGCACGCGCCAAACGCCGCCCGCGACCATTGCCCGGAGCGGTGGTGGTGGCGGTGACGGCGACGGCGGCGGTTGGCAGCAGCAGTGACGGTAACGGTGACGGTGACGGTGACGGTGACGGTGACGGTGACGGTACCGGGGCCGGTACCGGTCGGGGACGGTTACGGTTACGGTGACGGTGACGGTTAGGTGTCGGTGTCGGTGACGGTAACGGTGTCGGTGACGGTGTCTGTGACGGTGTCGGTGACGGTGTCGGTGACGGTGTCGGGGTCGGTGACGGTGACGGTGACGGTGGCCGTGACGGTGATGGTGACGGTGACAGTGACGGTGAGCGACTGTGACGGTGACAAAGTTGTTGGTGATGGTGACGAAGAGTTATGTTTGTGATCATGAGAGTGCCCACAATGGTGACGACGATGACAATGGTGGCGAGGGAACGGGAATTATGTGGACACGAACACAAGCGCAACGTCAATGAGAACGACCAGAAAAGAGAAAAAAGCGGGGAGCATAAAAAGACAGACCTAATGTGCACAAAAATAAGAAAATGTTCTAAAATTATCCTCACAAAAAATAAATTGAAGGAATGTACGAATGACTTGATGGGAAGGCCAACTGCAATAGAAACGAATGAAAAAAACTAGACAAAATTAACGCGCGAAATGACCAGACAAAGAAAAGTTAAGAACGGCCGGCGAGGCAGGTAGCCGACGCACGCGCAGGGGGCGGCGACGCTGGCGGTGGCGTCGGCCACCACCTGCCGTCCTCGTGCTTCGCGGACGCACGTGGCCGGTCTGTGGGCGGGTGCGCCGGCAGGTCGTCACGCCCTCGCACTCTCCTCCCCCTTCCCCCCCCCCGCTCTCCCGCATCCGCGCGAGCTTGGCCGCCCGCTTTTCCGACGCGGTTCCTGGTAAGCGGTACATCCCCGCACACAAAACTCGTCAGTGCCCGGGCGAAACGGGAGGGGGGGCGGAACGGCGCGAGGCGGCTGGCGACTGGAAGGGGCGGAGCGGGTTTGAGGAGGAGCGGGGAAGGGAAGAGGAGGGGAGGGGTAGTGAGAGGCGTAACGGAGGGGCGGCGGAGCGTGGCGGCGCGGGGCGGGCACGGCGGGACGGGCGGGCGGGGCGGAGCGGGCAGGGCGGAGCGGGGCAGGGCGGGAGGGGGCGGAACGGGCGGAGCGGACGGGGCGGGGCGGGCGGGACAGGACCGGGCGGTGCGGAGCGGGGCGGAGCGGGGCGGAGCGGGCGCGGGGCGGGGAAGAGCGGGGCGCTATGGAGGGGGGCGGGACGGGGTGGCGGGACGCGCTGCCGAGAGGAACGCCCTCTGCAGAATTGCTGCTGTTCGCTGCTGTACGCGGTGAGATTTCCTAGAACTGTGAGCCCGCCCGTTCCAAGGGCGGTCGCAGAAACCACTTTACCTTCCTTTTTACAGCTATTAGATTTCCTCAGGACAATGTCATTCCGGGAAATGACAATAATTACACGGCATGGTTCGCGTAATATGTTCGGTCACGTGTTATTGTGGCTGAGAAGGGTTCCAAAAATAAAACATCTGCGTAGCTGAAATTCTTTTCTCGGGAAACATACTTCCATATTGTTTGAATTTCGGAGAAGGATCTACCTGTTGTAATCTCACTGTATAGTCCTCTTTGCTTAACGGAGAAGAATGAAAGCAAACCTCTAGGAAACAGAGAAGGAAGATCACCACAAAGTAATTTTTTGGAAAAATCTTTCCTAGAAGGAAACATTCCTAAAATATTCAATAATAGAATTAAAATAGTTTTAATTACAATTGTTGTTTTAATTATTATTTTTTAAATTATTTTGGGCAATTAATAAAACTGAAAGAATATTTATTTTCGAACTATTCAGTAGTAGAATTTATTACTTCATAACATTTCGTGGAGCAAAACATCAGGTCCATGTTCAGGTGAATAGAATTGGAACTTACACACAAAGGTTTCTTTATAAAATGACATTAACTTCTTTAAACAAACATTTTATTCCACAAATAAGTTTTAATCCATCAACGACTACTCAAACAATTACTAGTTCAAAGTACGCATGATGATTTCAATATCAAAGAACCACAATCACAAATAAGTTTAGAAACCAAGTACTGACAATTAATAATTTTTTAATATATTTTTTTCCTGTTCAATTTCCGCGGTCCGTGGCCCGTTTGGTAGGGTTCTCCTCCGGCATTCGCCTGGTGTTGATGGGAGAAACCACGCAAAACTACCGATCAGAGCAGCCGGCCACTAGAATTCTCCTCCACACAGCGACTCAATTCGACGTAGCTGAAAAGCTAGTGTCGAAAATCCTGCTGCCGACAGGACTGGAACCTAGGACCTCCCGGTCAGAGGCGCTGCAGTGACATCAGTTGATGCACTGAGCTACTGCTCCCGGTGGTCGTATGGCAATATGACACTCTTGTATTTATACCATCATTATATCACCGTTTCATAATGAAATATATTCGGGCTGCTCGTCTTCAGTAGCTACAAATCAAGGGCAGATTTCTCATAGTTCACCTAACTACAAACACTGGTGCGAGTTTTATATTTCGCACCCATAAAAATCTTCTCCTCCCCATTATTCCACTGAATTGGTCCCGGAATTAACACATGTTTTATCTTGATACAGATATTGGATACGCGCCCTATATCTTTGTCGTCCCTCACAATCACCCAGAAGCATAACACATTTTCAATAAGACGAAACATTTTGTATATACCTCCAAACCAGATGGTGTCTTAGCAGTAAGTGCCTCTTCTTCCGAGTATCAGAAATGACCTTCGGACTATTGGTTAGTATACAATATCACAAGCCAAATCATGCGATCCATTTTCTGTATTTTATTGTGTCCTTCAAAACACCATGTTCAACTCCAAATAAACGACATTAACTGACTATTATATTCGGTGCAATAAATATTTCGTAACCAACGAATCATGTATTTCCGAAATCCGTAATTATTTTCTAATAATTCATACCCTTTCACGTAATGAATACATTTGTTCATCTCATCTCTGATGGCTGGTAAATTTATTTAGGATCATGCCCAGGTTAGAGGCTGCGTTTATGTTATCTCACGCGCAGGTGATCCTTTATGCTTTATCTACGTCTGTGTGAAATATGGTAGAGTGATGGTGAGAGGGGCGAATGATGAATATGGAGCGATGGTCCTCAGATGATATTCACACGACAGTAGTTTGAATTCCTACCACCCAATGAACTCTTGAAGAAAACATCCATACCTTTATGGATTCGCGCCTTAGGATTCGCGTTCGACATTTGCTGTAAGCCACAATGTCAGCGACGCCGACTTTTCGCTCTGTATTATTTGCTGTTATCTGATGAGCCATATAGTCTAAAGAGCCATTGACAATTACAAAGTTATCTTACGCGTAAAGATAAACACGCAGATTCAGCAGAACGAATATAAGTAGTCAGCCCGGTGGCCGAGACCGCTAAGGAGGTACTGTCGTAGTGATCTCGGAGCAAAGGGTCGCGGTTCGAGTCCCACCTCGGGCATGGTTGTATATGTGTTTGTCATTTCACCCTATCATTACCTTTCATGTCATCTTCATAGTTGCCATACCATTAACTGCAATAGTGGTCGTAATTCACAATGACCACCACCTACTCGTAAACAGCAAGTCACCGCCATTTTTACTTTCTTGCCTCGTTCATCTATTGCTAGTAGAAACGTAGTTCCATTTAAAAAATTAATGATGAGCAAATTTAACGAAAACTAAAAATATTTCAAACAATATCTCTGCGGCATATTACGTGTCCCATGATTCCTCATTGTTGAGCGAAAACTGCATTTAGTTATCGGGTAACGTTTAGAAGTTAGGGCTGGACCAGAGTTGGTGGGACAACCCGGTATAAACATAAATCGCAACAGCTAAAAAGACAAATAAAACCACTAATAAATGACCCAAGGACATTTTGTGATAATTACAAAATTATTTGAAGATAATTGATGGCAGAGTGATTAGTTCCAAGGCAGATCTAATTTTCTCAACGGGCCTTACTTCTCTGCGATGGACAAGGATTAGAAAGATCGAGTGGGAACACTAGCGCGTTTGTATATAGAGAAGAAGGGACTACAAGACGGGACCAATCTGACAGGTCGGGAAATCAATGAATGTCATGTCGGACGATGCCATTGCAAGAGGTAGTGTCGAAGCCATTTAAATTTAAGCCAATTGCAAATCGGCTTAGGTGGCTCGGGGCATCTATTGATGTGCTGAAAATTCTAGCGGCCGGCTGCTCTGATAGGTAGTTTTCCGTGGATTCTCCGATCAACAAGAGTAGCAGTACCCTAAAAAATGGGCCACGGATCGCACGCGATCTTTCCTTCCTCATCCTTGTCATATCCTTTTCCCTTACACACACACACACACTTACATTAACATGCACTACACTACCACATATTCCGGGAGACCAGTAGGGAGCTTAGAGTTTGCCTGGGGCGGTGCCCCGGTGGTGGTAGATACCTGGTTGAGGAAAACCCCGCTAGCCGACGGCGCCGGATCTCACCATACAGCGGGGAAAGATCACCGCCATCTCCTGAGAAAACACGCACTACACTTACGGGACTAATGACCTAAGCTGTTGACGCGTCCGGAACCACTAACCACCTAACCAACTCTGTTATTGCTATCACACCCCTCAATCAACGAACTGTTTGACGAATTGAGCGTATGGACATAACCACGTTGCCAGTAGTAGCCAAACAATAGCTGTCAAAGCGGTTCCTTGGTTGACTAATCGTTCGGTAGTACTGGCACACCTGTAGCGGTTGTTGACGTCGTCGTCGTCGTCGTCGTGGGGCGACTTGTGCCGGTGTGGTGGCTTCAGCTCCGTCGCGTGCGGAGAGCAACGGCCGCCTGCAAACGCCAAACATTGCGTCAGCCGCGCGCCCCTGCCTGGCGTTGCCCACGAGCAACGCACGGTTCAACGAACAGAGAGATGACTACGGTTACCAGATGACAATGGGTGTAAAGAAAGAGAAATGAGTTGAAAATGCAGAACCCCGTAATTACTCGCGTTTCTTTTCGTCACGTAATTACTCGCGCGGCGCACTGAGTGCGCCAACAATGGAAATATGGTTTAAACAATTACAAAAACAATAATTGCGATAAATTAGATTGTTTATTAAGAAAAAATATAACTTATGGTATATGGTGTATATGATGTTATATGATGCATATGAAATTTACAATATGCCTCTAATAAGCCGATGTGGTACATATTGAAGATAATGATAATGATGATGATGATGATGATAATGATAATAATAGTAGTACATTTAAAGGAAATACGTTTTATAAACTCACTCTCTCTCTCTCTCTCTCTCTATATATATATATATATATATATGAATATTTAATAATATATTTGTTATGTGGAATGTGGAATTCATAATCCAGGTCCATTTTTCACTGCTAGTTTTAGATGGTTTATTACGTGTAATAATACTGTAAGTATGAACGAGTGTATTTGAAAATATACAATAACATTTTATACAATATATTTTATCCATGTTTCCTGCCATCATACGTAATAATTGATTTCTACAACGTCTACATTGAGAATTCATTGAGGAATGTCTTTACATTATTACTCGAGCGGTGCACACAGTGCGCAAAAAAAGGTAATAGGAAAAAGTAGCTAACTGATTCATTCCTACGACTTGCAACGGAGCAGTTGAAACATGAATTCAAACTTGAAACTCGGAAGAAAGGTTAGCGGAAGAGATAATGCAATATAATTCAAGTATTGTCGTCAGGAACCCAAAAAATGAGACTGGCGCACTCTGTGTGCAGGTAATTAGTAGGTAAAGGTAAAAAAACTGTTAGTACGTACGTTCGGGATTTGCAAACTAAACACACTGCTTCCACAGCAATGTGACCATTTTTTTAAGTGTTTGTATCTCACCTCCGACACAGCAGTAAACATGCACCTATTTTTTTCATTATAACATATAGAGATCATCACACACTGTTTCGTTAATGCATGGACTATGCTGAAATTGACACATCTTTGTTCAAGCCGTGCGTCAAAGCGGTGACTTGTTTCTTCCTGTTTATTTCTACCACTAACGAAATAATTCGAAAAAAAGCAGGAAAAAAAAGGAATTTTTTAAGAACCACGATGCACCGCTGGCAGACGGTTCACTAATTTAATGTCAAAAGATTGCAGTAAAGAAAGTAAGCAAATGTATTTTAGAAAAAAACATTAGTTTAAGGTGCTTGAAAAGACAATCGCTATTTGTAACACAAAAATACGGACAATTTGCTGATTTTGCAAGATAAGTACGGGCAGTCGATTAATATACGGACATGTTCTTCTAAATACGGACATCTGGTAAGCCTAGAGATTACTACAAGAAGGGATCGCTGTGACAGCTACTGCTTGACCAAACTGCTTGTCGTTCATTTGTTTCCCGACCCGTTAAAGTGGACTTTAATGTAACTTCTCTGTACCAGGGGGACTTAAAGAGAACCGCGTAGTTAAACAACTTTTCTTGCGTTATTGTATAGGTGTGCGCAGCCTAAAACTAGATGACGGCCCAACCACATTTCTGGATGTCCTCTTCCATTTAGATTCTTAATTGCATTGCAATTACGATGTATCAATGGTTTAGAGCTTACATACTCAATGTCTATAATTCATAAGTTCCAGAAAACGAATATTGAAAGTTTCTTTAATGTTCACTTACTTACGGAGCGACAATGTTTGCTTTATGGAAAAAAAGCATGATCCCTGTCATATAGAAATGCAAACTTTGGACACTAAGCAGTTATGACTGAGAGGTCTCCAAATATGATATTAACACAAAAATAGCCATGGATGGATATACAACTTGCATTAAACCTTAGATATTTATTACTAGTAACTTATCGATATGTACTCGTCTGTACCTACAACAAGGACAATGAAATTATAGCTTTTTTGATTCGATTATGAAATATCATTCATGATAGTTCCTTGAATCATTTACATAAATCAAGAATGGCTTGGGAGCCTCTTTCCCAAATGTCGTACACTAATTTTCCAAATTGGGAGGTTAAGAAGGAGAGATACACAGACATTTACGGAAATAAAATATTTTATTAAAGAAGCCACTGAGCCCTTTTCAGAATTTCCAGGGGGTCCACGCCCTCTCTGCTCTCCTTTACGCCCGCCAGGACGATAATATTGGTAACAGTGACGCTCATAGTCATAACCATCACTATTGTTCACTGATGAACGACCAGGAAAGGATAGAGGTGTAAAGACAGTGAACTTAACCTTTAACTGTGCTGGTGAAAAATACTAACGTAAGGTCTGAGAGACCCAAGACAGGAAATAATTCGCTAAAAATTTTTAAAAACGGTAAAAGTAAAGAAATTAAATATCAGCAGAAAAACGCATCAATATTGATAAACTCACAAGGAAACGAAATTTTTAGAATGCTATTGAATTTCCGTAGCAGAATAATTGAAACAAAGTTTGAATGTTGTAAAACAAATTTGGGGCAGTTAATGCAAAGATGTTTGGTTTTCTGGCAGCGCCTCGTCAACAATCTTTCTTATATTCTTTGAAACTACTGATTGCAGTCAAACCACGGTTTGATCCTGAAACTTGCTACTGCTGTCCAATAACAATTCTAGAATTTCTTTGTTGGTGATTGTCGACATTTCAAATGCAAAGCTGCAATTAAAATAAAAAATAATACCCTTTATAATATACACAATGTATTTCCTATCCATATTCTAAGAAACGACGTTGCTAAATAATCAATTACGTAAAAAATAATGTATTTAAAAAACTTACGTAACTATGCTGGTGGGGACTAAGATACCCGAAAACGTTGAAATTGACTCATCACTGCACAAACGTAACGTGATGATGGCTCGTTAGTTCACAAACCCCGCGATTTGAAAGGAACACACAAGTTACAGAGAAATTATTTATAAAACAATTTAAATTATTATAAAATATAATAGTGTGGGACTCACAGACCCCACCAGCACAGTTAAATGTTTAATGCTGGGTCAGATACAACCAAAACTTTGCAATTCCCGGTTGGAATTGGGGTCAAAACTCTAGGGTACAAAGATGGGGACGCCGTGTACAGCGACCAACTTGGTACGATAAACAATTAACATATTTATGGAAAATACGAAATACGCGGTGATCAAGTACCTATAATCACAATATTTTGCAGAAAAATTAGTGGTCATAAGCTACTAGTGTCTTTCTCATCGGGCGTGCCTACTTTGGTCCCGCCAGCCCACCATTCATGTCAATAACGTTGACAGCAGTCTAACGTTTTAGTTCGGGAAGAAAGTGCAAGAGTGCAGCGCGCCTCTAAAATAATGTCTCCGCCAGTATATATGGGAGTTGAGAGTGTCCTGGTTGATTGATTGATTGTTTTTTTCGTGTTTCCGGGCACGTCAACTGCTTTGGTCATTAGTTCCGTTAGTGTAGTGCCTGTTTTTTTCTTGGGAGACGGCGGTGATCTTCTCTCGCTGGATAGCGAGATCCGGCGCCGACCTACCGCCGGCTAGTGGGATTTCCCCCTAACCAGGACTCCCACCAGCGGGGTACAGCCCCAGCCGGGACAAGCGCTAAACTCCCGACCGGTCTCCCGGAATATGTAGTAGTGTAGTGCATGTTAGTGTAAGTGTGTGTAAGGAGAGGATAGGACAGGAAGAGAAGGACAGATCGCCCGCGGTCCGTGGTCCGTTTACTAGGGTACTGCTCCGGCATTCGCCTGGTTTGGATCGGAGAAACCACGGAAAACTACCGATCAGAGCAGCTGGCGCTGAATTCTCCTCCAGACAGCGAATGAAATTGACCTAGCTGAAAAACTAGTGTTGAAATCCTGCCGCCGTCAGGACTCAACCTGGACCTCCGGTCAGAGGCGCTGCAGTGACATCAGTTGATGCACTGACCTACCGCTCCCGGGGAGAGTGTCCTGGTACAAACGATTTAAATTCCATAACCGTTAGAGTAACGGCCAGGAGAAGATGTGGCACTGGTAGGAGAAAGCAAAAAATGAAAGAACTACTGTAATAAATCAAATTCCCGGAGTTTTAAAAAATACTGATATTAAAATTGAATCAAATAAAACTGAATAATATGAACTTGATGCAAATGGACACATGTTTAAAGAGGATAGAGAGTTCATAATTCTGGAAGATGAGAAGTAATTAATTTATTTTGTCAAGAGGCATGGTGTTCAGAAATATTCTTTCTGGTGAATGGGGATGTGTTGTGTGATTAGCTTGTAACCTATCTTCAAGACCGGAAAACAGTGGCCGATTCCATTCCAGGATAGTGGTGAATGCCATTGGTCGACAGAAGAAATTTTGCAATATGTGGGTTTGAAATGTAACAATAATATATCTATCTTTGATATATGCAAAATGCGACGTAAACACGATATAGTAAACTCTCGTTAATGCGAACTCACTTAACACGCATTTCGCAGTAACACAAACAAAACTTGGGGTCCTGGCAAGGGATAATTGTAATACGATCATTAATAATAATAATAATAATAATAATAATAATAAAATAATAATAATAATAATAATCGGATAACACGAACTTTTATAAAACGAATTCCGATTATTTTGGTCCCCAAGAAATCGTGTTAAGGAGGGTTTACTACATAATATTTTCAAGTTCTATTGGGTGTATAACAATAAAAGTGCATCTGGATTGCATAAATGTAAGATTTAAGAAAATGAATATTTTCATCAGCTAATAATACAATATTGTATCTGAAAGAAACTACAAGAACAGATGATCGAAAAAACACAAATATTCAGGTAATTATAAAATGCGGAAGAGAAATTATTTAAAATTCCACCATTAAAATCTTGAAAACCTTGAGCTGCAGAAGTTGATCTTGATAAACCATCATCGTGCTCAATCATGTGAAACGCTAACCACATGCCTGTCACCCTCCATTTATTTTACCGTCACAAGTGTAATCAAGCGAAGAAATATCAGTGGTTGACAATTGAGAGATATCAAAAAAAGCAATGCATGTCCCAAAAAGTTACTGGCAGCAATGCATGAAAGCATTAATCAGTTTTCACTCATGTGAGACAAATTACACACCATTAATATTTATGCTCAAATTACACTTGATAATTTCGTCAAATCAACAGGTAACATTGTGGTTGGGAAATATCCAGGAAAAACATAACCTAAAACAAATTATTTTTTTAAAATTCGTAAATATATATTAAATTACTATTATTTTTAAAATTATAAATATAGCTAGAAAGAATCAAAATTTCGAAAGTATAGAAAATTTGCGTTCAGACGGCTTTTATAATCTGATTTTAATGGAGTGTTCCTTCAAGGTCACGATCTGGAAGGAGAGAGGGGGGCAAGCACTGTCATTCAATCAGGAGCTTCGTTAAGACTTACTTTTTTGGTATTGGAGCTCCCGATTGGATGACAGTGTCATTCTCTGCTTCCAGCTCGTGACCTTGAAAGGACACTACATTAAAATCGGAGTGTATATAATATCTAGATCTATAAGCCATTGCCTTTATTTGTCCCACTGCGCCTGCACGCCAGGCAGCTGTGCCTGTCAATCCATCTCCCGGCCCCACGGCGCGCTGCGAATAGCGGCGACTGCGCGCGCAGAACGTCATCAATAACGGCGTCTGAAGGAACTGGGTAAGTGGGTAAAGCGCAGCTGATTCCATCGACGCGACGCGGCGGGCAGAGGGTGCAGCGGCGGCGGGGGCGGCGGCGGCGGTGGCGGCGGGGCGGTGGTGCGGGCGGCGGCGGGGCGGCGGCGGGGGCGGCGCGGGGCGGAGGCGGCGCGGGGGCGGCGGGGGGCGGCGGGGCGGCGGCGGCGGCGGCGGTGGGCGGCGGGGGCGGCGGGGGCGGCGGGGGGGCGGCGGGGGGGGGCGGCGGGGGCGGCGGCGGCGGCGGTGGGGGCGGGCGCGGCGGCGGGGCGGCAGCGGGGCGGCGGGGGGGCAGCGGCGGCGGCGGGGCGCGGCAGGCGGCGGCGGGGCGGCGGCGGGGCGGCGGCGGGCGGGGCGGCGGCGGCGGGGCGGGCAGGCGGCGGCGGCGGCAGCAGCAGTGGCGTGGGAAGGCCCGCCCAAGAATGCTCCCGTCGTTTCACAGCTCTAGCGGAACAAGAGGAGCCTCGTTGACCCAGGCCGCGTTTTAAGGTTAAGCTCGTTCTCCACGTGGACAGTTCGGCTGTGAACACGCTCGTCTTTGTTGGCCACGGTTTCGACTCCCACGATGGGGCGTAGGGGGGGAGGATTGTTTTCCGCATGAGGCTTACAATGTAAGAGTATAATGCCAAATGGATAAATTTTGCTTCGTAAACGAAAATCATAATTGGGATTGTGGGAAGTGAGAAAACAACGATTCCCATTGAACACACATCCAAGTGAAATATATCGATTCCCCACGGTCAGGTGCTAGAAGGAGATGGGAATCACTGTCATCCAATCGGAAGCTTCGCTGCAATTTATATGTTTTGTATTTAAGCTTCCGATTGGATGGCAGTGTCCCCTTCTCCTTCCAGCTCCTGACATTCAGGAGTCTCTATATTTCCTTGAAAATGGGAAAAAAGTATGAATATTCCAGCCATCTCCGAAAATTACTTCCACACCGTGCTAAAGCTGCACCAGCGCATGTTCACCATGCCCCCACCAAGCCAATAAAATTTTTAAAAATAATTTCAGAGAATTTATTCAAAACAATGATTACATTTGAATCGCATCCAAAGGAGCGTTCCCACTATGAATCTACGTCATTTCCCGAAAATGATTGTGGATCCACCCCAGCGCCTCCATTTATTGCCAAGACATACTAATCAACCGCAAGGTAGGAACATACTTCCAATAATATCAACGCGAACTTTATGTACTTGACACGAGAATCATACTACTACTACTACTACTGACAACTTACGGCAGGACTATCAACAAGGAAGCAATAAAATCCTTGAATTTGTCTTCAGGAAGATAATATGCTATATGTTTCATTAGTGGATGGAAATACTGAATTATTGGCATTATTAAATGTAAATATTGAGAAAAACGGACAAGGCTTTGGACAGGGAGAGAGTAATTGTGTGCCTTCCTTCACTACGGCCATGGTACTCACCCACATTATTGAATGAGGAACAAAATATTCTATTTACATTTCAGTTTATATCTGAAGAAAAGGTTTGAATTCAATATTGAACTGAAAGCTAATTAAAACGTAATAGTTTAATTTCTCATTTTTGAAATAGTAAACAGCATTCTATTAAAGAGGAAATTAAGTAAGTACCAGCATAAAAAGTATAATTACATTGATCGTTCATGTATTGCAACACTGGTAAAACTCGAAAAATTCCTATTTGTAGGTTGTCTGTTGTCTGTTGTCTTTGCCTTCTCGGGAAGCTGTGAACATCTAATAAGGTACAAAAATGTGCATAGCCGCTAACCAATTCTCAAGACCCTTCAGGTGATCTTAAAGAGAAGTCAATGGGTTGCACAAAATGTTTTCTAAGGAGGGAAACGTTCAACGAAGCTGTTTACAAGCTGTTTCATTGAAATTCCATTCATTTCCGTTTTGCGGCGTTCGGGATAAAAACCTATTTCTGACAAAACTGTACTTCGGGTGTGGATTTAACGGTGTGCCGTCTGGGCGGTTTGGCGGTCCTCGTTCGCCTGACTCGAGAGGTTTGAACCCCTGCCAGCAGCGCCGGCTGCTCCTCCGCTGTGTAGGTCAAACCGCGTCTGTCTGCGGAGAAAGTGAACGGGGTTGCCACTGCGCCGAGTATTTTCGCAGTAAACCAGTGTGGTAGGTTGCCGTGGCGGCGATGGCGGCGGCGGCGGCGGCGGTAGCGGCAGCGGAGGCGGAGGGGGCGGCGGAGGCGGCGGCGGCTGCGCAGTCGCTATGGGAAGGTGAAGTAGAAAATGAGAGCTTCGGAGAAGAGTTTGCCTGTTCTCCAGGCGTGAAGATCGGCGAAGGTGGCTCAGAGCATATTCTGATTCCCTTCAATGCCCCTGACCAGCAGATGCAAGGGTTCGAGTCCCGAGGGCGGCAGGATTTTCGACACCTGCTTGTCAGCTAGGTGGAATTCAGCCGCTATTTGGAGGAGAATTATACCGGCCGGCTGCTCTGATCTGTAGTTTCCCTTGGTTTCCGCGATCAACACGAGGCGAATACCGGAGCAAGTACCCTAACACACGTGCCACGGACCGTGGGCGATCTTTCCTTCCTCTTCCTTGTCCTATCCTCATCCCTTACACACACACACACACACACACACACACACCACACACACACCTTCACTGACATGCTCTACACTCCCACCATGCCGGAAGATCGGTCGGGGGCATAGAACACTTCCCGGCTGGAGCGCGACCCAGGTGGTGCCCCGCTGGTGCGAGATCCCTGGTTGTGGAAAACTCCGTTAGTCGACGGTAGGTCGGCACCTCATCTGGCCATCCAGCGAAGGAAGACCACCGCTACCTCCCGAGCAAAACACGCACTAGCTTGACTAGTTGTTCCGTCACCAACAATCAATCAACGCGATCCTTTCTTATCCTATCCACCCTCTCTCTCTCTCTGTCACACACACACACACACACATATATATATATATACACACACACACGTGCACTACACTACACTTGTTGGGAGACCAATAGGGAGATTAGTCCCTGCTGGGGTGGCATCGTGCTGGTGGGAGATACCTTGTAGGAACACGAAACGTCGACCCCGGGTCTCTATCCCAAAGGGAAGATCCCGCCATCTGATAAACCAGCCTACACTTTGAGACTAATCTACAGTTCATGCGTGAACATAACAATTAATCGTCGAATGAAAACAAACATCCCCACCTATGACATCTGTTGCATGGGATCATGAGTTACTACTTTCATTCGATTTTCCGGTCAGCTGTTTCAAGATATGAAGGACTTTTTTGCATGTCGTGTCGTAATACGTGATAATGTACGTAAGAGATAACCGTATGACATGCATCGTTTGAAGTATTGAAATGTTTTGCACAACGTTTTTGTTTAAAAAATGCGAAAATGGAAGTAGTTCCGATCTGAGTGTGTCATTTAATTGGCTTGAGTATCATTTAATGCATTATGATCATTAGAAGGGTAAAGAACTACCGAAGGACCAAATCTACGCTAACAGAACGACTGGAGCAAATATTAGGGTGTTTTCGACCTGTCGTCGCCTCGTTCGTTAAAAATTCAGTCATACATTGAAGACTCACTTTGTGTAGTAGTTATATAAAAAACTACTCCTGCATTAATTTTAATTTGACATTTTTTACCAAAACATGCTTACCGTATGTTTTAATTTCAAAGGAATTTATTGCTTTTAATTTAAATAGTAGAAACCAGTTTTAGCGATAATATTTAAAGCGCTTTCAAATCAAGAAATTCAACATTTTTAGGAATGAATTTTGAAATTCCTAAAACTTAAAGAATATCATTTTCGTAATTTCCATTTTATGCCCTTGTTCTGGAGAATTCTAACAGGCAATTTGCAAGACCGTTTATTGCATCCGCAGTTTGGTGCAGTAAAGTTAAATTCCCAGAATTCCCTGCGTCAGAACGGAGTCGACCTTAGTGTACCTTGCGCAGCACCTGAGGCCTCGCTTCAGCTGGCGCTCTTTTACAGCCAACATGAAAAGCATCTCTAAAAATAATTATTACGCGTAATGAAAATTAAAATGAACGAAATTTATGTTTAAGAAATAAACTGATGATATATGTGAGAAATATTTACTTCATATTTCGCAAGACATTGTTAAGACAAAATTATTTACTTCATTTTTTATGTCAAGTGTCGCAGATGTAATTTTACTTGAACTACAGAAATGACGATAATTTTAAGTTTCCAGAATATAGGGAACTGCACTGTACTGCAAGGACCTGCAGCTAGAGAAGAGCGTGTTTGATCTGGCTGTAGCTCTATAAGGCACTAATGATATTCAATGAAATGAGAAAATCGAGTTTTTTTTGTCTTCATTGTTCAGCTTCGACTGAGGCAGAACGTGCATCGCAGTTACCACACCTGAGTCAAACATCATGGTCGTTCTTTAGAAAATTTTGAGAAGTCCCCTTATCTTCCTCTTCAGGATGTCTCGAAATAAATATTACAAACTTCGAAGAAATGTGGGAGATGCAAGAGAATACTTTTTTGCAAATGGACATGATATGGAAAAGACACACAACGAGGATACATGTGATATTTGCCCCTGATTTGTAGGCAACCAATCATACTTTGGAGATTGACGGGTAAATGTAATCTGTTTGACTGTGTCAGAACATGGCCCGCCGCCACCACTAATGCACAAAGGTTTGTCTTCCAATCACGGACACATCATACATATGCATTCTTACACGAAATTTCCCACTGGGGAAAATGATCACCTTTGACTGACTATCCTAGAAATTTGTTATAGTTATTCTGAGACACCTGTGCATTAGAAATTTAGCGAACACAGAACATTGTTAAGTAAAAAAGTGACATCTCAAATACTTTTTTCCTTTTAGGTTCAAAAGCGAGGTTTCACATACATACCATAGGATTACTGTACCCATTGCGTGGTATTTCACAGACAAAGCAGCTCCACTCCCAAGGCGGATTAATCATCAGAAACTCGATATTCGAAGTTCCTTATCCTGTATTTTCGTCTTTTCCCCTGCACCGTCCGTATCCATTGGAAATTAAATTACTTCCTTATTCCTTAGAAAACATCGAACCTCGTTAAATCAAAATATTCGATATCTAGAATATTTTCTCCTTTCAAGATTGACTGAAGATTAACCCTTAAATGCTGCAGTAAATGAAACCCAGTATAATGTGGTATAATGAGATGATAGAGATAATGAAGCGAATGAAGTTGAAAAGAACTGTAGAATCCAACTCAGAGAAAATTAAAGAACAACGAGAAAACCTGCGCAGGGTCCGCTTTGGTCACCAAAAATTCCTCTTGAATTGCCTGGTGTTCAAACCGGGTAGAAGGTATACACTCTGATCATAAAGCCCTCTTTTGGGTTCTCAATCTATCAGCAAACCCTCCTGGATCTGTGATGTGATGATATTCTCAACCGGTTTTTTCATCGACCCCCTTGATTTTTTTATAATATTCAGATTACAACATCATCATAACACAAATAAATACACATAAATTACTTTATAGGAAGTAGACAGAGAATACGAATATTTTATAAAATGTTTATTAAATTCACGTTTTGTTTCGTAGAATTATACTTTTAAATTTTTGCAAATATAAAGCAGTATTATTAGAAGTTGTGAAGTTTCCGGAAGAAAGAAATTATCAACTTCATTTATATTTTTGGTAATCAATGGGATCTTTATTACATGGATCAGTTGCAGGTGCATATTCGGCTATCGTGCTCCGATCTCTCTTTAAAATTTCATCGACCCCGTCGGGAACCAATAGTCGAGTGCTGTAGAGCACCGCTAGTCACGCCAATATCGAAATTCTGCCAGGTTTCCAATCCAAGACCTTCCGCTCCTTATCAAATGCACCATGGTACAGTTCCTTCGTCACTTTACATCAAACACGTCAAACCGCGCCCGCACGAGCTACTTGCCCGCCTGGGGAGCCCGGCGCTCCAACGGGCACGGACAACTTCCCCTGACTTCGCACACATTTCCCCTCCAAATCCAGAAAGGGGTGTACAAGCGTAAGCTGAAGCGGCGCGAGGCGGCGAGTAAAGGCTTCGTAAGAAAATATGTTTGCCAGATTATTTCTATCAACCGAGAATTGTATTATGTTTATATTCTTCACTATATGTTATTATTTCACATTTATTTTCTTACTAAAATCTCCCTTATATAAGCATCTTTGCTATGTGACAGGACTATGTTTGGATGGTGAATTCTGTCCTTGTTTTCGTTTTCTGTTGTGTTATTAAATCTTTCATTTATTTATTGTATTTACCAATAATGTGATATAAATTAACAAGTCTCTATATGTTTACAACTTTCTCTTACAGACGGACTGCGCTTTTGACAGACAAGAATATTTGTCTGTTAAACCTGTTATCCTGAACGTAGAAGGTTAATGTTTTTATATCACTCTTACGTAAGTATGATTACAAAATAAAGATACTTATGATTCAATTTTTTAAAACTTTACTCTCAATTGAGAATTCGAAATTGGACTGATGTACAATTTCATATGAATGAATCATTTTTTTCTTTAAATCGAGAATGGGAATTAATATAACTAAATTTGTGACAATAATTTTCAAATAACTTCTCCCCAAAACTGTCACACGACAGGTATCCAGTGACAGCCACATCCAGTGACCTACCACTCTATAACATTTGTACAACCCTTACTTTTAAATTTCGCGCCAATTTCTCTGGAGGCAGTGCCCGCAAGTTTTAGTAAGCTGTTACATTGCCCGCGACCTTGACATGTCTGTTCTACATAATGATTCAATAATTCACAGGTCCTACCGTCACCGACATTGACGCAACAGCAGAGCGCAGCGAACCCCCTCCCCCTTAAAAAATCAACACTCAACTGTCATACAAATCATCTCGACCTTAACGTGTTAGATAACAGTGAAGACAGACGAAGACTGCAGAGATTACACCCGCCAGATTTTGATACAAGATTTATGTAATAGCTAAATAAACCGTTTTATTTATTCCTATACGCTTGGCCGAAAGTTGTGAACTTTGATACATAACGAGTGTAAATTTCGCAAATTGTTTTCGAGTGCATTATTCTGCAAGTAGCTATAATGTTCTTAAAAGTACAATGTAGTTAGATTAAAAGACAAAAAACGGATAAATAATTATTAGGAGAAACTGCCCAAGGGCCGTGTTCTCTCTGAAGTAACTTGTAGCGACACAAAATTCACATGTTCACAAGAACAAGATATAAATTAAATGAACTAAAATACAAAATAGTTGTAAATGTACGTTTCACATTCCCCCTTTCAGCACAAGTTGGTACAAGTTGCGTAGCAATTCGCAGAAAAAGCGCCTCCGTCACTCTCCCACACTCGTTCTCTCTTTCTCTCTCCCTCTCTCTCTCTCCCTCTCCCCCGCACCACCCTTTCTCCCTCTTTTCTCTCCCTCTCTCCCGCACCACCCTTTCTCTCTCTCTCTTTCTCTCTCTCCCTCTCTTCTCTCTCTCTCTCTCTCTCTCTCTCTCCCCTTGGCGGAATCCGCAGGGCAGGGGGGGGGCGCTTCGCTTCGCTTCCCGCAGGGCCAGAGGGAGGGCAGCGGCGCGTGGGCGGGCGGGGTGCACCCCAAGGGCGCCGGGGGTCACCGTCCGCCACGCTCTCCGCGCACAGTGGCCATCGGCGGGGGTGGGGTGGCGTGGGGGATGCGCAAGGCGGCGCACGACAGGTGGCAGACACGTGGGGGAGAGGAGGGGGTGAAGGCGAAGGTGAGGGACAGCATGAGATGGGGACGTGTTGGCCACGCTTTGCTGCTTTCTTTAAAGTAACACGATGCGTCGATACCGTTTAACCGGAACATTCGATGTGTTGGATACATGTTCGATTTATCCATTGCAACGATGTTCTGGGCGTAATACTGTTAGAATTGTAGGATTCCTGCAAAGAATATTTATAGACAAACTTTTGTTCTTTGATAGACAATATTGTAGTGATGTAACGAGACCAAAGGTACGAGTGTATTATGTTATTAAACCAAAGGCAAGCTATGTATTATGGTTTGATGTATGAATGTATTCAGTAAAAAAGTATCTTATGATAAATGTAATGTTGAACTGAAAGAAAATACAACAAATACACAGCACAGAAATAAATTTTCTGCGTTAGGTCAGAGGATAAAATATATCCTGTTTTCATTTAGTCCATTTATATTTTAAGAGTGAAGCTAACAGAAAGGTAAGAGTCAATTAACATATTTTAAGGTAAATAAACGAATACTAAACAACAACTATGGTTCCAGCACGTGAACAGAATGAACACCTAAAATTCTAAAACAGATGCAACGCTATTAACCCAAGGATGGATTCACTTACACAATCATAGACAATTAAAGAGAAGAAAAGATTCGATTCTTCTGAGACCGAGAGGAGGTGGCGCCAATTCCTGTAATGAAGAACCACAAGGAAAGAAAAAATAAAAAAGATGGGATTTTAATCAGACCCCGTTTAATCTGTTAAGAGTTGCAAGGAGTGCACAGATACACAATACTGAACTGTTTTGGGGAGACAACTTGTGACGGTTGCGTCGTAGGACAGTAGAGCTTTGAAGAAGGCGGCATCATGACGGCCGTCAACTGTCAGGACGAAAATGCGACTCGTTTCCTACAGCCAAGATTCCGAGATATTACATCTTCTGATCTGGTAAACGAGGTGACATCAGTTCACATCATATCGTGCTGGCCCAAAATACTGTGGAAATGGCAACCAGCTATCCATCGAAGAAGACGAAAACCTAGACTTACATGGGGAAAAGGAGTAGAAGAGGCAATGATGAAAAGAAGATTGAGTAAAGAAGACTACACCGATAGAGAGATATGGAGGATAGGATGCGAGAGACACCTAGGGTGTAATATAACTCGCCATACTACTCCTACTACATCATATCGTTACGCAGCAAGAGGAAGGAATGCAGAAGGTTGCCACGGGTTATCCAAGGCTACATAGAAGACTGAATATTGATTCCGGACGCGCCAACTACTTAACTCATTAGCTGCGTAAGTGTAGTGCATTTTATACCTCGAGAGGCCGTCCAATTCCTCCTACACCAGGTATCTCCTCCCTGGAGGGATTCGACCACTGCTAGAACATGCTCTAATATCATGATTCACGATCCGGCACGTATGATGCATGTAAGACTAATTAATTAATTGTATATGAAAGGAGAGAGGAAGGGAAAAGATGGTAAGAGTGAGAAAGATCGCGCACGGCTTGTTTGTTAGAATACTGCTCCAACATTCGTCTGATGTTGATCGGAGAAACCACGGAAAACTACTGATTACAGAAGCCAGTCGCTAGAATTCTTCTCCAGACATCGGCTGAATTCGACCTATCTAGTCTAAGGCCGAAAATCCGCCACCGTGGGGATTCAAACCCTAGAACCTCCTGGTCAGAGGCAGCATTGTGACATTCATTTCAGCCGGTCGACGAAGGAGGAGGACGAGAGGAGAGGAGAAGAGGAGAGGAGGAAGAGAATCGGAGAAGGAGGAAGAGGAAGGAGAGGAGGAGTGGAGAGCAGGAGAGGAGAGGAGGAGACGAGGAGGAAGATGTGGAGAAGAGGAGGATGAGGAGGAAAGGAGGAGGAAGAGGAGGAAAAAAAGGAGAGGTGAGGAAGAGGAGGAAAAGAGGAGTGGAGAGGAAGAGTGGAGGAGAAAAGGAAAGGAGAAGGAAGAGTGGGGAGGAGGAGGAAGAGGGAAGGAGAGGAGAGGAGATGAGGGGTTGGGGAAGAGGAGGGGAGGAGGAGGAGAGGAGAAAGACGATGACGATTCCGCGGCAATGGTTGCAGCGGCGGGGCGCGCGCCACGCGGCCGGCACGCGGGTCCGGCGGCGGCCGAAGGTTAGCACGCGGCGGCCGGTGCGCGGGGAGGAATGACCCGGGGCTCCGTTACCTTGACGGCGCCGCCGCCGCCCGCGCGCTCCCCTCCCTCCTCATTCTTCGCGCCCTTGCGTCGGACGCGCAAATGACCATGTGCCTCCTGCGACGCGACGCCTCGCCTCGCCGAACTCCTTCCCCGTCCCACGAAACGACTAATTTTCTCCGCTTCTGTTTGTTGAGTTATCACGAAGTGCGGATATTAATGACCTAAGACATCGCCAAATATGAGCTATAATATGCTCTTAAAATGTTTTTAAAATGCCCTCAAAGCAAAGAAAATGACGTACAATTTTTATCCAAACCAGTTCAGATGAATAACTCAATGTGTTGGATCCTTACCGATCTAATCGAGGCTTCTTCCTTTCGTTCAAATGAACTCAGCTGACAAACGTTTGGTTTCGACCGTTCTTTACCAGGATATCTCTGCCTCTAGTTATCTCGAAATCAGCCGAACTCAAGAATTCTGTGTAGAATTTGTTGCATCTCGTTAATAGTATTTGAATCAAATAACATTAAAAAGATGTTAAAATCTACGAAATTAACGAAAAATGTTTTTAAAAAGTTTTAAAAATGACTGGAAAAGATAAAAATGACTTATTATTCCAAATCGATGAAAATTGCAAGAAAGTCATAAAATGGGTCATTTCCTATTGTCATAAAAACTTAATATCTATACTAAAGACATTATTCTAAAGAGAAAAACGGCATTTCTTTAAAATCCGCTCCTATTTATAACATTAGTTACCAGAACCCTGGGTTGATATAACTAATCAATTCGCGATGCAGAGAACATCTCTATTTTAGCATTCCTGTTTACTTTATATCTACTATAATTTTCTTGAGTTACTGATATACGAACTGCATTGCTACGATTACTCATATTAAAAGGTGGTAATGTGTCTTAATGAATTACACGAGCCGAATATGCGAGGTATCACTATATCTGTATGATGTTTGTGGGATGAATACTTCCCATAGCCTACTTTCAATAATGTATTTCGCTAAATTCCGTTCAAATGCACTTGATATAGTTCACTGCCAGTTAGAGTAAATTGTAGTCACTGGCCCAATCCACATACATAATTAATACACACAAAAAATTCGATTAGAGTGAACTCTCAACATCGATTATAGCGAACATAGTAAATGATCTTCCGCAGAAAAACTAATTATCTCGTTGCCGCGAATTCATATAACACTTCGGTTTGCAGGTAGGAATTCTCGTGAGTTACATTGGTAACATTTATGGTAAATGAATGGGGTTGAGGGAACAGTGCCAACGAGGAAATTGCTTCATTTCATCATTGGCTGCACTCTCCATCCTGAAGACTTCATGGACGCGGACCACATGTTGAAAGCATGTGAAATCGAATCTAGCAAGTACGCCGAGAATGCGTTCAAATGGTCTTTCATAGCAAAGGAAATCATGAGTGATGACAAATAGGACACAAAATTGAAGAAAGCTCTCGGTGCAAGAAACATTGAAGGAGGTTAATATTGACTAAGATATTTAGCGTGTGTGGACAATGCAGATGTGGAATAAAGTGTGAAGAATACACGAAGCTATTGAAATGTTGAACTCCCGGCGACTGGATATTTTAATATACCTCAGAAATGGTAAAACCACTCATAATTGAAAAGCTTTATTACATTTGAGACTAATGGATATAGTGAACCAAAAATGTTGATCTCCAGAGGTTCATTATAACCGGAATTGTCTGCACTAACATTAACATTTGTTGTTTCTTATTTAATTAAAAATATTAAATTTACAAGGTTCCAATAAGCTGCTCCGATGTTTCATAACAAAAGTGCAAATGCTAACACGCCCTTAAAGGTCGGCTCATTGCACTCGATGCATTTCCGTCTTACGAGGTCAACGTTTCGATATTTAATTTGAGACCGTTTCATACAATGCAATGCAGTATGTAAACCGATTGCCGATCCCGGGAACACGAACAATGCAACGGCAATGGTGTGCGCATGATTATAATGCACACATCAGCCAAGATGTGTGCATTATAATCCCGTGCGTCCCGAAAATTTTACACATGACTGTGTCGTGTGTAAAGTTCTGGATATTCTCCAACAATAACTTTAATAGTTTATGATCACTTGTTTTTCTGTTGAGGAGAAAGAGGAAGAAGTAAAAACAGAAAACATCGAAAACCTACATTAAAAATATTTCTTATCATGTCGCTACTCGCTATGACGGGTATCCCCTATTCGCTATAACGAGTATACCTCTATTAAAGTAAGACCACATAAAAAGATTGATGATGATCTTTTTGTGTCTTATCTTCTCATGCTTACATCGTAAACGTAGCATAATATACGAGTATTATCTAACTATTGTTGAGAAAGTTTATTGTTTTGCATGTTGTCGTTGCATGAAAACATATGAGAATTACACGTGGCAACCCCCTCATCACGTGACTTCATCAATCCAGACAAAGTCCATGTATTAAAGTTTTTATCAATAACATACGTTGGTCGCCGATAATAATGTGCAAGCAATTACATAACATCAACATCAATACAACAAAGAAAAAACGTTGACACCGTAAGACGAGGAGGCACCAAGGGAACGGAATACTAGCTTTTCTTTCGTAATAATGTATCAATCGGCAGTCAGAAACTCATGAAAATACCTAATTCTCATATGGGAAAATATTCACATGATTGGCATTTTCTTTAAATCAAAAATCAAAGAAGGATGCAGCAAATATGTACTCTTCTTGCCCACTCATTCAGTTAGATTTGCCGACGAAGAAGCAGTGGAAATAGAAGCAGGAGTGCTATTATAAACATTGTGGAGACGAATGTAGGGGAATATTTTGTAATGACTGACGATACCTGGTGGGGTGAATCTGAATTCATAATAAAGAGTGGCGAATGTAAAGAAGAAAACACACTGATGCGAGGAATTAATGTTGCCAATTGTGTAGAAGCATTTCCAAAGGAGGAGAAGAAGATTGGTAATAGCAGGGAGATAATCACTGTAATAGTGGATAAACAATGATTGCAGGCAGAGAAGCTCTGTAGATAAAAGAGTGTGGTGTTCACGATACAACATAGATGATGCCACTTGATGGAAAAGTAGCAACGGAGACAACCTTTTTTATTATTATTATTATTATTATTATTATTATTATTATTATTATTATATTATTATTAATATTATTTTAAAGCTTTAGTGTTAATGTCGACGTGCATGTGACGATTATAGCTATATTGAGAGAGAATCTGGACCGTCCACGATTTATCACGAATGTATATCCAATCATCAAGGTGACAAAGTGATTGATGTTAGAGATGTGCATTGTGGGGTGATGACATGTCATACCAGGCGTGACGATGAAACAACAGAGCTGTCGAAGGAGGGGCCCGCCAAGGCGGGGGAGGGGCGGCGGCTGCTTTGGCGTATAGGGCAACGGTGGCGAAGACGGTGCGGTGGCACTGCACGCGCCCTGTGATAGGTGGCGGCACTGGAGGTGGCGGTGGGAGACTGGTAGCGGAAAGGGTGACGGGGGCGGATAAGAGTGGCGATAACGAAAAAGCGGCAGTAGCAGTGAGAGTGGCAGTGAGCCACTTTGGCCTTGGTGGTGCACCTTGTCTGTGGCGATGGCGGTGGCCGTGGCGGAGGCAAAGGCCGAGCGGAGGCGGGGACCGAGGCGGTGGCCGTGGCCGTGGAGGAGGCGGAGGCGAAGGCGAAGGCGAGGGCGGGGGCGGTGGCGGGGGCAGCGACGGGAGGCGGTGGCCGTGGCGGAGGCGAAGGCGAAGGTGGAGGCGGGGGCGGGGGTGGAGGCGGGGGCGACATTGTAGACGTGAACTGTGGGTGGTGACCGGGGCATCGGGAGCGGTAAAGACGGTGGTGGCGAAAAGGGTTGAGCGGGTGATTGCCAGCGTTAATGGAAACGGTGGCGATGGGGATGGCAGTAACGGCGACTGTGGCGGAAAGGGCGGTTACGGGACGCGGTGGTGGTGGTGGTAGGGCTGTGAGAATTGCGGCAGCGGGGGCAGAGGCGGGGGGTCACGGGCGCGTGAGAGGCGGTGCTGGACGCTCAGGTGTCCGTTACGCGGCAACGCAGCGCCGGCCGCCCGGGCGAACGGGAGCCAGCTGCTCGGCACCTTCGGGTTACGGCCCTGCGTTGATCATCTCCGCGCCGCGCGCCCCGGCTGGGCTCTCTCGTGCTCGTTACCACTTGGACAAGCGCGGTCCTCTGGGCAGGGAGACCCTCAGGGGCGTGTCTTGCGACAAGATGATTATTGAAGATGAGTAGGGCCCGGACGTTTAGGCATTTATTTTAGCTAAAATAGGAAGGGAAAAAAAGGAAATATGAGTAAAATGACATGAGTATACGAGTACAAGTACATGAGTACAAGTATACGAGTATATTGATGGTATTTTCATCCTTTATTGTTCTGCCATTAAATCATTACATTAATATTACAAGGAAAGAATTTGAAAATATTAATTTACTTGGAAAGTCGACAATTGATTTCGTTTCAATTTTGCTTTAGAAAATATTTTTTTGTAATCTGTGTGACTTTATTCTTTTTTGATATCTCGTTTAATAAGTCTAGATCGTTTTACGTGTGACACATAAGAACATTGCTGTTCACTGAGATGAACATATCACTTTAGAGTGGTATTAGTAGGGTGGTATTAGTTTTATTTCGGTAAGAAGACATCATGGTTCGTATATACGCTTACACGACAGCAAAATTAAAACGAAATCAATTGTGAACGTTTCAAGTAAATTAACATTTGGAAATTATTTCCTGGTAATATTAATTTAATGATTTAATGACAGAAGAATAAAGGATGAAAACACCTGCGATATACCCCACATTTGTCATTCCGAATACAATGGATTTTCGCGAAATTAGTAAAAGTTTATAATTTGAATTTAATAATTCTCAAGCTCTATTGGACTTAACTCGAATAAGTCCCTCAGATATGATTAACTACTTCAAATATTCATGCAACATTTTGTCACCTCTTCTGTTGAAAAGCAGGAGTAAATTATTCTCATTTCTCAAGCACATCTTTTGGAGAGTTAGTACTCGAAAATAATCATGTTTTCGTCGCGAGAAGAACATCGATAAAAAAAAGTGAAAACAATATCCTATGATATTCGATATAACATTCCGGAACGTTCAGATCGTTTCCAGTGAAGATCAGTAAGAGCAGGTGCTTATCAATCTTGATAGGAAAATGGTCTGATAAGAGAGCCCCGAGTACAGTCGTTCAGCACAATGTTATGTTCAGCTGAGTACTACTTCGAATCAGGACTTGAGAATAAACACAAAGTATTCTCATCTCTCCTTATAACGTTATCGATTTTTGAGTAGTCTTGAGATTCCACTTTGTCGTTGCATGAAAACATATGAGAATCACACGTGGCAACTCCTCATCACGTGACTTCATCAATCCAGGCAAAGTCCATGTATTAATGTATTTAGTCCCCGATCGGTCTCAGGGCAGGTTTGTAATGCATGTTAGTGTGTGTGTGTGTGTGTGTGTGTGTGTGTGTGTGTATGTAAGGGGTGAGGATAGGACAAGGAAGAGGACGGAAAGATCGCGCGTGGTCCGTGGCCCGTTTGTTAGGGTACTGCTCCGGCATTCGCCTAGAGTTAATCACAGAAACCACGGAAAACTTCCGATCAGAGCAGCCGTCCGCTGGAAATCTCCTCCAAACAGCGACTGAATTCGACTTACCTAAAACGCTAGTGTCGAAAATGCAGCCGCTGTCGGGCACGAACCTAGGACATCCCGGTCAGAGGCACTGCAGTGACATCAGTTGATGCCCTGAGCCACCTCTCCCAGTCTCGGTATACGCAGTATACAAGAAAGTACAAGATTAAATAAAGACTAGCGTATCCGTGCGAGAACTCTCGCATGTTAATCCCCACCCTTTTCCGTATTTGTCCATTACCATATTAAGACTGCTTTTTCTTCAGGACCATATTAAGACATCTTTTTCTTCAAGACCCTCTTATCCTCCGGTACGTGTTCTATGACTCTATGTAATTGATAACAATACAGCACACCTTTGTCCATAAAAACTATTCTTATTTAACACTACTACCGATCAAAAAGATACAGTTGTGTAATTCAACCGCTTAGAATATCAAGTAATTGATTTAATTTCACAAACTGTTGCAGATTCTACAAGCTCTGAAGAGAAGGTTAGAATCGAGAAGCGCCGAACCAGAAAAAAATGTAATTGAATGTTCAAGAATACCTCATCCTATAGATTTTGGCGTGAGGAAAGTTTGTTTGATGTCTTTGTCCACTAATGTTTAGTTTATAAGGTCCTAAAGGGCTTCGTTTAACAGTTATTTAACGATATATATTAAAAACATTCCTCCGAGTATTGCGGGTTGCATTTGACATGCATATTTAGTTGCTTTTAAAAAAATCCTTGATATTTTTAAAAACAAAATGCAATTTGTTATGTCTCCGTGAAATTCTCTTTTTTAGATACCTCATTTATAAAGATTGATTGCATGTGAGAGCCGCTAAAGGTATCTATACAACTGAAATAATACAGGAGATCATCGTTGTACACGAAGTTCGGGTCGTAATTACACGAACTTCTGAACGTCACACGGAAATTCGCAGTAAACCGAATTACTGCCAGTGTTCCTCCTCGGCAGCGTCTTTTACGAGGAAAAGAAGCCCCAAACGCTCGCGCAGAACGAGAAGTCGGAAGGCGCCCGCGGCTGCGGCGGCGGCGGCGGCGGCGGCGGCGGCGTGCAGCGCGGCTGCGGCGGCGGCGGCGGCGGCGGCGGCGGCGTGCAGCAGCGCGCGGGTATTCCCAGTCGGCGCTTTCTCCCTGCGGATTCCGCTCCCGGAGGTAGAGCTTCTGCAGCACGCGGTGGCGCCTGCGAAAGGGGCTGCGTCGCCAAAAGCCACAGGCTCCAGGGTGCTGTTAACCACGTTTCTTGTAAACTATAGAACTAGCATCATACGCCTTTTTCCATTCCCTCTGATACCCAAGGGGAGAGAGCGTCCAATTCGCAACTTTCTACTTTGCTGTTATGTTGCTTCTTTTATTTTTTTTCTTGTTAGGAGTACTAATTCAACTTTGTATGGATTTTGTTTATGTTTATAAACTGGACATTAATGCATAAAGAGTAAAATATTAAGAAATTAAATAAAAGGGGTTAACATGCATAATGTTACTACGGATACTTGTAGGGTTGTAAACTACCTGGCTTCTCGACTTCCAGACCGGGAGAGGTGGCTCAGGGCTACAACTGATGTTACTGCAGTGCCTATGAGCGGGATGTCCAAGTTTCGGGTCCCAACGATGTCACAATTGTAGGCACTGACTAGATCACTATATACGAAGAATTCTAACGGCCGGCTGCTCTGGTCGGTAGTTTTCTGTGGTTTCTCTGATCAACACCAGATGAATGGCAGAGCAGTACCCTAACGAACGCGCCACGGACTGCGGACAATCTTTCTTTCCTCTTCCTTGTCCTATCCTCACCCCTTACACACACACACACACACACACACACACACACACACACTCACACACTGAAATGTACTAAACTACCACATATACCAGGACATCGATCGGAAGCTTAGAGCTTGTCCCGGTTGGGGCGGTGCCGCTGGTGGCGATATCTCGATGAGGAAAACCAAACGAGCCGACGAGTAGGTCGCAGGCGGATGTCGCCATTCAGCGGAAGATCACCGCCCCCTCCCGAGGAAGAAACATGCCCTGCATTTATGGGACTAATGATCTATCAGTTGACGCGCCAGGAATCTCTAATCAACCTATCAACTTCCAGAGAAAGGGTCCGATCTCAGCTGAGGTGCAAGGATTTTCGAAGGGCGAAATATCCACACTGGCCGTGTTCAAACATCAGCTGCAGGAGCCCGCATAATCAATCCTCGACAATTCCCGACCTAATCAGATTCTATAGTTGTAGCCGGGAACTCAAGTAATGGATTCATATTACTGGGACAATTGATGTGGCGCTCTTAGAGGCAAATGGAAGTCATATTCTATCGACAGGCTGGAACTATGCAGGGCGTAAATAAAAATTTTGAGCAATGTTTGACGTTAACGGTGGTGGGCAAATGGATCCTTTGGTGCCCATGACAGGACATAAACAGTAAATATTGAAAAACGTATGTAGACATTACAATAGCTACGAATAATTTAACAACAACGCACTTGAAACAATCCCAGTTTATTTTGAAATTAATAAATATTGTTTACTTTATCTTTGAAATTAATAAAAATTACGTTAAATAAAATGAACATTACTTACAATCGAATTTAGGAGATAAATTATCAAACTGACTCTATCACTCTCTTTCAGCAAGCATGAAAATTATTCGTAGATAACCTAGCACCTTAGCGTACGCAGCAGTGCGGAACTGAAGGTTCGTAGACCTGACGGTGGTCGATTTGCGTCACTTACTATCTAAACGAGCGCTCAAGGTCTAATAAGTAATCAAACACCGGTCGGCTACTGCCTACTCGAGAATTCAGAGGTCGGCTGACGTCATGGTAACGCTTTCATGGTGCCTCATACAAAGGGCAACGAACCATGCGATAGTTTCTTTCCTGCCCGTCATCACTCCCAGCCTTAAGACCCGTAAGGGCTATGGGATGGCGCCTCATTCCCCCGTCTACTTCTACTTCTCATGATCTATTGTCCGATTTAAATGTCGTATCTCCTCAAAGTCACTAGCTCGAAGGAGAGGAGGACTCTGTCATTCAATTGGAAGCTACCAACAATTTGAGTCATACCGGAACTCCCGATACGATGACAAGGGTGTCCTCTTCTTCCAGCTCGTGACTCTGAAGAGGCACAACATTTAAATTGGACAATAGAAATATTTTGGCTGTGCTGAGAATAAAAGGCCTGAACCGGAACAGGGCTGTAAGGTCAGTGAGAGAGAGAGAGAGAGAGAGGAAAGAAATTAGAAAAATGATAAATAATGTAATTAATACGTTACGTTTTCTTCCAAAATCCTAGTTACTTATGAAGATATTAAAATCTTACTAAAACATACCATTGTTAATTCAATAATACTAACAAAACTAAATATTGAAAAATACAAAACTCTGTACGTTAGTACAAGATAAATGGAGGATAAAAGAACATTTTTAACATTCCTCTGCAGTTTCAGCGCATTTCTTCTAGACTTAATTTACACGAAAACAAAACATAAAGAATTTCCTAAACCGAGGAAGTAAATGAATCTTTTCTTCAGAGTTGATTAATAATCCAAAATTCGTAAAAATAGTTACTATTTATTATAATTGCATTTTCTCATTTTCATATCGGCCGGGGTGGCTTAGGACACCAACTAGTGCCTCTCAGAAGGCTATCCTAGGGTTCAATTCCAGCAGATTTTTGACACGAGCTACATATATAAACTTCCTCTCCGAAGGAATATCTAGTGCGGACCTTGCGAATGCTTACATGCGCCAGTTTACACACTACCAGCTTATGAACATGCATTACACAACCTCGCATGTCAGGAGACCAGACAGGAGCTTACAGCTTTCCCAGCTGAGACAGTGCTCCGTTGGTGGGAGATACGTGGATGAGGAAACCCACATGTACGTCCGAGCTGGATATCGCCATCCAGTAGGGCAAGCTCACCGCCAGTTCCAGTGATAAAAAGGAATAATAACCATAGTAGTTGACACACTCGGAAATTCGAAATAATCAATAAAAACCATTTTCATACGCCCCTTACGTTTTCCCGGTGCTTTAAATGTTTGTTTTTTCGTTTAAATGATATCATCAAAGTTTGGCGCCCAACGTGGGGAAAAAGAGTTCGGCGGGCGAGCGGCGGCGTTAGTTGCTGGCGTGGGCGTCTGCGGCGCGCTGGCGCCGTGCGCGCCGTCGGCGGCGCCTCCACTCCGCGTCTCTGGCGCGGGCGGCAAAGCCCAGACGGCCTCCGGGTTGCGCGCCCGCTCGCCACGCGGCTCGCCTCGCCAACGCCCACCCCACGGCCGGCGCTGCCACCGCTGCCAGCGACCACACCGTCCCCATCAACTGAAACCTCAACCACGCTCGTCTTTACCTCTGCCTCCGACTTCGCCTCTACCTACGTACTTGGCTCGGTCTCTGCTTTCACTTGCGCCCTTGCCTTCCCGATATCATCGTGTATCTTTGCCTCTTCGCTTCTCCTTCCGCCTTTCGACATTGCCTTCGCCTCCACTAATGACTACGCCATCGTTTCCGTCTGCGCCTCCTCTTGCGTCTTCGCCTCCGTTTCCGTGTCCGTCTTCGTCTCCGTCTCCGTCTCCGTCTCCGTCTCCGTCTCCGTCTCCGTCTCCGTCTCCGTCTCCGTCTCCGTCTCCGTCTCCGTCTCCGTCTCCGTCTCCGTCTCCGTCTCCGTCTCCGTCTCCGCCTCCGCCTCCGCTCCGCCTCCGCCTCCGTTCCGTCTCCGTCTCCGTCTCCGTCTCCGTCTCCGTCTCCTCTTCGTCTCCGTCTTCGTCTTCGTCTTCGTCTCCGTCTCCGTCTCCGTCTCCGTCTCCGTCTCCGTCTCCGTCTCCGTCTCCGCCTCCGCCTCCGTCTCCGCCTCCGCTCCGCCTCCGCCTCCGTCTCCGCCTCGCTCCGCTCCTCCACCTGCGTCTCCACCTGCATCATCGTCTTTGATTTCACCTTCACCATCTTCTTCACTATTGTCTCCTCCTCCGTCACCACCCGCCGCCTTTATCTCCACTTTTGCGTCAGTCACGCCCCCTTCATCTCCACCGCCGCCGGTCCAGCCACAGCCGCAACAAAGGAAGGCGAGCGGCGGCACTGCAGGGCGCTTGCTAATCCCGAAGGCGGAGACACAAGAAAGCCTCAAGCGCCGGGACCTTACGTAAGGCGAGACGCTTCAGTGTTGCTGCTGCCGTTTGCGAAAACGACGAAATGCGAGGACTGGTTAGTAGGCGCACAAGCTAGTAGATCACTGGCAAATCGTGTTGTTAAGATTGTTCGTTAGATTAATTAACCTTTCCGGGCGGGTCGAATCCGACCGTTTTCATCTCCATTAGTGTAGTGAATGTTCCAGAGCGTACCCTGTGATTTTCCGTAGCTGCCTATGCCAATTCATCAGCGCTGCCATCCAAACGGGACGATACACGTCACTAATGACGTCACTGTGCTTATTAGTGGCGTTCGACCTTCCGATAGGGTGGCACCGTAACAGTTGATTTACTTCATAGGCAACTATGAATAAATCGCAGTATAGTTTACACACGAGGAACACCCGACTTTTTCGGCCTGCTGAAATGTATTGGAAAATTTCCCTGATTTAACAGGAGCTAAATTTTCTGAGGAAATGGAAGGTTGATGGAGTGGATTCTAGCCAGTTGGTTAAAAATGTATTATTATTGTTAATATTAATATAAACTGAACATCAAGGCGACCAAGAGATTAGAGAAGCAATCAAATTCTAATTCCAGAGAAGTATCCACGTTTTGGCAGTGCATGAAAGCGACGCATGTAAAAATTTAAAGTTAAGAAAAACCGTTCAGAAAAAGAGTACTTTGGGATCCTCTCTTCCCAAATACCATGAACCAATTCCCAAAATTGTCAGCTTAAAATACGCAGCAAAATTAGGAATTGATTATATTTACGTAAATAAAATGTTTGATTTCGTAGGCTGCGGGGTCCGTTTCGAAATTTTCAACGGGTCACAGGTTTCCTGCCAGGCTTTATGCGCAAGCATATGCTAACAACGGAAAATTTAACGAATTTTTCAAGACGACATGTATATCACGAAAAACACTTCGTTTTCGGCCGCGAAATAAAATATGGCTCCGCTAAGGTTAAAGCGGTCCTCCCGCAAAATGACAAGTTCTGAGGCGGTGTGGCTTTTCTTGTGCAAACAGGATTTAAAGCAGAAAGAAGATGAACTGTTCGCACTCACTTTGAATTTTCGAGCTTGCCGCATGTCCAACTAGCCGAACAAGAACAAAGGCCACTTTAACACCCGACACGCAAATAGTCATGGTCTGCTCAAGTCTCCACCCTGCTGCGATGTGGCGACAGTCGTAGTCAAGTTACGTAAAGCAGCATGCGGGCACTTGCGGCCACGACTGCAGGGGCGCTAGTCGTCGCTGAGGGCCGGCAGCTCCTCTTGGCCTTCGGTACAAGCCCAGATCGATCACACCCGTCCGGCGTTGGTGGCTCAGGCCATCAACTGATGACTCTCCAAGTGCCTCTGATCGGGAAGTACTAGTAGAGCTCTTAACAGCTAAACTGGTATTTCTTAACAGTTAACGTTTCGTAACTGTTACGCAAAATAACAGTTATTTCGTTTATCCTGCTATTGGCTGTTATCGGTTGAAATTCATAGAACTGCAAGCTACTGGGCCAAATCCGAACTACTACACGCTTTTGTGGCAATGATTTTGTACGATAACAGCTTCACTGCAGCTAATCAATTGTGATTAGCCAGTGCCCAAGTTATAGATTCATTAATACATAATTCGTCATTATTACACAGCATTTGCCACAATATTTGTATATTTTATGGTATACACTACAATAAGAAGTTTATCCTTTAAATTATATCCAATATATTTGTTAACGTATTTCAGTCGCATTGCTGTTTATCTGAGATGAACTAATATTTCCTAGGTCCGATAAAATAAAATGAGTTACGGTCAATTAACTCGCATTCAAATATTTGATATTTAGTCATTACTAGGGAACGGAATTTATTGTAATAAAAAATGCAAAATATGTATATACATATGTACTTATTTTTTCAAAACATGTAAGAAAAGATAGAAAATATGTAAAATAAAAATTCATTAGTGTGTTTAAAATTGTTCTCTACAAGCATTTTTCGAGCATAGAACGTCGCCAATCAGTTCTTAAGAAGCATTCGGAATGGCTTAAAGTAGGTTCTACCTGTTGTAGTTTAGTTCATTAAGTATTTTATGTACTCGTATGTGATATAATAGTTGTAACTATGTACGAGTGTACTTCACTTGTTTTTTATGTAGAATTGGATGACGGACTGATCTACAGAAATAAATGTACCTACGTTGAATGGCACGTCTTATTCTTCCTGAACGTTATCAGTAAATGGTACAAGTACTGCCGATAACAAGTAAGAATCTGGTAGCAGAGCGTGGTTGCATTCAGCGTAATCTTCGTAAGAATAATGTATGATGCGATGGCTTCACCTTTAGCAAGAATAGAATTGCTGACGGAGCGTAACTACGATTTATGGAAAATAAAGGTCAGTGCATTAATTAAATCTAAACATCTGTTTGATGAAGTAATAGTTCGAGACGAACCGCGTAAGATTGATGGTGACGAAGAAAGCATTAAAAATTGGGAAAATTGGTCGAAGAGCAATGACGAAGTTATGGGCATTTTAATTTTGACTCTCTCGAACGAACAAATTTTGGCAAGTAGAGGAATAAATAATGCGAAAGAATTGTGGATTTATTAAAACGACGTCATGAAGGAATTAATAAAACAAATTACTTCATTTAAAAATGAAATTAGCAAAATTAGAATTAATGAAGAAAGAATCGATAGATGATTTTTAACAAGATCGAGGGTTTAACATGTGAATTGCAAGAATTAGGTGCTAATATTGATGAAGAAGAATTGATACAATACATTCTGAATGGTTGCCAAGAAATTACAATGAAGTGGCAAGGCATTATTAGCAAATCAACATCTCACATTTGATCACATGCGCGAGAACCTTCACGTTTCGAAAGAAGGCAGAAGTTATTTAATACCGAAAATGAAAATAATGCGTACAAAGCTAGAGAAACTAAAAAATTAGCATGTTACAATTGCGGAAAATTAGGTCATTTAGCACGGAACTGTTGGCATAGAAAGTTTAATAGGGATAATGTTGATAACCGCAAGAATGAATCAAAGGGCGAACTTAATAAAATAAACAAAAAACTTACGGAAGTAGATAAGAATAACATGAACCCTCGAAAATTTAATTCTAAAAAGTATTGGGAAAAAGAACAGGTGTCAGTGGTGAAGGAAACAAGAAACGAAGATGATGATAGACGAAAGAAAGTGTGGTTTCTTGATTCGGGTTGCACGACACACATGACGTCGGAAAATGATTTTCTGCAGGATCGGATTAGTGCGAAGATAGAAATTGAGACAGCAGAAACTGGGAGAAAAATATATTCAGATTTCGTCGGAAAAGTTAAGGGATATTGTCGAAATGATTTGGGAAATATGTCTAAAATCATCATGGAAAGGGTTTTACATGTTCCATATTTGGATACTAATTTACTGTCAGCGGCAAGTATGGTAAAGAGAAACAAGAAAATCGTACTTGACAAAAGGGTGTGAGAATATATGATACTTACAATGAACTCATGGAATGGAACGTTTGATGGAAACAATTTTATATTAGAGATGACTGTAGAAGATGTAAATAATTTTAGTGACAATGTAGGAGATAATTGTTCAAAATCTGCGGACGTATTGTGTTTAAAATGTGAAAATGTCGTGAATTTATGGCATAGGCGATTTTGTCATCTTAATCACAGTTATCTTGAAGAATTATGGAAGAAACAGATGGTTAGGGGATTGAACAATATCGAGGTCGAAAAAGGTGATTGTGAAGCATGTATACTTGGAAAATTTACTAGAGCTTCACACAAGAGTATTCATGGGGGGACCACGAATCAAATATTGGAGAGGCTGCATGTAGATCTGATTGGTCCAATGTCTGTTAAAACAATAGGAGGTAACAGATATATTTTGACTATTGTGGATAAGTACAGCAGACGGTATTTTATTGAATTATTAAAACTTAAATCGGATCGCGCTGATAAGATCAAGGAATCTATAACAAGACGCGAGACAGAAACGGGTTTCAAAGTAAAATACGTGAGATCTGACAACGGAGGAGAATTCACAGGATCAGAATTAATTGATTTCTACAAAAATAAAGGTATAAAGTTCGAAAGAACAACACCATACAGTCCTCAGAGCAATGGGATTGCCGAAAGAGCAAATCGTACCATTTTAGACATGACCAGGACGATGTTGATAGATTCAGGGCTGCCAGTAAATTTTTGGGGAGAAGCTGCACAAACAGCGGTATATGTACGTAATATTACACCGACTTCACATGACAAGAAAGTTCCACTGGAAATTTGGTCAGGGCGAAAACCAAACGTACAACATTTGCGAATATTTGGTGCAAAGGCTTATTATGGGAACGTTGATCCTGGAAAAAATAAACTGAGTCCAAGAAGTAAACCCGGTATCTTCCTGGGATACGCAAAAAACAGAAGAGCCTATAGAATTTTGACTCGAACAAAACTGTATTATTGAAACGAGAGATGTTCATTTTTTGGAACATACTATGGGTAGTAAGAACACACGAGAAATAAATAAAGAGGAATTGCGGGAATTTGATTATGACCGTATAACAAATTCTCAAATAAACGAAGAAGTGGTTGATTCCAATAGCGATGTTTTTGTAAAAGTGGAAGTTGGAACATCTAACAACTCTGTTCGAAATGAAACGAATGGAAGAGAACAAATGTACGATGACTTGACAGTTGAACCTGAAACTCAAGATATACAAAATGAAGTGAATACTACAAATGAATTACGACGTTCGTCCAGATTAAGAAATCCTGTTATTAGGTATCAAGCGGCTGCCAGAATTGCTGATAGCGAATTTGAAGAAAATTACCAAAGACCTATTACGAAGCGATGAATTGCACGGAAAATTCTGATTGGAAGAGAGCAATCGAAAAAGAATTAGAATGTTTACAACGTTACGAGACGTGGGATGTGATATAAAAAAAGTAATTAAAAGATATTGAGAAACAAATGGATTTTCACAAAGAAAATCAATCAAGAAAATGTTCAATATAAAGCACGTTTAGTAGTCGATGGATCAAAACAAGAATGCGGAATTGATTATGAAAATGCCTACAGTCCGGTTATGAAATATGAAACACTAAGAGTACTGTTGTCTATTGCAGCTACAAATGATTTTGCGATAAAATACGTAGACGTAGAAACGGCGTATCTCAACGGGACATTGGAAAGAGATGTATATATGCAACCCCCACAAGGATTACACATTGAAAAACTAAAGTACTGAAGTTAAATAAAAGTTTGTATGGGCTTCAGAGGCAGGTAGATGCTGGTATTTTAAGTTGTGTAATATATTGAAAGATTGTGGAATGGTACCTTGTAAATGCGATCCATGTGTCTTTAAAAAGGGGAAAGATGAAGATTTTTTGGTAATTATTTTTTACGTTGACGATTGCTTGATTATTGGAAAGAAGATGAATCTAGTCGATGAATTGATTAATCAATTAAAACGTTATATCACCATTAAAGAAATTAGTGATCAGAATAAAGTGACGTTTCTAGGGATTCGAATAATTAAAGATGAAGAAGGTTTTACACTCGATCAAGAACATTTCGTAAGGGAAATGTTAAACAAATTTAAAATGAATGATTGTCGCCCAGTGAGCACTCCAGGAGCTCAAAGTGTAAATCTTTATGAATTTGAAAATTTTGAAAGATCAACCGAAAATATATCAAGAAATGTTAGGTAATATAGGGTACCTAGTGACTGCGACCAGACCGGATCTCGCATTTACGTATAGCAAACTTTCTCAATTTTCAACTGATCCGCGAATCAATCACTTGCAAGCACTTAAACGCGTATTCAGATATTTGCAAGGTACAAAGAATGTCAAATTAAGGATTAATAAGAATCGTGGTTGGTTGACAATATTCACAGACGCGAGTTGGTGTGTGACAAAAGATAGTAAATCTTTCGCAGGATACAATGTAAAAATCGGAAGCAACAATAAGTTGGAAGAGCAAGAAAGAAAAATTGGTAGCACTATCGTCAATGGAATCAGAATTTATAGCGTTATGCGATTCTATAACTGAAGGAAAATGGTTAAAGGAATTAATTAGTGAAATTGGCTTCGACAAAATTATCAAGAAACCGACGAGCGTATATACTGACAGCAAGTCAATTATAGATTGGAGTAAAGAGTTCAAAATAACAGCAAGAAATAAGCATATGATGCGAAAGATTAATTTTGTAAGAGAAGATATAGAATCTGGAGAAACGGATTTAATCTACTGTCAATCGCAAAATCTAGACGCAGATATGTTAACAAAAGATGTGAATAAAAATACATTAGTTAAACATATGATGTCTATGGGAATAACGTGATTTCGTGTTAACGGCGTATTCCCGTATCACACGAAAGGGGGGATTGTTGTAGTTTAGTTCATTAAGTATTTTATGTACTCGTATGTGATATAATAGTTGTAACTATGTACGAGTGTACTTCACTTGTTTTTATGTAGAATTGGATGACGGACTGATCTACAGAAATAAATGTACCTACGTTGAATGGCACGTCTTATTCTTCCTGAACGTTATCAGTAAATGGTACAAGTACTGCCGATAACAAGTAAGACTACCTGTACAGAAGTAATTCTACACTAGATTTTACCACACATAATTATTTTATTAGAAATACACAATACATTCATACTATATATTACAATGTTTACGAGAAGCCAGTGTTCCAATGATAGTAGTACAATGTAGCCATGGATCGGGGGAGGGTTAAGGAATACCTACTCACAAATTTAGCAGTCACCACAACTGCTCTAACTCTTAGCAGTCGGCCAAATTAGGTTGCTGATCATGGTCCTGTTATTTTTCAACTGTTATTAATAACAGCTATTACGAGTCAACTGTTATTGTGATAACGGTTACCGAAGAAAACTGTTAAGCCCATCCCTAGGTACTAGGGTTTCGAGCCCCGACAGGGGCACGATTTTAGACATTAGATAGTTAAGTCGAATTCAGCCGCTGCCTGGAGGAGACTTCTAGTGGCTGGATGCTCTGATCAGTAGTTTTCCGTGATTTTTACCATCAACACCAGGTGAATACCGCAGCATTATCCTAACAAACGGACCCCGGACCGCGAGCGATCTACGGACTCGTGGAGGACGGTACATGCGCGAATACCATTTATACTTGGATTTATTTAGAGCTGCACTTGACGTAAATCAGCAGTATCATCCAATCGGTAAGTTAAACTTCACCACAGGGACGTCACTGTATTGACGTGTAAGCCACCGTCCCGATTAGATGACACCGTAACAGCTGATTTACGTCAAGTCACTCTAAATAAATCGAAATATACAGACCATTCGCGAACTTCTTCGTTAGAAGTTCCTGGTGTATATATTCTATATTCCATACTATATGTATTGTATTGATTGTGTGACGTCGTCGTGATGTGAAGAACAACACAGACACGAAGTTCTTTGTACAGCCCGACGCCTGGATCACCCTCCCACGCACCGTCCACGCCTTGTGCGGTGTGACGACTAGTGAATGCTACGACGTTACAATTGTCAGGTTAGACTAGAAAAAACAAAATATTTCAGCCGAAGCGATCACACCCACAAAATTCGAACAAGGAAATTTTCATTTTGTAACCGAGCAATTAGAGATTGAAACTGTTTACCCACAGCAACTTTCAAAGCCTAATTGTCTGAAGTTTTAGAAATAAGTTAGAACAAGCTGAGAGTAATAGATATACATGAGTAACTAAGTGCTGTGAAGTGCGGTGAAATGCTGTGAAGTTCTGGTCAGTGTAATTCAAAGCAAAACAGTGTAGTGTAGTGCAGTGCAGTCAAGTGTGGTGAATGCCATCAATGTCTTTTTTAAAATCTACTTTAACCAAAATCTATGTAGCTTGTGTTCATTTTTAGTATCACCAACAAATATAATTATTGTATATCATAGCAGAGTTGAAATAATTGTTATAATCTTAATATTATTGATAGGATGATTATTGTATCCTCGTTTCGTATTATTTTATTATTAGTAGTAGTACTGTGATTATTATTTTATTATTATTATTGTAATTCTTTATTATTCGTTATTTGTAGTACTGCAATTATTGTGAATTAACTGCCACTGGGTCATACCCACTTGCAGTTCAAATAAATCTATTCATGTATAAACGTATCTTCAAAGTTTCTTCTTCTAGTTTGCTTGTTGGATTTAGCGACAGCACAAGTTAGTTTCTCAAATAAGAGAATTAGTGGCAAATCAACAGGGCTTTTATATTGGCCGAGAGTAGGCTAATAGTCGTGAAAAGAAACACGCTTCATTTTAACAGCAATCAGAACAATTAGATTTAATTTATGCTTCCAGTAACTTTGATTAGCGTCTACCACCATTAACGGCCAATTTAGCGGAAATATTGATGACTACTTAAGCGAGGTTTTAGTTATAATTTATAAAACAGCAACATGTTCCCGAGTTGATAGAGTGCTTTGACTTGTTAAAATAGGAGTCAGAGCATGAATCTTAATTAACGATTCACTGAAAATATCACATCACGACGACTTTCACGTTGAATTTAAATTAATCTTGAAAACAAGAAATTGTATGACAATACTCCTTAAAACGTACAGCATACAGTAAAACAATACGGCAATCAAACTTTCTGAAACATTAGCAGAATGTTGCAGAATTTCAGCTAGATGAATGTCTGTAACATTTTAGCTAGATGAATCTGAAAAGTTACACATTAATTTAGAGAGAAAAATTATTAATAAACTCACCATTACAGCGGCAAAATAAGCAATTCAGGTAGGTACTCACCTAAAAAAGAAAATAAATACATTAGTGCATTTAGTAAATGTGTTTTGTGCATTCAATGCATTTACCCGTGAATGTGTTATTTTCAAGTGACTTGAATACTGTAAATCATGAATCTGAGTCAAAACGCAAAACTTCTGTTAATAAGGTAATATAAACAAATACTTTAAGTTCAAACCGTGTCTCGTAACCAGATCTTTTTCCAGAGCGATCACGAGAAAAAGATTTTTAAGTAGTACATACGTTCCGCCCACCTGGATGGCCAGGTGGCTAAGGTCAGCGCTTCGGTCCGAAGGGTCACGGGTTCGAGTCCGCCTTGGGCATGGTTGCTTGTCCCTTGACTTTGTATGTGTTGTTGCGGAGGTCCTCGCGTTCTGCTGACCCCAGATCAGAGGAGCCCGCAAGTGTGTTACCCTACCAAACGAATTACGGACCGCGTGGCATCTTTCCTTCCTCTTTCTTGTCCTATCCTCAACCCTTATATATATATATATATATATATATATATATATATATATATATAACACACACACAATTATATGCACTTCATTATCACAGATGTCGAGAAACCAGTTGCGAGATTTGTGCCGATTCAGGTGGAGCCTATCTGGTGGGAGATACCTGTATGTGGTAAATACGTCGATGAGTAGATCGGCGTCGGATCTCGCCACCCAGCGGGAGAAGCGCACCGCATCTTCCGAAATAACACACTCCTTACACAAATATGTCTAATGACTAGGAGCTGATTTTAATGCAAAGTCTTTTTTCACTTTAAAACAATGCCGTTTAGTATAGAAATTAATTTTCTGTTGAGTCAAAGGAAATTACCCATTTTATAGTTCATTATTTTGTATTTTTCGTCTATTTCGACTAATAAGTCATTTTTACCTTTTTCGTCATTTTTAGTGCATTTTTGTCTGATTTCATCGATTTTAATGTCATTTTAATGGTACTTGTTTCAAATAATATTTTTGAGACGTAACAAATGTTCTTCACTCAGTAGCCTATTCGATTTGTTCGTTCAGAAATTGTTTTGACAGAAGTTGTGAGTATATTCATGTGAGGTATATCAGCGCCATTTCCGGTTCGGCTGATTTCGGATAACTTACGACAGAGATTTTCTGGTAAAGAACAGTCCAAATCAAAAGTTTGCCAGCTGAGTTCACTCAAACAAAAGAAGCCTCGATTACATTAATAACGTATCCAACAGCTAGAATTGTTCATCCGAACTGGTTTTGATAAGATTTTTGCGTTATTTTCCTTAGTTTCAGGGCACTTTTAAAACATTTTAAGAGCATTTTATTGATCATTTTGGGCGATGTTTTAGGTCATTAAAATCTGCTTCCTTCTAATGACCGTAGCGTCAACCATATCATCAAACATCAATCAATGGAAAATAAGCCAAATTAGAACCAACGCCGGAAAACCGGAGTGTAAGGACAACTCCTTTTGGCTCGAGCGGACCAGTAATTGGACGGTCGCATTTTTAATCCCGGCAAGAGGCCAAGAAGTTCCTTCATGTGCATAGCATAAGTCAATCTGTGGCGCCCGCTGGTGCCAAATACTCCGTTGAGAGCTTTCCGTGGTTTCCCGAATCTTTTCCAATGGAATGCCGGAACAACACCCTAACAACCAGACCACGCACTGCTCGGGATCCTTTTTTCCCTGTGCCGCTGTTTTCTTACACCTCCGACCGGCGTCGGAGATACGGAAAGCAGGGATAATCTGTGCGTCACCAGACGTATTAAGAGATTCTGGCAGTGGTGAGAATCGGAATAATAAATTTTAAAAAATCAGTTCCGGGAAATGATTTTTTCATTTGAAAAGTAAAGTACTATGTGAAAATAATGAACAGATTTTTTTATAGGGACAACCTTTTCCAACGGTTGAGTAAGGGTTTAGTATAGTTCTCTCAGACAGTACTATACAATGCTTGAATGAAATCAGGATTACAAATAGGAAACGATTTAGTAGTATACAGTATAGTACTAAACAAATAAGATTAATGTCTAGAAGAAAAGAGACTGTGACACCGAATGGAATTTGAAAGATGGGAACCTCTTCTTCAATTTCTTATAAAACCCACTTCTTACTACAGTTACTGCTTCCTTCTTCTCTAGGTTTAACCTTTTACATGGCGGAACAAAAGTGCATGAATTACTTTACATTCATAAAGGAATTAATTATATATGCCATTATACATCCGTTAACTCACATATTTAATGCATCTTTATGCACTGGAACGTTTCCAGATATTTTCAAAACAGCTAAAATTAAGCCGCTTTTCAAAAAAGGCAACAAAAATGAAATTCAAAATTATCGGCCCATTTCTCTTCTATCAGTTTTTCAAAAGTATTAGAGAGACTTTTTACGTACGAATGGAAACCTTTCTCACTAAACACGACGCGCTTTCAGATTGCCAACATGGATTTAGAAAATCAAAATCAACGGAAACAGCTCTATTGGTTATGTTCGTACCTTAAACAACGATCTCAGAGAGTATGATCATGACATTTTACTTTCCAAATTACCTTCATATGGAATTCGTGGTATTGCTCTAGATTGGTTATGTTCGTACCTTAAACAACGATCTCAGAGAGTTGAAATACCTTACTGGAATGATGGAACATTACGTACGCACCTTTCCGACTCTTTGCCCGTTGCATGTGGAGTTCCTGAAGGATCGATTTTAGGCCCTATTCTGTTCCTACTTTACGTAAACGATATGCCCTCGACGATTCAAAACGGAAGAACAGTTCTCTTTGCAGATGATACGAACATCCTTTGCAATAAAGAAACCGTAAATAGTACAATATCAGATGTTTCAAATTGGTTCCGAAATAACAAATTAATAGTAAACGAAAGAAAACGGTTTTAATGCAGTTTTCCATTTCAAATAAACAATTCTGTGCTCCATTGAAAATGAACAGTGTACCATTGACTGATGTTAAGGCAACAAAATTTTTAGGTCTCTCAATTCAGTCAAACCTTAAATGGAACGTCCATTTAAATGAATTGAACACACAATTAAGTTCTTTATGCTACGCGTTCAGAATTCTTGCAAATTCAGTCAGCCTTCATACTGCTCGTTGTGTATACTTCGCGAATGTTCATTCCGCCTGAGATATGGCATAATATTCTGGGAAATACATCTTATAGCTCCCAGACTTTTAGATCACAAAACGAATTGTACGAATAATAACCAAATCCCACCCACGTGATTCATGTAAGCCTCTCTTCATTAATCTAGGAATTCTACCATTACCGTGTCTTTTTATTTACGAATCAGTGGTTTTGTAAAAATGACTTGCTCAAGGGCAGGAATATTTTTCAGAAAATGCAGAAGTCTATTACTATAACACTCGACGTAGAAATCATATTCATCAGGGGCAGTATCAACAGCTCATTACAAAAATTCACATACAATACATGTACATTATTTTACAACACTTTGCCAGATGACATTAAACGATTAAATTCAATAGAAAAGTTTAAATCCCAAGTGAAATCGTTTCTGCTGCATAACTGTTTCTATACAATTAGAGACTATACTGAGCATAACAAGAAAAGTAACATTAATTTTAACAATGATACATAATGCATTATTTACCATTTGGACTGTATAAATGAGTATAAACAACCTGTAACAACTATTGTACTACAGCTTCCGGGTCAATGACCCCATCTCGATCAGGTTTTTCGTCCAGTTTCCCTGATCCATTGAGCAAATGCTGAGATGGCCCCTTGTTTTGCTTCTGGACATAAATGTAACTTCATTTTCTGTGCACGTCTTCTAGAATTCAGTGGGAAATACAATTATTCAAATTATCGTTTCCATGTTGTCGCGGCAGGAAGTAATAAGAGCCAAAATTTATTGCTTATTTATCTTTGACAATAGATTTTTTGGGCCCTTTCAAAATTCAAAATTTTTGCTTATTTATCCTTGAAAATAATTTTATTACATGGGAGTTTTTTTGTTTTTTTTTCTCCCTTTCAAAATTTCAAAATTTCAAAATTCAAAATTTATTGCTTGTTTATCCTTGAACATAGATTTTATTGCATGGGAGTTTTTTTTTTTCTCCCTTTCAAAAATTCAAAATTTAAGTAGTATATGAGTAAGTGTAGGGATCACAGAATTTTGAAAATGTGCACACAATTCACTTTTCCCATAGCACGTCATACGCAGTTTTAACTGTTTTCTGACGTAAAATAAATAAATAAAAATAAAATTAGAATTACACAGAACAAGAGTTTTATCACAATAGCATTGGATAAAATTATACATAACTATCTTTGCTTGGAAATAAATCTTAATAAAACAATGAAAATGAAAAATATTATGTTAATATATCATAATATATATTAAAAGGCATACAATAGCATGACTTTACAAATTGGTCTTTGTCATAAACAGAACCAGCAGGGATGTTGGAACACATAATCAGGACATATTTTGTGAACAAGACAAGACATTAGAAAATAGCAACTCAATGTCAGGAGCACGTGATCCTTAGAAGGCGTATACGCTTAACAGGCAGAATCCGTTATGTTGGCAATGCGCCACATCTCACACCACAACACGTTAGGTCATGGTTGCAAACAGGTACTTCTTAACCTTCACCTTTTCTTGCAATTTCACAGCACGGGAAGGTCGTAGTTAATGTATCATGAAATCATAATGCTATTAAGGAGGCATTTTGCCCATATAACTCTTACATCAGTGGGTGTGTAAAATTCAGTCCTGAAAATGAAGCACAGGCTTAATTTTTCCTCTATTAACTAAAAACGTACAATCGATCTAGTCTTGAATCTACAAAAAAAAAAAAAAAAGAAAAAAAAAAAGAAAAAGGTTGTGCCAATTCAATCTGAGGAGGATGAAAACGTATTTACAACTTTAAAGATGAATAACGTTAAAAACATCGGAAGTATATAAGGTAAGGGTGTAATTAGGTATATCAAAATATATTTTTGTTCTAATCTCCATGAAGAATGTAGTGCAGTATGTGACATTGATTACTCCACTCAAATAAGAGCGTAGGCTCACTTTTAGCTTCCAAATCCATACATATACATAATTACTACAAGGAAGAAAATAATTTCTGACAAAACAGCGTACTTAAACATTCTTACTATTTTAAAAGTACTTTTTTATTTTATTGTGTTAATAGAGGATCTTTACCGCCGCAAATCTCAGTATGATGTGACTTCTTATAACATTAAGGAAACGTGTGTAATAAGTAACTAAAGAAGCGGAATTTATTGTAATAAAAAGCAAAGAAGGTTCACATATACGTATTTATTTTTAAAAATATGTAGGAAAAATAACACAAATATGAAATAAACTTTCTGTATAATGTTTAAAATTCCATTCTTCAAGCATTTTCCGAACACAGTACGTTGCCGATCAGATCTTAACATAAATTCAGACCGAGACTCAAAGAAAATTCTACATCTACAGAACCAATTATTTCCTAGTTTCATCCGAAATGTACAACATTTTCGATGTATATAAATGTTGTTTACGAGGAGCCGGCGCTCAAGTGAATAGTACCGTGTACCTTGTGATAGAAAGAGGGGAGGAAAGGGAGGATATGCTCTCTCCCCACCGAGTCCAGAAAAGCGATAAGACAATGATCTGAAAAATATTTATTTTATCGAGGTACGCATGGGGTCTTTGAAACATGAGTAAGCACATGGTTGAAGTTCCTTCTGCTTCACATTCATCCGCTGCTCCTTGATCCCGAGTACGCGGCTTCCAAGAAGCAGAAGGCGCCGGGAGGAGGGGTAATGTTGATAATTGATTGATTGATTGATTGATTGATTGATTTTCTCGTGTTTCCGGGCGCGTCAACTGCTTCGGTCTTTAGTCCCATTAGTGTAGTGCATGTTTTTCTCGGGAAATGGAGGTGATCATCCCCGCTGGATGGCGAGATCCGGCACCGACCTACCGTCGGCTAGTGGGTTTCCCTAACCAGCACTCTCCCACCAGCGGGCACTGCCCCAGTCGGGACAAGCTCTAAGCTCCGACCGGTCTCCCGGATATGTGGTAATGTAGTGCATGTTAGTGGAAATGTGTGTGTAAAGGAGAGGATAGGACAAGGAAGAGGAAGGACATCGCGCGCGGTCCGTGTCCCGTTTGTTAGGTACTGCTCCGGCGTTCGTCTGGTGTTGATCGGAGAAACCACGAAACTACCGATCAGAGCAGCCGGCCGCTAGAATTCTCCTCAAGACAGAGACTGAATTCGACCTAGCTGAAAAGCTAGTATCGAAAATCCTGCCGCCATCAGGACTCGAACGTAGGACCTCCCGGACAGAAGCGCTGCAGTGATTGTTGATAATTAATAGCGAAGGTCAGGCATTAATATAAGCGCATTACATGGCTTTGTAAGTATTTCAGTAACAAAGTTAGTATTCCAGTATCATATTTCGAACGCACAGGTGAAATGTTCATTTTCGGCTTATAAATGTATTAAAATGTAACGAAATATTTAGCAATAGAAAAAATATGTAAAAATATGTAATTACATCATAATACATAAAAATATGTAGAATAAAATTTGTTCCAATTCGTTCAGAAAGTCGTGCGTAGACTAAAAGATATTGGGTCGTTACAGTTACAGGTAACTTGTCCCTGTAAAAATACGTATTTACATGAAAATCCGTTCCCTAGTAATAATTCCTTCTGCGGAACAATCAACATCATAATCAACGATTATGCGGGTAACAAGATCACTTTTGGAATCTTCAATATCACAACTCCATTTTTTCGAATTGATTTCGTCACCGATTATCTCCAAGCAAGCCGCAACCGGTGTTGCGCACTAGCTGAAGCGAAATAACTCGCAAGCGTTCGCGATTGTCTGCCTCAACGGCCAAAAAGAGTTCTTCCTTTCTTTTTTCTTTCTTCCTTCCTTCCCTCCTTTTCTTTCTTCGCGTTTCAATGGGCGGAGTGTGATAGGGCTCTGTAGAAGCTCTTTTTGGGAAGTCAAGTAGAGAATAAAAGAAGTGCGATGACTTTTTCAAAGACAGTGAAATCACGCACCGGCGCTTACGTAACAGTTTCCACTTTATTCCGGATCTCCTTCAAAAAATAATTCCTTTTTGCTCTTTGGCAGGTGATGACGGATTGAAAAGCGTTTTGATCGACATGGCATTCTAAAGTGAGTGCAGGCATTTCGTTACAAATGTTTTAAATTTATGTTTTTGAATGTTTGAGAAAATATGAGAAACGCGTTTTGCAAATAAAGTCACAACAAAAAGTTAAGTTGAAAATATGAAAAAATAGATTCGACCTTAAATTTTTAAGAATTTGGTTTCCTTTTCAGTCATAATTTTTTTCTTCATAAAATGTAGTTTTAGATATTTCAATTGATGATTATAATATCAAAGAACGTGAATGTGATACGCAACTTGCAATATTTTGGTTAATATTTTTCTTTACCTAAAGTGGGATGTTCACTTGATGTAAATGAACTTAATCTCTATTTTAAAGGATTCTATGTTCTGTCCAAAATTCGACCTCTGTCTTGGTAGATGACTCAGTGTCTCATTCAAAATATTCAATAGAGCTTGGAATATATTATGAGGCATCCTATTATATTGATTTTTTTTTATTTTCAACTATGTTGGGATATAATACATTATATTCTCCCTTTGTCATTCTCGTTCTGTTTATATAGTGAATCCAGAATCTGAGATTTCTTCGACTCTATGCTTAATTTTCGTCTTCCGCTATTGAAAATGAACAAAGCAATTGCTTGTCAATGCAGCTCATGCGCATAATACAAGGCAGGGGCTAGTAGCCAAGTTTTTTTTATTATTTATTTTTTTCTGAAGGTAAATACATAGGTAGTTATTTCAACTTTACATATGTAATTTTTATTACTTACTCACTAAGTTATTCTAAACTTACATACTATACAATGGGGAGGTTGCCCACTATGGGTCCTCTAAACTAAATCTATGTTACCGAATTTGATTTGAAAGATATGGAAAGGGTATTTATTTTGAATTGTGGTTCTATGGGTTGGATCTTTTGCGAGTCTGAATTCGGTGAGTGCTGGGATTTGGTGTGTGTTATGATAGAAGTTTCTGGCAAGGCATGTGATGTGATGGTCTAATGATACAATGTTGACTTCCTTGTGGAGTTGATTATTTGTAATGAACCATGGGGCGTTAGTTATGGTACTCAGGAATTTGTTTTGGATTACTTGGAGTTTACGAATATTTGTTTTGGCGGCGTTAAGTAGCCAAGCTGACACCGAAACTCTCCGAAGTGTCCATTCCGTTCCATCCTGTCCGTCCACCCCGGTCCGGCCTAGTAGACCGACAGCCAGCAAGAAAATCTCGTATGATAAGCACAAAGCTAAAACGTTTTGAGAAGTTAGCCAGTGTTATGAGTAGGGGTCACATTTTCATGACCTGACACATCGGTAAAAAATGATCATTAAAATGCTCTTAAAATGTTTTTAAAATGCCCTAAAAGCAAATAAAAATGACGTAAAAAAGTCAAAACTATTTCAGATGAACAACTTAACCTGATGGATACGTTACACATGTAATCGAGGCTTCTTCTATTCGTTCAAATGAACTAAGCTTTCAAACTTTTGCTTTGGACTGTTATTTACCAGACAATGTCTGTCTTTAGTTATCCCGAAATCGGCTGAACCGCCAAGGGCGCTGACAGAAGTCACAGAACCTTAGATTACATACTCACAACGGTTCACATTACAACTTCTGAGCGAAGAAATCGAATGGGCTACCAGGTATAACGACTCATGAATTTTGTCGAGAACACTTGTTGCATCTCGTAAATATTATTTGAAGCAAAATGCATTAAAATCGATTAAATAAGCGGAAAATGCATTACAAATTACGGAAAACGTTAAAAAATTACTTATTAGCCGAAATCGATGAAAAATGCGAAAACAAATGACGGACAAAAATGGGTCATTTCGCTTTGTCATAACATAAAATGAATTTCTTTACTAAAGGGCATTGTTCTAGTAGTAGCAACAGCAGCAGTAGCAGTGGTGTTGAAACTGCCCAAGGCAGACGATAAATCCCGAAGACGTCGGACTCCCTAAAGTGAAAAGAAGTTCTAAAGTGAAAAGAAAAAAAATGACATTAAATTCATTAAAATCCGCCCCCTATAAGGAACAAGGAAACGCAATTATATTGGCCTCTAGGTGTCGGCATTGCGTAGCACGGTATGGCACGGGTAAGGAAAATTTTTTCTTCCATTAGGGGAAAACATTAGCTTTGAGCTCGTAATACATGAGGGCGTTAAAGAAATGACACTTTGAATTCAGTTTGGCGTAACGTTTGAGGCGCCACATCGGTATGGCTTACAATTCGTTCACACTTTGACTATCTGACGAACAATATATAACAAGAATTAGCTGTGTACTCATTCCCCAATGGCATAGTTTCGACGGATTGAAAAAATGTGCAGCGCTACGCCGACACTTACAGGTCGCCGTCCTTGGTTTTCCCTGTTCCTCGTAACACTGGCTAACTTCTATTTTCTCAAAGATAAAAAGTTTTAGCTTTGAGCTTATCATACGTTTTTTTTGTTAGCTCCCGGTCTATAGTGCGCGCAATCAAGAACTGCCGTCCGTCGCGACCAGTCCGCCCCTGTGCCGTACTGACCGTGTATCCTGTGCAAGCTTAGTGTGGCTAACTTCTAGACTTGTAAGACCACAGTATTCCAATTATTTTTGACACATAATCGGAAAAAAATATTTACTTTCTTCAAAAGAACATGAAGCTATCTTCGAAATACGTTTGCGGATCAAGTTTGCATAATCATTTTACAGAGAAGACAGATTCACGCCTGCGATGTACTCTTGGGTTTTCTCATTTCAATGTTTTCAAGCTTATGAGGATCAATAAAGTTAACCACGAAAGTAAATAACTAACATACGTAAATATTAAGCTACTTTTTGAATTAGACAATTTTATGATTGAATCCTAACAAATTAATGATATCTTACAAGACGTATGTATCTGTTTGATTTTCTCGTACCTCTTTACTTTACATTTTTCAAGTCTACATTTGCTTTACTACTTTTCACAACAATTATGATTTCGTATGTTATTTAATTGAAAAATGTCAATATTTTGCATTCCGAACCACATCATTTACGTTTTTGCAAAGCAACAATAGATTTGTATGCTCATACACTTTTATGAGGAAAAAGCAGAAAAAAACTTCATGCATACTCTGAAAAACTCACGTGGCTGATACCCATTAACTGATCATGAAGCCGCATAAATAAAGCCCTTTTTCGTTACATGTTGCGTGAGGAGTTTTAAATTTCAATCCTTTCAGTCTCTTTTATTGTATTAAAATGTCATGAAAATTGAAAAGCCTCGTAGGCATATCATAAATATTAAATAGCTGAGCGAGGATTGTGAAATACAAGCCACTGTTGCTTAATCCTTCAATACGGAAAACCGGACGCATTTAGGCGATTGCATCTCTATCCTCCGCGCCTTTGTTATTTTATCTTCCTTTTTTGTTTGCGACATTTCCCAGTCATTTCCTTCATACAATAATTTTATATACAGCTATTTCTCAATTAATTTAAGCCCAATGGAGTTAAGAACTTCTCACAACATTCGCCAAGAAATCTTAATGCATAGAAATCTAAATATAAACTGTGTATTACATATTGTAATTAGTGCGGTCGCTAATGACCTTTGTAGTTGATGCGACCAAAAATAAACTAATTAAAAAAAATTAATACACAATTTATGAAACGTTCGCTTTCCATTTCATCTGGATAAAACAAAGCTTAGTTAATTGGGAATTGACAAAAATAACTTAAGAGCTCATTTTGTTGGTACGAATAATGCAAAATAGAATATTCCTGCGAGTATGCTGTTTGGATCACAAATAAATCACGACGGGTTATCTAATTTTGTTACACACTGTCGGTACACACAAACAGTTACACATCTCAATGTTGTCATTTTGCAGAAGAGTGGGCTTAACCTGAGCGAGGCCGTTAACTATGCAAACGAAGATTAAATGAAACTATGCACCCATTGTGTTATGAACTATCTTTAGAATTTTTTATCAGTAAAATTATTCTATGTTCTAAATATGTTTCACATTTTCCCAAATATCAATTTCGCCCGCCATAACCAAAAAAGCATGAAAATGCACCTCTTAGGTAACTCCCTTCAAAAATCAAAGATTACTTATTATATTATTTCTCACAAACTAAACATATGTTAGACAGGTTGCGAGTGAGGATTTCCTCAATCAGTTTTAGTAGATATTTGAATTTTTTATTTGTGTAATTATCTATTTATTTAGTTTTGTAATACCATTGCACTGATTTGGAATTTACTGCCTAATTTTTTTTAAGAGTTGTGGACCTACAAATAATTGAGTAGTAGTAGTTATTTTGTTCAATCATGTAAAGTGGAAACAATCCACAGTCTGGGTACCTATATTTTTTTTTTAATTTCTACGCCCCACAACCGTAGTTGTAATCTTGGAAGACTATTCTTGAAATCGTTTCATCCTCATGAATATCCAATAGGTTCCGCGACTAGCGATCGGGATTTTAATGTTTGGCTCTCAGAGGCAAGGAGATTATCGTGTCATGAGGTCCGAAGTCAAAAACGAATTAAGAAGAAAAAGAAGCAAATAGGATGAGGAGATCAAGTCGAGCAGAGGTGATTTCTAACCGAGCTCCCGCTCAAAATCGGATTAAATATTTGCGAGATCTATGGCGCTATTTTAAGTGAGGCATCGTCTGCCTCACTAATTATATCCGTTACAAATACTAGGGGCTTCAGGTCGTTTCCATATATCTTCGCGGCTCTAAGTCGTTTTCGAGATCTCCCCCTACTCACCCTAGCCTCGTCGATTCCTTTTCTTTTTCAACATACTAGGAGAACTATAGCGACTGAGAGTTGGGAATCAAATTGGCGTTTTTTAGCTACTGAGTAGAGACTATTGTAAAGGGAAGGGATCCGCCGAAATATATTGTCTCCAATATAGTGGTCTTCGACAGTGAATGTTGCTCCACTATCGAGCAACATTTTAGAAAATATCTGAAACGGAGCCTCCCTCCCCGCGAGATAATTCTCCTTAGTATCAAGGCAATGCAACCCTATTTAGGTAAAGGAAACCTTATTTAGGTATTTAGGAAAGTTAAATGCAGGTTAATCTACGAAACATATCTGGCCTGAGATCAGATGAGCTCTCAAAGAAATAGGATTTACGTGACTATTAGCAAAGTCAATATGTTCCACAAAAATGCGCGTTAATGAAAATAGACATTTGACCAGATCAACAACCACGGGCGATTAATTTCCATTTCAAACAATTGATGATTTTCACGCTTTTCTTCAGGATGTAGTTTGAGTTATAGCTTCAAGTCTAGTTCACTTTTAGGTATAAAGTAGGACTAATTACGTCTGGAATAATGAAAAAAAGATACAAACACTCAGCTTTATCAAGCGGCTGTATCTGTTGTTCTTTACTAAGCGGCTGTAACTGTTCTTTTCTAAAAACAATCATAAAGGTAAAAGTTTCATAGAAAATCATATTATTTCCTAGATCTTAATCATTTAATACTGATTCCAAGGAGACATTTCGCTTCACTCGTTATAACCACTGAGCATTTTATTGTCAGTTTAACCTCTCGGTTGTCAATTGACGCTTCCTGCCCTCAGTTAACTCTATTGCTTTTACCCCCTAGGATACTTTACCCCTACTTCATCTTACCCAACTACTTCATCTTACCTCCCACTTTTTTACCCACCACCATTTTTCCAAATTTAAGTAGTATATGACTCAGTGTAGGGATCACAGAATTTTGAAAATGTGCACACAATTCACTTTTCCCCATAGCACGTCATACGCAGTTTTAACTGCTTTTGACTAAAATAAATAAATAAACTTCATCATTCCGCTGTGACTCGTAAGCCCCTTGCAACCAAATCATTTCTTCAGCCTCTGGTGTCTCGTAACTCTATGGCGACGCTTGCACCCTTTACTTTAAGGAGGATGGGTTTCGCTTGCGTAGCGATCCATGGACATATACATGTTTTTTTCTAACGTGGCATCTGTGGGTAGTATCTTCAAGATGGAATATGGCACGACTTTTTGTGTCTTTCTCCGTCCTGACGCAAGATGTCGCAAGTGATCGCGACCGTACCAAGCAGTGTTGCAGATCAAGCGACTCTAGCGGCACGACTGAGAAAGATGCGAAAAACCGTGCCATATTCCATCTTGGAGATACTACCCTCAGCTGCCTCGTACGAAAAAAAAACAAGTATCTTGGAGATACTACCCACTCAGATGACTTGTAAGAAAACTCCAAGTATAATACGGAACTTACTTCGTAGCCGGCTCGGTGGTATAACGTGTCGGGCAGTTGTACCCAAGTGTGTGGGTTCTAACCCGATCGAAGCCGTCAATTTCTAAGGGCGAAAAACTCCCTTCGTACGCCTCCCTTCGGAGGGGAAGTAAGTAAAGGGCTGTCCCTTTTAGATTTACTACATGTGGAAGATCCTCAGTCCTAGAAGAAAAACCTCTGTGTTAAATTAAAAATCACCTTTTTCGATCGCCCGAGTAATACCTTTTTTCTCCACAAAATGAGGGAAATTTGCGTGGTCAGACGGAAGAGAGGACATCAAGGCCTGAGTCTCGCTTCGTAAAATAAGGCATTAAGTAACTACTCCTCCTGGCACACAGTCAGCCAAACTCACACACAACATTCGAGAAAGGAGAGGAATGGGAAAGAATTGGTCTTACATAGTTTGGATATACGCCAGCGATGCCACAACACTAAAGCAAACATTCATTCCAAAGACGGTATTCCAATCTACAGCTCGGCCCTCGTCATAAGCTTGTGATCACGTTATTTCTTTTCATTCTTATAATCGATTTTTGAAAAAGAAAAAAACGCAAAATTAACACGAAATCGCGGATTCTTTCTCGTGAAATCAAAACACATTAACGCGAAAAACATATGCCTCTAACTTCATCACACGTGAGTGCCAACAGAGCGTGCGTCGAGCTTTGGTCTTGACTAGTACCGGACCTGGACAACTTTTGGCCCTACTGAAACGTAGGCCCCCCCCCCTCCCAATAAAAATGTGAAAGTTGTATCAAGAAACTATATGGGTTTTTTACTTGAACAAATAACAAAATTACCTTTGGTCTAGAAAAAGTTTTTGGAAATATATTTTAAGTAATAGTTTTACTTAAAAGTATTTAGTGATCAAATAATACAATTTTCACGGTGATTTTCCTACCTTTTAAGTAATGACTAGGTGGCGGATTTTGATGTCCTAAAGTATCGCCAAAAATGATCAAGAAAATGCTTTTAAAATGTTTTAAAAACGCCATAGAATCAACGAAAAATGATGTAAAAAATGTGACCAAAACCGTTCAGATGAACAACTTAAGCTGTTGGATATGTTACTGATGTAATAGAGGCTTCTTCCATTAGTTCAAGTGAACTCAACTTCCAAACTTTTGGTTTGGACTGTTCTTTACCAGAAAATCTGTCTAGTTATCCGGAAATCGGCTGAACTGCAAATGACGCGACAGGCGTCACTCAGGAATTCTGCGGAGAACATTTGTTGCATCTCGTAAACATTATTTGACGCAAGTAAATAACCATTAAATGACATTAAAATCCATGAAATCATCCGAAAATGCATTAAAATGACGGAAAAAGTTCAAAAACGACTTATTAGAAGAAATGATAAAAAGTCATTACATTAAATGAATTTGTATACTAAACGGCATTATAGAATATCGAAATAGGATGTCTGTTACTAATGATTGAATATAGAAAAGTTAAAAAAAAAGGTCTCTAAACAAAAATTTGGAACTTTTCTATATTCAACTAAACGGCATTGTTCCAAAGTTAAAAAAAAGACATATCATTAAAATGCGCTCCCTAGTAATGACTGTAATAAACTATTTAAGGTAAATATTTATTTGAAAATACATGACTAATTGACCGCAAATTATAAAATTACCTAACCGATTTTCTCGGGTTCTAATTTCTTTTTCAATTTTTTCCCCATCAGTCCCATGATCGGGCCCCGGGCGCTCGCCCACGCCCAGCGCCGGCACTGGTCTTGACCCATTGCGGAGCAGCGGGGGCATCGGCCTTCCCCCTCGAGGCTGCCACTGTCTCCCGCGAGGTTGAGCAAGCCACAGCCGCTGCCTCTGTGCGCGGTGAAAGGTTGGCGGTGCTGATGCGACTCGGGAAGTATGCGGCAGAGAAAGATGGCGACCTTTGCGGAAACGCTCGTCCGCTGTTTAGATTGCACCTCGGTTATACGCGAGCTCCGCCCTTGCGTTCTGAAAACCCGCAACCGGAAAACTGCCACCCGCGGAACTAAGGTTGTGTTTCGGCCGTGACTTACGAAAAGTAATACATGCTTTAATGGCTTGTAAGTAGAGCCCGGAAGTTTGGCAAAATGCCTTCTTGTTGTTATTACTATTTCATGACTTTTGAAAATAGGAATCACTTCACTATGCTTCTGGCGTTGTTTTAGTAGATTTTCATTTTGCCTATTTTAGCTTCTGATGCCTATTTTTGCCATTTTGTCTTATTTTTCCTTATTCTGCCTTTTACGTTAAATTTTTTCTTTTTTTTTTTCTTCTGGCAGAAATTTTGATCAAGCTGTATGCCTAGACAACACAAAGACATTATTTTGTCTCTCTGTGAAAGCAGAGGCTGTGTTAAAAATTATTTTTGATTTGTTTTCATTGATGCCGACAGGCTTTAAACGCTCCCGAAGAATCCCATCCTACTTTGGAGTTAGGCCTCGAATCTCGTTTTGAGGGCAAATCTCAAATATGTTACGCCTTCTACGATATACCCTTCGCAGAAATGGTGATTACGCACGCGCAAAGAACGGAAAATGTAACTCGGTTTTCACTCATACCATTTCAAGATTCAAAGTGTCCACAATATCATTTCGACGAGACAGCGTGGCGAATAAATCAAATTCGTAGCCCTCATACCGGATGATCATGTGGCATCAAGATTACAAAGAGATCGTTTGCTTACACGTTAAGAGCTAACGTAAATTTTAAGTTAGAATAAAATTATGAATCATTTTAATTATTAATTTTTTACAATTATTCCTTCTGAATATGATTTTTCTTTGTTTACGCGTCTTTTGACATCTCTACTTTAGCTAAAATGAATGTCATTTTCATGTGTATTTTAGTAAAAATAAATGCCTTTTTTCATGCCTATTTTAAGTAAAATAAATGCTAATATGCTGTTACTATGTTCACTCGATCTAAATTATATTGCAATATATTTAGTGAAACTGTAACTTGCCACGTAACATCAATGATTTTCTTTCTCTTCGGGGTAATATGAAGATGAACATGACATTTCTTAATAAATTCGTAATTGTACTTCTTCCTATGCAAGTGGAAGAATTGATTGATTGTTAGTGATTCCGGGCGCGTCAACTATGGTCATTAGTCCCGTCAGTGTAGTGCATGTTTTTGATCTTAGAAGATGGCGGTGATGCCTTCTTCCCCGCTCGATGGCGAGATCCCGCACCGACGTCGGCTAACGGGTTTTCCTAACCAGGGCTTCCCACCAGCAGAGCACAGCCCCAGCCGGGACCAGCTCTAAGTTCCCGACCGGTCTCCCAGAATGTGTGGTAGTGTGGTGCATGTTAGTGTACGTGTGTGTGTGCGTAAGGGGTGAGGATAAGACAAGGGAGAGGAAGGAAAGATCGCTCGCGCGGTCCGTGGCCCGTTTCTTAGGGTACTGCTCCAGCATTCGAGTGGTGTTGATCGGAGAAACTACGGAAAACTACCGATTAGAGCAGCCGGCCGCTAGAATTCTCCTCAAGACAGTCACTGAATTCGACCTAGCTGAAAAGCTAGTGTCTAAAATCCTGCTGCCGTCAGGAATCGAACATAGGACCTCCCGGTCAGAGGCGCTGCTTGCAAGTGGAAGTGGACGGTATGACGCAGGGGTTTGTTCCCTAAATCCCAATAAACTTTTGTACAATATTTACATTCGAACAATCACACACACACACACACACACACACACACACGTTTTGAAATCCCGCATACACTGGTTTCTTATACCACACACGTTGTTTTATTACACCGCATACTCAGGTTGTAGCATAACATACGTTTCGAGGAAATAACGGCAACGTAAAATCCAGCAGCCATACGGGTGGTATGGATCTGGCCGGTCCGGACGGCACCGCATACTGGAAAAAGTTGCTGACTTTTCCACCACTACGCGGGGACCTTCAGAACACCATACTAACTTCAGCCCTCCTGACAGCCCCGTGGACGTTATTTTCCTTTCAGGCCACCCGACGGATCTTTTGACATATTGTAAAAGTGAGGAGCAACGCCAATGATTGAATCGATTCACGAATTCAAATCTTCCGCCAGCTGATACCTTGAATGTGTCAATTCAGGAGTTCAGTCCGTTGTTAGGGATACGGTCATCGCACAATCACTGAATATTAAAGAGCTCACACTATTCATTTTTAACACGCATTTAATTGCACTTGCACTACCCCAAATTTGGGGCGGGGGAGGGGGGTTGTCCAGCCGACCGCCTGTTACCCCTTACGTTCTCCAAATGGAATAGGATCGCGAGGGTTGTTGGCCGGGGCGGCACAAGCACCTTTATCGCTAACTCCCCTGAATCGCGAGGGCCATCGTCCCGCCGCACCGCCCCAGGAATTCGGGCTGGTCCCGGCCGGCGCGAGCCGCCTTGGGCCGGGCCTGGCAGGCAATGACCTTCCGGCGAGCGGCGTCTAGACGCTGGCACGGCATGCAACGCCCGCCGCACCGCGTCGACTTTCGGGGACCCCCGAACCAAGGCTGCCCGCCTCCACCGCCACCGCCACTACCGCCTCCGCCTCCGCCTCCGCCTCCGCCTCCGCCTCCGCCTCCGCCTCCGCCTCCGCCCGCCCCCCCGCCGTCGCCGCCATCGCCACCGCCACCACCGCCGCCGCCGCCGCCGCCGGCCACAAGGGCGCCTTTGACGGCCGATGCGGGACCCGCCCACGGGCCCGCTCCGCGCCCAAGGCCCCGCGACCTCACTGACGCCTTATCGCCCACCTCGGAGACGCACGTCGCCAGGTCACACCGCCCGTGGACGGAGTAGGCTAAAGCGCAAAACGTTGCGCGGGACGTGTTAAAACTGCCGACAAGGGGCCATTCATTTTATCCCCAGTCTCTTGAAAAGTTCCATGAAGGAGCCATTATTTCTGTTCTCTTCCTATTCTTCTTCGTTTCTTCTTATTCTATGGTCTCTTAGATACGACTTACAAGCTTTTGCACACTCGCGCGTGCGCAGAGCGGTTCTGCCGACCGCAGAAACCGGTGTGTGCATGCGCGCGTTCGGTAAAACTCCCAAAATCGTTCATCACAAAGAAGCATTTCGATTGGGGTCTTATCCATTCTTGTATCTCCTTTATCTTCAACATCTCTTCTTGTTCTGATTCTTACGCATTTCTTTTCGTCCTGTCTCTTCTACCTCTTCTTTTCCTGCCTCATGTGGTTTTATTCTTGTTCTGTGTCCTCTCTCCATTTCTCTCTCTCCCTCTCCCTCTCTGTCTCTCTCTTTCTTACTGTGTTTTCTGTTTTAAATGTCTTGTTTTACTTCTCTTCAGTTTCGTTTCTTCTTCTTCTGCGTCTCTTTTCGTGCCTTTTCTTCTAGCTTTATTCACTCCTAGAAACAAAGTCTCCTCGAATTTCAACTCAGCTACTCAAAGCAATAAAACGAACTTTTCAACAAGCCGGAATACACCATCGTACGAAACGCCCAAACCACCTGGCCAGCATTCCAAATGTGAGTAGATATCCGAGGTCGTCGATTTCGTACATGTAAATGAAATTTCATAAAGCAAAATGGCGTACCGACTCAAAAAAAAGTAATGTGCGTGCCGCGAGCCGGGCTATTTGTTTAAAACGCGCCCGAACAAATTCAACACATCCGGTTAAGAAGGTTGTGAAAAAAAACGAAACGAAGATTGGAGTAACAGACGGAAAAAGCAGTTAGAACCAAAAGAAAGCTAGAAATAGTAAATTTCTCTGACTTATGATTTGATGAATTTACTGATTTAAAACACTTAAGATTAATGTAATACTAACGTCAGATCCTGATATCAATCACTGATAACTTTGGGTTGCACCTCCGCGGGTATTTTTGTGATAAAAATATATTTGTGCTATGTAAACTCATAATAAAAACATTTTAAACATATTACAGTTACAGTTCATTTTCAAGCTTAGAAAGTTCATGAAAAAGTGTGGATTAAAACATTTTTTCATTACAAAATTAGGCTTAATGATTCTATGATAACATGACCCACACAATATTCCGTACTACAAAATCACCTAAAACGCGTGTTCTGGTAGACTTCTTCTCGAATATCATAGAGGGACAAGCTAAGAATTGTGCTAATCGATTGGTCTTGTCGAGAAGAATGGAATGACTACTGATCACCTCTGTGGGTGCTGCAAGTCATCCAAATTGCATTTTACTTGCTTAAGAGTAAAACCAAAACACGTTTTAAAAAATATTTCTTAGAATCTTCTACGTGGATCCCCCCCAAATTCGTTCCCAATAGGAACCTGGCGCATCGAATGTGACCTGTTTGTCTCGATCGGTGGACCGTAAGGGTCTAGCCGCGAGTGAGGGATCGACGACAGTCGGACGCAGGTCAGTCGATTACTACACAAAGATGAACAGAACCACCATTCTGTGGCTTTTGAATTACCATAAATAGAGACAGCTGACAAAAACAAGTTAGAATATGGAAAATACAGGTAAACTCGTCTTTCTCACATAATTGTTACCGCCTTACCGTAAACACGCACAGACATTAACACACACACACACACACACACACACACACACACACACACACACACATACATACAAACACACATAAAAAGAGCATAATGGAGACGTATTATATCACATTTCCTGGAGTCTCTCTCTTCCTTTCATTTTACTTTTTCTTGAGTAGAATCTTGTCATCCTTTTAAAAGCACTATCCTCAAAGTTCGGTCCCACAGCATGTCTTAAACCTTTCGCGTCACTGATATCATATCTCTATCTCAAGGCAGCAGCTGTAACTGTCATGTCAGACGCTAACCCAAATTTGACCGCCTTCGTAAAAAGCCTAGGGCAAAAAAGTTCGAAGGGCTTAATAACAAAGCCATTTCTAAAAGACAACCATTAATGTCGACGACAAGGGGCAAAGAAAGCTGTCAACATTTGCTTTAATTCCCATCAGAAAAATTGCTGGTAATGTCATAAATATTGACCAATGTCACTGAACTGATTTGAAATTGTCTTGAATTGGCTTGAATTTGAATTTTCTACGTTCTCTTCCTTGTTCTACAGCCTAAAATTGAAAAGAAATTTAAGACTAATATGAGGAAGTATAACAAATTCCTACTAAGGATGGGACATCTATGTCGACGTCTTGAAAACTTTGATATATTAAAGCCGATATTAATTCATATGTTTTATGTTCGATGTTTTTACGTTTTCGATGTTTGTGATTGAAAAATTCCCTTAATAACAATTCTGTGAAAAACGTAAATATCTGTTGCTACTTTGTGTTAGAATAAACGAATGTTATTTGCACTAGCACTTATTGTTCTCTATTATTTTTTGACTATGTTTTCACTTAAATCTCAATTATAACTTAATACATACGGCCACGTTCAAAATAAATTTTGTTGAGCCCAAATTATTAATATTTACATTACAACATCAATTTCAAAAACATCATGGTTTTCGGTCGATATATTATTAACATCGATGGTTTAATTCCGGATACTCATGTTTATTGACATCGATGTTTTGCTGTCGATATTGTATTCCTTATACCTACAAGCATCATAGTTTGACTTATCGTCCATTTGACATTTACAATATTTAAAAAGAAAGATTGTACTGTGCTTCATCACCTAACACACATCCGGGCAATTTTATCAACTGAATCAGAGGTTAACGAATACACTCAAAATGAAAATACACGAGTTGACACAATATGGGAATTAACGTAAAATGGATATTTTGGAACATGTATGATCGTCACAGCAACCGACCGCTATTTGTACCCCATTTCCTGGAAAGATTAAAATTGAGAACAATGCCAAGTCGACCGGAAACTGATAAGGTCTGCACAAAGAGTTCTCCATATAATATAGTACACGTGAACTCATTACTATTAGTTTTGTTTCGGGTTTTCAATTCAAAACTATTTGGAATAAACGATATACTTTCCAGGAATGTTCATATAAGAGTATCAGGTGCAAATATCTTGCACGAAACACGCTGGTTTTCTTATTCACAGTAAAATAGCGAATATGTCACAAAAATGAAAACTGCTTTTGAAAATTCTACATTTTCTTTTATTTATTGCTAGCCGTAAATATAATTAAATTGATAAAAACTCAAGGAAACAGTCAGGAATGACAGTCGGACGGGCAGTCGGAAACACAGTCGGAAACACACATAGTCGGACAGCTAGACGGACAGCCGGACGGACAGCCGGACGGAAGCCGGACGGACAGCCGGACGGACAACCGGACGGACAACCGGACGGACAGCCGGACGGGCAGCCGGACGGGCAGCCGGACGGCAGCCTGACGGGCAGCCCGACGGACAGCCGGACGGGCAGCCGGACGGACAGCCGGTCGGACAGCCGGACGGGTAGCCAGACGGGCAGCCGGACGGGCAGCCCGACGGGCAGCCGACGGCCGGCCGGACGGACAGCCGGACGGACAGCTGGTCGGACAGCCGGATGGGTAGCCAGACGGGCAGCCGGACGGAGAACCATACGGAGAGCCGGGCGGAGAGCCGGACGGACTGCCGAACCGACAGCCGGACGGAGAGCTGGACAGCCAGCCAGATGCATAGAGGGACGGAGAGTCGTACAGGCAGTCGGACGGACAGACGGATGCACATTCAGACAGATATTTTGCCTCAAAGCTATTTTTTGGCCAATATGTTGAGTTGTGACTACTCTGTGTTAGAGGAAATTATTTACTACATAAAGGAACAAACATTATTCACGTCTTCAGTATCAGGTTCCACAAAACGTACTTTTCTGTGGATGGGAAGGAAATCAGTGACTGCCTGTATGCAAGCCTGTGACTGCCTGTATTCAGTTTTTATTTGAATGTAATCTTGTACAATCCACCTATACGTGTTCATATGTGATGGATATAATACTATTTCTTATCGATTCGTCGGTTTTTCAATAATGCCTCGGTGAATTCATTAAAACATTTAATTTTCTGAAATTCACCAGTGCTGATAATGATTAACGCCTTATTATTTAACAAACATTTCCTCCTCTAAAATTCATGAAATCTGAGAAGCGTCTTGTTGAGTAACGCTTTCATGTATTTCTAGAGCTTTTGTTACGCAGAACTGGAACAATTGGAGAGCATCTTCAACGTACTGAATTAAAACCACATCTTCCGTTTCTGGAGTCCTCGTGGTTCTTTCTGAAGCAGCTGTCTACCACTTTGTGCCCCCTCTCCGGTTTCTCCCCCGCCACTGATTCCTTATCGGCGCCGCAGGGAGAACAGTGTTGGGCAGAGCACGGAGGGGCAACGCAGCGCCTGTTGCTCTGCATCCACCGCCGCCTCCGCATCCATCTCCGTCTTCGCCTCCCCCTCGGCCTCCGTCTTCACCTCCGCCCCCAGTCTCCGCCTCTGTTTCCGTCTCTGCCGCCGTCTCCGACGGCGCCTCCGCGTTCGTCTCTTCGCCTCCGACTCCGCCTCTGCCTCCACCACCGCTTCCGCCTCCGCTTCCGCTTCGGCCTCCGCCTCCGCTTCCGACTCAGTCTCCGCTTTCGCTTTCGCCTCCGTCTCCGCCTTCGCCTATGTCTCCGCCTCTGACTCTGCCTCCGTCCCCGCCTTCGCCTCCACATTCGCCTCCGCCTCCGCCTTCGCCTCCGCCTTCGCCTCCGCCTTCGCCTCCGCCTTCGCCTCCGCCTTCGCCTCGCCTCCGCCTCCGCCTTCGCCTCCGCCTTCGTCTCCGCCTTCGTCTCCGCCCCGCTCCCGCCCCCGCCCCGCCCCCGCCCCCCGCCCCGCCCCGCCCCCGCCCCCGCCGCTTCATCCCAAGCCCGCGCGCACGATTCACACGCCCGCTCTGCGCTTATCTCTGCGGGCGCGGTCGCGCGTGGGGGTGCGACGCCGACAACAAAACGTCGATTAAGTTCCCAATTTCCCAAGAGGGAGCACGGAGGTATTGCACGGCGAAACGATACAGTAATCGACCTTCAGCGCATTCGCTGTTCGCATCACATTTGTGCACCTGCGCATGCGCACAAGATCGATAGTCGGCCCGCTAGGGCGAGCACAGTCTCCTTAGTTTTGCACGCCGAAGCGATACAGTTATCGATCTTCTGCGCATCAGGGGTTCAAGTTTCGCATCACTTTTGTGCATATGCGCATGCGCATATGCACAAACATGCGCATGCGCATGCGCTATTGTCGCCTTTTCCTCCCTCGAATTTAAATTCAAGTGTTACTCCTTATATCACAAGAGTATCTTCTTAAAATACTTTCTTATTAAAATTCCTTTAATATTTTTTAAAAACTTAAACAACAACTTATTTATAAACGCTTTATTTTGTTAACTGCTTTTCCCCTATATTACTGTGGTAGTAGGAACTCATTAGAATTCCGCCTTTTAATTCTTGGATGGGGATATGAAGCGGAACCTAAATAAATTTTCGGTATTTCTGGGCAAGATGGAAGTTTTGTTTAGGACGGGTGGAAAGTTTGTCTATCCATAGTTTTATTGGGACTTAAGAGAGTTCTTTTTTAATTAGCTCGTTGCGGATAAACCAAGTAGCATTTACTTTACCAGTGTAGAAACTTCTTTTGAATAACTTGTAGTTCATTCAGATTGATGTTTGCCCCACCTCACCAAATTCATGCGTAGGTTAGTGAAGGTCTTACTACATTTTTGAAGATGTAAAGTACACTGTGACCAAAGGATGCTTGTATTTTTATTATTATTATTATTATTATTATTATTATTATTATTATTATTTAAATTTGTAAATGTCTCTCGAAGATAAAGTGTCGAAGAGACCACAAATAAATTAATAAAACAGTGATATTTCAGAACACCGAAGCTCAAAATTAAAACGTCGATGCTAATAATATATCGCCCTAAATCACCAATGTCGTATATAAACCTTTTTTTTTTAATGTGTTTCAGTATTTTACTTTCGTGTGGGGAGAATTTAATTTCACAAGAGCCGTGTGTATTCTTATTTAATATTAAGTAACAAAACAATCTAAAGAATCTGAATAACGATTAGCAAAACTGAGCTTGAAACCCTCAGTGCGCGGGATCATCTTATAGCGTTTTCCATTCGCCGCACTGATGATCACTCAGGGCAGCTTTAGTGTCCCATTCGACCGCCAGGGCGTACCAGTGCAAAGAAGCGCATGTTCCATTCGCACATCGACACGGACCCAGGGCGCACTCGGGGCGCCCTAAACTGCACTGACGATCGCGTCAGTGCAGTCCAGTGCACCGGGCCATTGTGAGGTTAGGTACGGAGGTATCCATGCTGATTTAGATTCGTGGTGAAATTGTGAAGGCAATTGAGGATCTTCTGTCACACAGGGATACTTCGAATGATGGAGTATATTGTTTTGCAAGAAATGTCTTAAAATAATTTTTATGATTTACACGAAGTTCGGAAAATCAGATTGTGTTTTCCGAAAACTTAACTTTGAATAACTCCATGTTAACAAATCCAGTGCTATTTAGAAACTAAAGTGTTTTAGGTATGTCTCAATTTCGAAACGCTAATAAAGTGAAAATAAAAATAATGACCCGTACAAAATCATTCAAATATATATGCCAAGAAATGTTTCTCGCACGCCCATACATATACCAGCGGAAATGTTATTAATATTTTTATTGTTTTCAGAAATCAAACAATTCTGCAGAAATCTTTCGGTTCAAAATCTTGTGTACTATATCGATCACTGGCAATTCTCGAAATATGTAATTTCAACTCATACGCATTTGAAGTTTTCGTAATATTTAAATAAAGAAATCACACGTTAATAATGTATGAATTGAGTAAGAATTACCAAAAGACTTCATAAAAATTATAACAACGATCATAATTCAAAATTATTATTTTTCGACATCAGTGTGACTGACCAAGAACAGCGGTGTATAATTTCACTGCGTAGGGCACAAGCACTGACTCAGTTCCGGAATCCGTTTCATTCGTAGCTGCTCTTCACGCGTGTGGGGCAGCACTGTTGCGGAGCGATGACGATTTTGCCCTGCACTAGGGTGGGTTTCAGAGCAACGAATGGAAACCGCTATTAGGGAATCAAGATTCCTCAGTGAGCCGTAGACGAATGCAGGAAGAACAGGGAGACCCGTCGCCTATTGCACGTGCGTTGATCGCCTCTCCGCGTGCGAAAGACGAGGAAAGGCGAAGGAAATACCAGGGCATCGAGGTCATCTCTCGGAGGAGAGATAGTCTGCTTGCTGAGAAGAGTTCAAACAGCGTCAGCTTCGTTCGAGCACATGAACTTACAATGGTATCAACAGTAGTTATTCCATATTTTAACTTTCAGTCAATTGGTATTAGCATTCTCAAACAAAACCGCGATAACGTAAAAACTTTTATATTAAAAAAAACATAGGTCAATGACCCCCATCTCGATCGGGTTTTTGTCCAGTTTCCCTGATCCATTGAGCAAATGCTGAGATGGCCCCTTGATTTGCTTCTGGACGTAAATGTAGCTTCACTATGCGCACGTTTTGTTGAACTTTCGTTTTGCTTGTAGTGGTAGTAGAGCGTAGGGTGAGTTTCTATTTTGTTAACAATACAGAAAAGTCAAATCTGTTTGTTCCTTTACCGTTAAAAATAAGTTTTCTATAATTTGGCAACAAAATATCTAGTTTTTGAAATGTTAATCCCTCGCTTTTTTAAATTTGTTGTTATTATTATTATTATTATTATTTTCATCTTTCAACTATTAATAGTTAAATTGTTGGGAAGGGACTCTGAAACTCAAGAAAGCGTGCGCAGATGATTTTCTCCCCCATACGTCACATACAGTTTTTGACTGTTTTTTAACTAAATAAATAAATAAATATGTTTTATTCTATCAAAGTTTCAAAGATCTGTTTTATAGACGTATCGATGTTTTGAAAAGACCATCAATGATCTTATCCCTAATAGCGCGGTATCCTGGACCCAGCAGGCGGATTCATCAATGAACTGGCTACTCATAACACTACAAAGTATTCCTATTTTTACATTCAGGAATACTACTACATAGGGAGAGTTACATAATGCTGCAGCGAATGGGGGTGAAACCGAAAAAGGGTATTTTCGTACCCTATATGTAGTAAATAACCTTCCCGGATGTTGTCAGCAACCACAATTTGTGGGTCCTTAATACCGAAAAAGTGTTTTTTCGCTGAATATCTGAGTAGTATGAAGAATTTTCCACAATTTTTATATTCCCTGATCGATCTGGCTAATATTGCGTTCCCTTGAATTTGAAACGGAGATATTAATTTTTGGGAGTACTTTTTAAATAAATGAAGCCACGAGGACATTTCCTTTCCTTGTTTTTTTCAAAGAACTACTCGATTTTTTCTTTTGATATTTTGTTCGAATGTAGCAAATTACCGTTAAAAGGCACCCCCAGAAGACAATATCACAAACCCACAAATTTATTTGTTACTAATTTTCTATGTAAACGAACAGCTATCTAATGTCTCAATTGTATGTGTTATAAATAATCATAAACCAAGAAATTGAAATTTAATAAAAAAATTCACTCCAAATCAAAAAGTTCCATAAGAAAGCATTAAGTCACCTAGACACAACACCTAGAGTCACCCATCAGAAAATTCCGTGCATCAAAATAATGGATTATATTACCTTGTAATTATCCATGACAATGTGAGCGATTAGGTACATTGAGTTGACTGTCTCTGAGTATTAAGTGAATAATCTGATATATGTCTTATAAACAATGGTAATGAAACATACACCGAAAGAAGCTGATACCTTTGGCGTGTACAACGTCGTATAATGGTGTCATTTAAGGGCGTGGTCTTATTCCAATCCGGGTAACCCAAAACAGGAAGGCAACTGAGAAAGATTTAGTACGACATCAAAAGGAAACATCAAGCTGGTCCTTCGAGAAGCCGTTCTTTTCCTCCATCACGAGTGATTTGCGACGCGGCATCAACTATATTCCGATTACAAAGCTCTCGGAGGAGCCATCAAATTCCGAGCGCCAATCGTATCGAATCGTTAGCCAGGTCGCTGCTGTCTCGCAATTTAAAGGGTATAACACTGCTACCGGATTTCATGTCAACAACTTCACTATACTAGGGTTTCCGTAACGTGGCGGATGACATTAGGTTATTTTTACACCTTCCGCCTTATAAAATGAATCTTTTAATTAATTCGCGTACGTCCTTCTCAACAAGGCTCATGGCCTCCAACATGTGCCACTCCAACCTCCACTGTTATAAAGATTCATCGCCACGTTGCGAAAACCCAAGTATAGAGGCTTGCTCTAAATCTGGTAAAGTCAGCTGTTTTTGCATGAGGATACCCGTGCGAGGATGTCTGGCGTTCTCACTGAATCCCACCAAATATTTTTCATAATTAGCGGCGTTTTAATTTGTTTTAAAGTTATTTATTCATGTATCGGTGTATAGATGAAGGTTAAAGAAGGGAAACTGCAGATATTGTGAGTGCCTGGTGTAATCACACATTAACCAGACGGTATGGATAATGTTGTACGAATGATGATGAAATTAATCATGCGTGACTGCATCTGGCTAATGTTGATATTAGTCAAAGGGCGCTGGCCAAACAAAGGTGACTGTCTCAGTATGAGATGTCTTGGGTGTTCGCGTTTCATAGACGTTGCAAATTATGCGTTGCACTGACTCAAGGTTTTTATATAAATCGCGAAGGTTGAGACAGCAGTTCTTAGCAACTCGTCGAAAACTCAAAAATTCATAGCAAAGCGTCAACTGAGATATAGTGATTTCAGGTTACGGGATACGTTTAAAATAGAAATGTTTGACTGACACAGCAGTTCTACACACCTCGTCGTTCACTAATTTCAACTAGAAACTTCCTACCAGCAGTCTTATGCCCATTTATCAATTATCTGCTATGCCTTGTCATCGAAAAGTCATCATCGCCACAACGTGTTGAATATTGTCTTCTAAATTTACATGGGACTACAATCTGATGTATGCTTCAAACACGTTTCTACTTCCGATTTTCTTCACCACTCTTTGGATAACGTGAACATTAACCGGCTAATTCAGGAATTGGTCAGATTCGCACTTTATCCGAAACATATGCGCTGACCCATTACAACCGGGACGCAGAAAGAAGGGGGCGACAAGCAACGGGAGACGTGGGAGTGAATAATGAGGAGGTCTGCACTAACTATTTATAAGATTGCCTTGAGCAGCCGAATTTTTTCAACCCCACATACATGTACTATCTAGTATTACGGTCGCGCCAAGACTCCCCAACTGAAATACACGTAATGCATTTTTACAACGTTTTGCGAGTACTGGGCATGTTGACCTTTTTTAAATTTATTTTTGCACGGGAGCTAAACATTCCATTTCAACGAAATACTCACAATTTGCCACAGATTGGTGTCAGTAATTTACTATTACAAAATGATAAGGAGTGAAGACGGTAAAGATTTGAAGAATGTATCGTCGTCTGTAATAATTTGTTTTATTTTATTCGAGTTTTTAGTAAAAACAAAACAAAAAATATGATAGGTACGGCAGGGAGAATAGTTTGCTGCGCCGCCATCAGGTGCGCGGGCATCTCCCGCAAGAGTGTCCAGAAGAGTTAAGAAAAACCTTTCATCGCGCGTAGGAGATGAATGATTGATTACTAGTAATTCTGGGCGCGTCAACTGCTAAGGTCATTAGTCCAGCAAATGTAATGCATGTTATTGCTCAGGAGGTGGTGGTGATGGTGGTGGTGATTTTACCACGATGGATGGCGAGATCCGGCGCCGATCCTACCATCGGCTAATGAGGTTTTCCTCAAGCTACCTCCCGATCTCCCGGTTGGTTTGGTTTGGTTTTTTCGTGTTTCCGGGCGCGTCAACTGCTTTGGTCATTAGTCCCGTTTGTGTACTGCATGTTTTTTTCTCGGGAGATGGCGGTGTCTTCCCCGCTGGATGGCGAATCCGGCGCTGACCTACCGTCGGCTAGTGGGTTTCCCCCTAACCAGGACTCTCCCACCAGCGAGGCACCGCCCCAGTCGGGACAAGCTCTAAGCTCCTGACCGGTCTCCCGGAATATGTGGTAGTGTAGTGCATGTTAGTGTAAGTGTGTGTGTAAGCGAGAGGATAGGACAAGGAAGAGGAAGGACAGATCGCGCGCGGTCCGTGGCCCGTTTGTTAGGGTACTGCTCCGGCATTCGCCTGGTGTTGATCGGAGAAACCACGGAAAACTACCGATCAGCGCAGCCGGCCTGGCTAGAATTCTCCTCCAGACAGCAGCTGAATTCGACCTAGCTGAAAAGCTAGTGTCGACAATCCTGCCGCCGTCAGGACTCGAACCTAGGACCTCCCGGTTAGAGGCGCTGCAGTGACATCAGTTAATGCACTGAGCTACCGCTACCGGTCCGGTCTCCCGGAATATGTGGTAGTGTAATGCATGTAAAGGTAAGGTGTACAAGTAAGGGAGGAGGATAGGAAAAGGAAGAGAAAGGAGAGATCGCGCGCGGTCCTTGGCCCGTCTGGTAAGGTACTGCTTCGGCATTCGCCTAGTGTTGATCGGAGAAACCACGGAAAACTACCTATCAGAGCAGCCGGCCGCTAGAATGCTGCTCCAGACAGCGGCAGAACTCGATCCAGCTGTCTGGCTAGTGCCGAAAATCCAGCCACTACGCACTGTCGGGACTCAAACCCCAGGTCCTTTCGGTCAGAGGTACTGCAGTGACATTAGTTGTCGCCCTGAGCCACCTCTCCCATTCCCATAGGTGATAAACAATATTATATAACCTTATGAATAAAATAAATATATTTCACTTGATAGTTATTGGAAACAACCACGAATTCTAATAGCTCAAACATCAATACTTAACGATTAGAAGAACTTATGTTCGTCCAGGTTTTTGATGAGAATGGTAGCGTCTATTAATTTAATTTTAATTGTGATGGACCTTCATCGAAAGCACGAGATCTTGTAAGACGTTTGAAACTGAGGTTTTACATGAAAGGTTTATTACATTATTATACAACGTTGCCATTACCTTCTGTAGCTGGAAGTAATTCAAGAACTAAGTCAAGGTTCGCTTAATTCTTGTACTGTACACGTAAATTCTCATTAATTTATTTAATCTAAGGATACGAAGAACAATCATGGCTATCAAAATGTTGACTATAATGCTTGACCTTAACATTTGTGATAGCCTCAGGCTGTGGGAGTGTATACTAACGGGACCATTATTCTTGCATGGAAAGAGCTCTCATGTTTTAACTTCCGTGTGCAGTTTTCCAATACAAAACTGCACACAGGCGTACATAAATCCTTCTGAGTACGTGTAACGCACTGAAAACTTGAACTGAAAACTGAACTTCAAAATAACAAGCTATTCGTTTTAATATACAAATTATTTTAGTCAATGCTGCAATTACAGATAGTCTTAATATATTCATTTTCTTCATTCAAATGGATCAAATATACATCTGAATCAGGGATTCCCAATATTTTTCGTTCATCTTCCCTTTTAAAGGATTTTTGGGCTCCATCTACTCCCCCTTATGTTATTCTGCATAATACATCATACATAATCAAAACAAAAAATTGCACGTACATGTATTAAAGATAATTTTGTACACTAATATTTTCGTAAGTATCTAGTTTTTCAATAAACGACGTTTTTTCCGCTTGTGAGCACCTGAGTTTTTATTCTTCATTGTGGGACAATGGTTACAAAATGTTGAGCGATTTTCAACTTCCTTTAATGCTCCTCCAGCGCATATGGCAGGGAGTATTTTCTTCGGCGATAAAAAATCGTCCTGAATACATAGTTATTATTTGTTGAGTTTTGTAAGCATCCTAAGCAATTGCCCAATTACATTGTCGGTTGCGCCGGTGGAGAAAGACGAAATGGGGACGCTATCTGGAATAAATGAAATGGAGTTTTAAATATAATTGGTAAGCCCTTTAAAAATAAGGCTGGTACCCCGGAGAAATAATCATGAAGTGCTGTTTGTTTGATTCTTTGGCGATATCCATCCGTGGGGAGTCATAATTAAGAGCCACCACTGGCTCGGTGCACTGGATGCACTAGTGTGGCTAAGCCCCAGATCCTAAGGACGACGCATACGAAAAAAGAGGAACGGTTTTGTAATTTATTATTAGTTTTGTTTCTTTCAATTGGAAGACAATTAGCAGGATCATTTAATATTTGTAAAATCAATGAGATCTTGATTATACCAATCAATCGTCGGTTCATATTCGGCTGTCGACCCCCAATCAACCGCTTGATCATCACTGACCACCTTCAAAATTCCATCGCCCCCAGGGGGATCGATACCAATCTCGTTTAGAACCTCTGGTCTGAATGCACGTTTTAGCGAATCATATTGTACATCATTAAGCAAGGTTGCTGGAATTAATTTTAGACATCTACAGTATATTTGCGTAACATCTTTCGCAGCAATTATCATTTAATGTATATGTCTTGTTCCCTATACAGTATGTCCAGATATTCGCTTCTCTTCCTCTTTGCATAAGAAGCTATTTCCACGCTTGTCACGGGCCCTAAAGATTATCCTTTGCCTGCTGTAATAATTTCAGATGTTTGCAATAGTCATACAAACGTCACCGGTTATCACATATCAATTGTGATTTTCTGTTGCGGCACAAAGCGGGAATCGCATGAGTTTTCAAATTCCACTGGAATCTCTCTGATGTCTTAACAGATGTCCACAATGAACCGAAACTTAGCATTTTTTCGGACGTGTGTTACTTACAATTAATTTACTAAAACCTAGTTCGAGAGGAAAATGTGAAAACATTTTGTTTTCGTTTAAGAAAATACGTGTCCCCAAAATTCAACATTGAAAAAATAAACACATTTAGTTAATGTTAAGGATATTTCTTTTCAAGATATCCAAATACAAACCTCTAATATTAATTAATGGCTATTTGTAATTTACTGAAATATCCAATAAACTACCACATTAATTATTGAAATAGGCACACAATCGCTACCATAAAATTCATTTAACTTCCATTACAGAGAACGACACAAATATTTATTATAACGTAAGTACGCATACATTACAAAAAATATAATGAACATCTGCATTTCATACACCATGAAGTTCTATTTACAAATATGTTCATTTAAAAATTTAATAACGTAGTCTAATAATACTCAATTTATTCGTGAAAACGATGAGGTGACCATTTTTTCGCAATAACCAGCGATTATCGACACTGATTCTAATTTATATTATTCCCAAGCAAATAACGAATTTTTCGTTAGACTCGCGTCATACCGAATTTCCTACGCAACTGTCATATTAAAGAGATTTTTTTATATTGCTTTAATATTGTACTTATCAATTCTATTATTTCATATTACAATTTCAGCTATAATATTTTTATAATAATCTTGTAATTAGTTACCAATGAATTTGTATTTCTTGCTAAACTGGAAATCACAAATTTTTTAGAATTTTAGGATTATTTCTCAATATCACGGCACGGTATGCGAGTAGTATATTACGGCACACACTATGTGATTTTTACGCTGCAGATTCTCAGAGGCTTCTTAACGCGGTTCCGTTCAGTCATGCGGACGATTATTATGATAATATATTCGAAAAGATTTGTGCAATGCCAAAGATAACGTGAAGTGAATTCTTCCGTCAGTTGATAATAAAAAGAAAGGGTCAGTACAGTAAGTGCAATTTGAGGTTAGGGAAAGTTCTCAGGAATTATTTATTTTTTTGTGAAGTCAATACAAGAAATATATGAAACACATCATGTCAAAAATCATGAAAAAACATTACAACGAATTCTATGATAGAAATATTGAAAGTGAAGTCATGCACGGCACGACCCATAAGCGACGAAGGACAAAGAGGGCGCTCTGTTCACTTTTTTCACGCTTTCATTCAAACTCACATTAGTCCAACTTTTAATCAAATACCTTACAATAACTACGTAAGGATTTATATAAATTATATTTGTTGAAAGAGACATTTAGAAGTTTTAATTTCTTGAATTCTAACAATATATAGTTTTCAATTAAACGTTATTGGGGTTGGCGGAATGACCAAATAATAGGGAATACCATAGCCTCAGCACGTTGGCCAGCGTTCGTGAAAAACCCCCCCCCATCTTCCAAAAAGAGAGTACAATAATCGCTCAAATAGATTCGACAGAAATAGGTGTCACAATAATAGGGAATACCGCAGCCTCAGCACGTTGGCCAACGTTCGTGAAAGAAATCCCTCCCCATCTTCCAAAAAGAGAGTACAATAATCGCTCAAATAGATTCGGCAGAAATGGGTGTCACAATAATCTCTCACGTGACCAAGAATAACTTCCTCCCGAACGCACTACATTTCCGCAGGCCGAGTCAGGACACGTGGCGAGCGGCACGTGTCCACAACCGGTCGCTACCGATTTCCGAGAGCCGTTGGCTTTTGTTTCGGCCGCCATCCTCCAATAGACGTTACTCCTCCCCACCGACCACGACACCGCATAGCAATGGGAGTTCACACACACACCCGCTCTTCCGTGGGCATTGACCTCAATGCACAGTAGTGCTGTTCACGCGGAGGAGGAAACCGACGAGAAGAAACTGCTACTTCAGCTCTCCATTTCTTTCCGAGTAGCATTTGTTAACAGACGCATTAATACAAGAAAGCTGTTTGATGTCCTTAATTCAGAGTTCATGAAAGTTCATGATTCTTTGAATGAAGCGAAATTCCTTTGCTCTGCAGTAACCAGATGTGTAAGAAACCGGAAGTTCGTGAAGTCCAAAGGGAAATATGGATTGAATTAACTATCCCAGAATCTCAAAAGTATTTATAACACATTTTTAAATAATTATTTTTTTAAACAGATTATCAGTCAAAAAATTTCTTTTTCTTTAAAAAAGTACTTCTATACAACGATTCAAAGATAAAATTTTAATTTTATTTTGCACAAAAGTACGAGGAATAATCAGTGACGAACTTAATTGCTTCTTTTGTGTTGTTTATACATCGTACGAACAGAACTACGGAATATTAAATCATATAACAAATTGATAGAAATATTTTTTTCTAAAGTTACTTTTACTTAGGGATAAGGATATTTCACCTTGGTGTCAGCTTAACATCAACTTACGCGAATCGATGCGATGCGGAACTACAGGCTAGTAAATATTAAGATTTTTGTTGTATGTTATCCTGTATAATTTTACACTATGTGAGTTGACAAGTAGACGAGTTTGAATAACTAATGTCAGCCAAACGATGTTCTTCACAATCATTCATCGTATTCTGATGGTGCACAACTCTAGAAAAAAATTGAAATTCAATTAACGAACGGATTTAGTTTCAGCCATTGAAGCATGTTAATTGCATCATTATCGACTGCCCATTGAGCTATAAAATTACAAAACGAAGTAATGTCGATGCATCGTAAATTAATCTCACGAATCATGGTTCTGGGAAACAAGTATAAGTTTTACTTTAAATGAGGGTCATGTTATGAAATGGAAAACGAACTAGTAAATGAATCCATCAAAACAATCGTATATTTGTTTACAACATATACATAAAGGAAATGCAAATTAAATTTCCTTCGGCGTACGAACTTCTTTGTTCCAAATTAATAAGTACTCTTTCAATTAGTAATGCTTTATCATTAGATGAATTCACACACAGATCTAAGTCACAAGATCAACCACTCTCGAATCCCGGTTTATCACTTGCATATTGACATGACAATAAATGACATCATGAATTCTAATAATTTATTACGACATTGAATTTACTGTCCGAATCCATCAGAAAGGTCAGAACCCTAAGTCACGATGATTACAAAAATTCCCTTTAGCATGAATAAATTGCAGAAGAAATATTGGCTAGTTGTAACTTACGATTCTTACCCCAAAATAACTTCATCAGTCTGACTTCCGAGTTCATAAACTATTTCAACATGTATCGATTCGGTAAATTGAACAGAGATCACTATTCACAATTTTCACGCAGACTGAATATTAATCTAGATCACGTTATACACTCTGAATACCGCACGTGCGGCATATGCAAATCATATTTCGAACGGATTTCCGCTAAATCCTGTCGCAGCCGAACAAACGTCATTTCGCAAACGTCACAATCCGTTTCATCTGTTGTTCGAAATGCACATCGCAGTAACAAGGTCGAAGAACAGACCTTGCGGTCACGGCCATGCCAAAGCTGCATTCCCGGATGCTGCCGGGCCATTCTCGGCATCGGCGGTGCACTCACCTCATGGCTGGCTTAGGAACGGAGCGGCCTGGTAACGACAGGAACAGCTGTTGGGGAAGCGGCGTTGGCGGAGGCGGCGGCGAAGGCGGCAGCGGGTTGGTTCACTAAGCGCGCATCCTCGGCGCTAGCAAGGCGGGAAAACGGCGGGCACTCAAACCTGGTGACGAGCCCGACTCCAACTCGCTTCACACACGATTCTCACACGATCCGAAACGCACACGACTCGAACAGGAACGAACACGAACACACACAGACGAACAAACTCGAACAAGAAATGGACGTAACACACGACGGTCTCCACGAACAGGAGCCAAGACGACCGGCGTCTGGCGTACGAGAAGTTGGGCCGGGGGAGTGAGTAACGGGCCGGATGAGTCAGCGCGGGATTCGCGACCGGAAGGCCACGGGCGGCGGCGGAAGGGGGCGAGGAGTGGCGCTAACGCCAGAGGACGGCGCGGCAGCGCGCACGCGAGGACTGGGGAGAGAGAGGACCGCCCGGGCGTCCTTCGTCCTCAGGCACTTTCGCGCCACTGGTGAAGGCTCTGCCGCCGAGCCGCGCCGCGCCGCTCGAGCCCGCCATGCCCCGTGCCCTCCCCTCTCTCGTGCCTCTGCCAGCGGGGCAGCGGCGGCGGAGGCAGCGCACGAGGCACGGGCGACGCTGGCGGCGGCGGCGGCGGCGGCGCCGGCTGCGGCGAGGGGAGGGGGCGGCGACGGCTGTGCACGAGGCACTGGTGACGACGGCGGCGACGGCCGTGGCGGCGGCGGCGGTGTGCCGGGCGTGGACTGGCAAGCGACGATGGCGGCGGAGGTTGGTGATGGTCGCAGAGGAAGCGGCTTCGCGCGAGGTATAGGCGTTGAGGCGAAATACAGTGACTGGGTTAATGTTATCGATGGCACAGCCGGTAATGGTGAAGATGACGGTAGAGACGAGTTTGGAACCGGGAGCGGTAGCTCAGAGCATCAACTGATGTCACTGCAGCGCTTCTGTCCGGGAGGTCCTAGGTTCGAGTCCTGATGGCGGCAGGATTTTCGACACTAGCTCTTCAGCTAGGTCGAATTCAGTCGCTGTCTGGAGGAGAATTCTAGCGGCCTCCTGCTCTGATCGGTAGTTTTCCGTGCTTTCTCCGATCAACACCAGGCGAATGCCGGAGCAGTACCCTACCAAACGGGCCACGGACTGCGCGCGATCTGTCCTTCCTCTTCCTTGTCCCATCCTCTTCCCTTACACACACACTTACACTAACATGTACTACACTACCACATATTCGGGGAGACCGGTCGGGAGCTTAGTGCTTGTCTCGGCTGGGGCGGTGCCCCGTTGGTGGGAGAGTCCTGGTTAGGGGGAAACCCCACTAGCCGACGGTAGGTCGGCGCCGGATCTCGCCATCCAGCGGGGGAAGATCACCGCCATCTCCCGAGAAAAAACATGCACTACACTAACGGGACTAATGACCAAAGTAGTTGACGCGCCCGGAAACACGAAAAAATCAATCAATCAAACGAGTTTGGGAGTGATGGTGTCAAGAAGATGCGTGATTTGGAAGCATAGACGAGGATATTGGTTATGTCGGTGGTGATCATAATGGCTGCGGCCAAATGATGGTGATGTCGGAACCGAGTGGATTGGCAGGCACTGATGGCTGCGGAGGTGGTTGATGGTCATTAAAGGGTGCGACGTTGTGCGATGGCGGGATGGCAAAGGGGGAAATGATGGTGAAGACGGCGGGAGAGAGTGTTCGGAGTGTTGTGTGAAAGAAGCTGTGTGGCGTAAAATGTAAGCAAGTATTTTGGTCATGTCGGCGGTGACGGTAATGGCAACGGCCGTGGAGTTGGTGATGCCGGAGCCGCGTGGACTGTAATGCGGTAATGGCGGCGGTGGCGGTTGGTGATGGTTGTAGAGGACGCGACTACGGTGACGGGGTTGCTTCTGTGGATGGCAGAGGCGGAGATAGTGAAGATGGCGGTAGAGACGAGTTCGGGTTGGTAAGGGCTGGTGATGTGCATAGAGGAGGCTGGCTTTGACGATTCTGTGGCAGTTGATGCGAGGGTATTTGTTGGGCGTCATGGCTTTGGGAGCGGATAGATGGCGGTGTTGCAGTGGGGGATGCAGGAGCGGCCTGTAAGAAGGCAATTTTGTAGTTGAGTTCAGGCAGTCGTGATTGGTGTAGCTAAGATCCCCAGGAGTGCGGCGGTTCATGTGTTGCAAAGTATATGCAAGAAATTGATGGCAGAGACTACAGCGCGGCGAGGTTGCTGCTGTGGATGGCAGAGGCGGAGGTGGTGACGACTGTGGAAGTGACGAGTGGTTGTGTGAACGAAACTCCGTGTCTTGAAGTATATGCAAGAAATTGTTCATGATGTTGCAGGTGACGGTGACTGTGAGAGAATGGCGGTGGAGTTGAAAATGATGTTGGTAGACCCGATGATCACGGAGGTGGTGTTGGTGACTGAGAAACGAGGTGCCCACGAAAGGCGACAACGCCGACTGCAACGACGAAGGGCTACGAGTAATCCACTCCTTTAGACAACGAGGCTGTACTGCGAGCAGTACAGCCCTGAAGAGGATCGCAATATGTCGGTCGAAACGTCGGCACCCCAGCCTTCGACGCGGCGTCACCCGGACAGTCCAGATCAAAAAATATATCTACTGAAAGCTTCAAATAGTGTCTTAAATGTCCTAAAAGCGCGGTCGATGCCTATTTCAATGTGTTTTTGCCTAAAAAAAATAATTTTCAAGAATGAACATGTTTTAATTGTAATTTTTTGAAATTTATTTTACGGAAACGCAAATACTTTCCCAAAACGCAAATATTATCTGATCGAATATGCAATCAACTACGCGCCGAAATCTCTTTCCCAACACATGGCACACAAGAACCTCTGCAGGTCAACATTAAATGGATGTATCACGCTTGACTCCGATCAGCACGCACTTCAGACAATTGCACCCGTTCCTGGCGCAGGGAAAAATTGAGTCTTATAGCCACGACGCGTCGTCTTCGAAATCCCAGCGAGGAAAGACGGGTCAGGCAAAATCTACTGTCGGAAGGCGAAGCTACGAAATTACAGTTCAATTGTTCAATGGGTGGTGTCGTATAAGGTTGTTTTGGGTGGGAGGAGAGAAGACGTTCAGAAATGCACATTAGAAATGTGACTAAATGTATGATTGTACCTATAAATTTGTGTTAGTAAAAAGTTCATTTCATCTTTCAAAATGATTTTAACAGATAAAGACACAACCTTCCCGTAGAAAATTTGGAGAAAATATTGATTATATAATTTATTGCTAAATATGAACTAAAGACAGAGATTTACTAGTAAAGAACAGTCCAAACGAACAGTTTGCTAGCTGAGTTCACCCGATTGAATGGAAGAAGCCTCGGTTATTTCAGTAACGAATCCAACAGTTTGAGTTGTTCATCCGAATTTGTTTTGTTAAGATTTTTTACGTCATTTTTCATTGATTTTAGGGCATTTCTAAAGCATTTTAAGAACATTTTATTGATCATTTTTCTCGATGTTTTAGGTCATCAAAATCCGCCCCTAGTCATGACTTGCCATCCCTGTCTCCTCTCTCTCCTCCCCCCTCACGAATCGTGTCATCGGCTCGCAGAGTACTCCGGATGCGCGAAGGTCTGAACGGTTTTCGTTTGATGACCCTGAGGCCTTTCCGGGATCTTTGAGATGTTGACTAACATCACGAAGCTATAAACTCCTCAACAACTCGCAGCCTTCCGCTGGCCACCGACGGTTTGTCACCGCTTGTGCATTTCGACTGCGGTGTCTGAGCAGCATCTCGGAGTTGCCCACCAGGCCTCCAGAACACGTCCGGAAGGTTTTCAAAATTTACAGTAAATCCAAGAAAACTGAATTGCGGTTATTATCACTCATCGAGGCAATTATACACGATGGCACATGCATGGTTAGCGGGTCACAGGGGTTCACTGCCCCCCCCCTTAAGTCCCCTTCCCCCTCAGAAGCCGATGCCATATTCACAATTATTAAATTTTTATTATTTTATAGTAACGATTGTGAATTAATGTCTCGATTGAATACGTTATAAATAACTATACATTGACAAATAAAAATAAATTTTAAATTTAGCATCCACGAAAAGTTACTTAAAAGAAAATATCTAGACTACACCTGTATCAACCCTCCGAATTGCGCCACTGATTAAACAAATTAAACAAATATGACCACTGTAATTAAATATACTTCAAGAGATAAAATGCTTGGTTGTCGCGGTAACGTAGTACAACAGACACGAGACGCCGCTAATGAAGGCCCTGTAAGGGACAGGCATAGGGCGCAGCTAGTGGAGATAGCGGCAGCGGCGTTCGAGAAGGCAGCGGAAAATAGAGCATCGTCTTTGTGACAACTGTCTATGGCATATTCACGACCTTGATGTTGCAGGTAAATAAAGAACTGAAGATTGGAAGCGCTCCCTGGATTTTTCTCCGGGGTGGGGACGCTGACTTAATGTTTACTTTCTCTCTACAGAGTTGAATACGCGAAAAAACGGTGAATTTTCGGCAGAAAAACTCTTATTACAGGGCCTTGGTAACGGAAAAGTGGATAAATCCAGTTGACAAATATAAATAAAAAAATCATCTATCACTTGGTGTAGCCCGAATTCATGTTTTGTGGGTTCTTGATAACGAAAAATCGAATGACGGCAATCCGTCCGTCCGTCCGTCCGTCCGTCCGTCCGTCCGTCCGTCCGTCCGTGAACAACGAGAGCGGCTAAACCATTCAGTCGAAATTCATATTTCCATATTTCCATTTTCGATCTGGCTGTAGCGCGTTCTTTACAGGAAGATCCTGGGACATTTTCTAAATTTTCAAAAAAAAATAAAATAAAATAAAAAGACTTGGTCTTTGGTTCAATTTTGTTGTTGGATTGTGTAAAAGACGTTTAAGAGAATGGTGCATGTCTCATGTCCGTTGAAAACTTTGATTTTTCGAAAATTGCAAAAGTTCAAAACTTTTTCAGTGTCTTCCTACAACCAAAATATTAAAGATACAGATTTTCCCTTAATGAAATATGTTCCTTAAAGATAGATTTTGAAATATGGTAATGACAATTTTTCGAAAATTTGAGTAGTTTTCCCAAACACGGGCGAGAAAGTACGTGCTGTTTTAGCTCCACTAGTTTCTTACAAAGAATTTTTCATACATGCTGAATATAGTGAATTTGTATTGGCTGACGTGTAGTTAGTATTGAAGGACTTTTGTTGGTACAGAAAATCAGAGGAAAGCTATACTTTTAATTTGCATCATTGGCTTCTGGGGAGGGAGGGGAACTGAAACCCCAAACCCCCCTTCCTCTCTTGGGCGCGCCAATCCTAACGTTGGATGTAGTGTTTGTTGAGAGGATCATGTCAGTGGGATAAGTGAAAGTAAAAAAGTTCCCCTCAGGAATGTGCTTAATGTTATGGCTATGTAATATCATTAAAGGAATGGCTAGCTTTAAAGCGATTAGCATTCCTGTCTCCAAAGAATCACAGACTCACAGTTCGCAGAACGCAGAATGTGATTCCTCAAATTAAAGAAGGAAAAGGACAGAGCAGCGTAACGACGTGCAAAGAGGTGGGCAGTGAGGCGAAAATTCTGCGATGACAAGGTTAACGGCTGGTTGTAGAGATGACAACGGAGAAGTCAGTTTCTTTCTGGAAATAGTAAATCCTCGAGAAGTGGTTTCCTATCTAGACTTAAACATGCGCAACATAAAACAAGAGAGGCGACAAGGACATTTCTGGGCCCCGTTTCACATAAAAGTTTTTATTTACACGTGCTATATTTTACAGGTAAATAAATAAAACAATACTAGAATGAAATGGATTTAGTTATATAATTAATAATTACAATTAGTTTGTTGTGTGAACTATTTATAGGGTTCACCGATGTTTTGGAGAGCTTCTTCCCCAAATATCGAGCAACAATTCCCCAAATTTTCAGCTTAAAAAGGGAGAAAGACAGGAAATGATCATATTTCCGGAAATAAAATGTTTTATTACGCAGGGCTATGGGGTTCCTTCCGACATTTTCAGGAGGGGGGCCCATGGTTCCCCTTATAGCTGTGGCCAGGGGGTTATGGGGAAGGACAGAGGACGGGAAAAATCTGAAGCCAAATCACATTCAAAGAAAATACAATTTAGAAAGCAGAAAAATTAAATACTTATAATTATGTGTTGTTTTCATTTTGATTCAGATCTGACCTAAATCCCATATTTTTCTTAAACTTCTACTAGCATAACGCTGTACACGTTTCTACAAAGCAATCTTTCCTTGGAATCTCATCTCCCTCGTTACATATCTTCATTGCCTTCTCAGCCTTGGAATATATACCAATTATAAATTACAATATTATTGTTTCTCAGTAGATAATATAAGTTTAATTACAAGTTAATGAGGATTTTCTCGGGCGCGGGAGGAGCAGTTATCTCATCCACGGGCAACCTCTGCAGGAAACATTGAGTGGAGGAGGTAATGGTAGTCTTGCAGGGTCTCATCGTGGTTGGTAGAGGCGCAATACAACATAAACGTTGCACGGCCTCGGAATGACAAAGTTCTATCCGGCTTCAAGAAAAAATTACAAAGGAGCTACTTATTTAAAAGTTGGGAGATATGTAATAATTATACCCAAAACGCTCTACGAGCCTCATTTGGAAACGATTTTAATAATATATCTTTCTTCTCAGTAGAGAGTTCGAACATGTCAAAACCATCTTCAATAAATGTTGATATTATTTGATAAAAGGTCGATTTCCCTCTCGGGCAATAAAAGCAATTGTATCGAAAAATGAGCCACAAATTTAATATAAAAGATATTCTGCTCTTTTATATCAGATACCTTTCCCCTCCCCTCCCATCTAAAAGCTATGGTGCAACAACAGCACATACTTCTCGCATTATTTTTGACTTTTGCATTTTTCGAAAATTTTCGAAAAATGCAAAAGACAAAAATTATGCGAGAAGGTATGTCTCAACAAAAATGAGAACTGCGCCTTTCTTTCAAGTGTCCCTTGTTCTATCTATGGAAAAATTGAAGAAAAAAGTCTCAGCTGTTTTTGAAAATATGTTTGTTTTTTATAATTTGCATTAATGTCAAGAAATTTCATGGCTGAAGAATGTTAACTTCTTGCAGTTTTCGAAAATACAGAGAGTTTGCTGATAATAGGACTAGGCACCAATTTCCTTACCGTCATTTGATAGTACGAGGATAAAATGTAAAGGAGACGTTTTAAAAAATATTACCTTTATTTCATGCTAAATTACGCGAAAAGTATTCATAATTCTGAAAAATTGTATCTCACCTTATTTCAAGATCTGTCTTTCAAAAACAGATTTTATTACGGTAAAAAATCTCTTCAATCTTGAATAATGTAGTTGTACGAAGAGGCCGAAAAAACTTTGAACTCATGCAATTTTTGAAAAATGAAGGATTTCAAAAAATGATACCTGCGTCATTCGTTTAAAGTCTTTTACACTTGTGAGGACAAGTTTTAATCAAAAATTTTTGAGAAAATGTTAAAAATGTAAAGGCTTCATGTAAAGTACCCCTCCCATAGAAAAAAGTCAAAGCAGATTTCCATTAAATTGGTCGGGAAATAGCAATTTTGGAGAAACTATGCTGAACGGTTCATGCTCTAGCGTTGACCCCAGACATGTTTGGCATCAAGGATTCACAAAACATGGATTTCGACCACACAATGTGTCAGAGGAAGTAATCTGCTATCATAGGAAGAATATTTATTAACTTTTACGTTACTGGGGTCCGGGAATAAGAGTTTTCTGTCGAAAATTCGCGTTTCTTCAGCGCACAATTTCAATACTTTCTCTTCTTACCATCAAAGAGCGAGAAAATAAAATGACAGCTCAAAAATATCTGCGGATTAAATTGTAAAGATAGTAATTTAAAAAATATTTGATTGATAAATTTAGAACTTTAAAGTGTGCCCTATTTTCTTTATCAGAAAGCGATAATTGTTTCCTGCAATAATCATAATTTTATATTATTGGTTCGTGTACTCCTAATAAAATGAAATATGATGCAGAGGTGTAATTAAGATATTCATTTTTAAAATACTATATTAAACAGTATAAAGTGGTAAAATGAAGTCGTATGAAAAGACACTAGACACATTGACGATAACTCTGTATTATTGAAATACTCATGTATGCAGTGATACATTGTAATCAAGAAGTCAATAATGACCTTGTTGTTACAAAAGACTCAAAATTAATGTTTTTAAAATATAGTGAAGATATTGGGTAATAAAAAACAAAACGATCCTGATAGGGGAAGACGACGTGGCCGCGGCAGAGACAATGACGGCAGCAACAGTCTGAGGAGGCGTCGGTGGCTTTTAAGCAAGGGGGTGGCGGGACATTTATCAGGATTGGCAGACTGACTAAGCTGTGGCTTAACGGGGGCAAACAGAATATGCGATGGCGGCATTGAGACAGGAGGTCAAGTCTAGCTGAAGATGGCCGCAGCGGAGGGCCAATAGGGGGGATAATTTTCGCGAAGGGGGATAGTTATGGAACCAATTCACGACTATTTCCAACGGCCCCAAAAATCATTCAAAATCACGCTTGCGTGCGTTATAAAGAACTATAATTTTTAAAAAAATCGCTTTTAGATTTAACACAATTTCAAAATCCTTATAAATCTTTCAAATTCCTACACTATCCTCAAACTGAGGTGCCACAAAATTCGATTGATTGTTTGTGACTCCGAGCGCGTCAACTATGGTCATTAGTCCCGAAAGTATAGTGCGTGTTTTGCCCGGGAGGTGGCGATGGTTTTCCGCCACTGATTGGCCAGATCTGGCGCCGACCTAACGTCGGCTAACGGGGTTTTCCCTAACCAGCTATCTAACACCAGTGGGGCACCGCCCCAGCGAGACGATACCGTTCTCTAGGGTTTCACTTAAATCCAGGTTTCATAAAACAAAAAGTGAAATAATAGTAACAATTAAACATGAAATAATATTGTTAACATACGTGCTAATAAAACAGTTTGAAACAAATTAAATTCCGTTCTGAAAAGGTATTTTCATCTCAATTTATAATTAGTGTTATGATGTCTACACTCGCCTTTAAGAGCCTGTTTTAGGCGGTCTAACGAGGGGGAACGAAAGCATAAAAATCCGAAGTCTCGTAATGAAACAACGGAGCGGCAAGATGAATGTTTGGAAGCAGTCAACCGATTCAGAAGATTAGCAAGAAGCAATGGTTTCATATCCTTGACTATGTTAACGGCAATATTGTAGTATAAGTGTGATTGGAGCAGCTAGTATTCAAGCTGAAATAGAAATCTGGAAAGACAATGGATAGTGCTGAGCCGTGTGTGGACGGCCATAGCTTAAACTACGCGCTCTGCGCTGAGCATATTTCTATGGCTGTTTCCTATTAGTTTTTAAATGAGCCCTCGAAATTTATATCTAAATACTTTTAAAACTTGAAAGAAAGGAAAGGAAAAAATAAATAGAAAGAAAGTTTTATTTCTTTTTACAAAAAGCGTAAGCAATTTGTTATGGAACAATTCGTTGTCATGTGGTGCAACATTCTCTGCTCGATTATCATGCAAAATCGGCACCATTGTTCTACAGTGCCACCGCACCAGCAACACCACCACTGCAGTAAACCCGTCATACGTCATAGCGGTCGTAAATAACGTGACCAAGATGGCTTCAGTCTGACCGCTCACTGCTCATAAATCGAAGCTGAAGACGACGTCACGAACAAGGAACCCTGCGCTGGAGTCATACTAGTGAAAGCAGTACAGTACGCGGAGGGAACACAATGCTGCAACAAGAGCGGGAGGAAGATGGAAACTAAAGCGACTGCCGAGAAAACGGTACAACTGAAGTGAAGTCGACCATGGGAACGAAAATAGAACTGACGAGATATGAGAACTAAGTGAAATTAATTAATTTATTTATTTTATTTTATTTTATTTTACGTAAAAAAACAGTTAAAACTGCGTATGACGTGCTATGGGGAAAAGTGAATTGTGTGCACATTTTCAAAAATCTGTGATCCCTACACTAAGTCATCTACTACTTAAATTGTTTTTTAAAAAAAGCTCCCATGTAATAAAATCTATTTTCAAGGATAAAAAAGCAATAAATGTTGGCTCTTATCCATGTTGTCCTTCGGAATAATACTTCCTGCCGCGACAACATGGAAACGATAATTTGAATAATTGTATTTCCCACTGAATTCTAGAAGACGTGCACAGAAAACGAAGTTACATTCATGTCCAGAAGCAAAACAAGGGGCCATCTCAGCATTTGCTCAATGGATCAGGGAAACTGGACGAAAAACCTGATCGAAATGGAGGTCATTGACCCGGAGGCTGCAATACAATACTTGTTACAGGTTGTTTATACACATTTATACAGTTCAAATGGTAAATAATGCATTATGTATCATTGATAAAATTAATGTTACTTTTCTTGTGATGCTCAGTATAGTCTCTAATTGTATAGAAACAGCTTTGCAGTGGAAGCAGTTATGAAGTGCAAGAAATACAATGGAATAGATTAAAAGTAAATGAAGAAGGTGTCTGGAAAGTCGTTAAGACGAAGAAAATATTGCGAAGGTATGAGTAATGTGGACGATGAAGAGGACGGAAAACAATCTCTATTGCAATGGCAACGAAAGTGGTGAGGGAAACAATGAGAACGAGCAGTACCAGTCGAAGATTTAACATCGACGATGACGGCATTGAAGACATCCCGACATCAACGAAGATAAGGAAGACAACAAAACGAAAATAGAGAAAACATTGGCGATGACATTGGAATTGAAAACGATGACGAGAACCATTAATGGCTTCTTCTTTGTCGCAAATGTAGACCTGATTGTATGTGGATATGCTGAAGGCCTTTGCCATTACAAAACCTACATTGCAAATTTCTAAGCTGTACATCTTTGCTATTGGTCCAGGTGTTTTCCAGTCGCATGAAGTTGAAAAAACACCACAGGATAAGGCAAGAGGAAACACCCAGCAATTAAGTGCATATTGGAAACAGCCTTCAGAAGATGATAAATTCTAATCTAAATACTTTCTAAGCAATTTATTGAACACAGTTTTGGACAATGTGTTTTTGTCCTTACATGCTTCATACCACAACCACCTCATGAAAAGAAACAACGCCTCAGACGATTCTATCGATATCCATATCAGTCGGTGTAGCAGCGAAAGCAGCAACGCTGCTGACAAGAACTGTCGAATTGTAGCATGAGAAATTTGGCAAGACCAGCAATAAGAAGAAATAAAAGATGTCATCTTCGTCAACATATTAATATGTTGACGAAGATGACCTCTTTTATTTCTTCTCATAAGAACGTCAACAACACCAAATCAGAATTCCCACAAGACCAGCAATACTGGTGACGGAAAACGCGAGTGCTTTGATGATAATAGTGTCAATGGTACCAGCAGGTAAGCATGGAAGGCAGCAACACAGATTAACAGAACAGCTAACGGTATAATTGCTGTGCTATCAACGGGCAGGGGTAACAACGAAGGCAACAACTCTGGTGAAGAGAACGGCGAGGACGTGGATTATTGTAGCGGTATCAATGAAAACTAGGGAACGGATTTCCATGTAATTACATGTTTTTATAGGAACTAGATACCTGCATTGAATAATGCTTTTTAGACTTTACAAGACTTTCTGAATGAATTAGAACTATTTTTATTTTAATATTTTGGTATAATTACATATTTATGTATTACTAAATATTTCGTTATATTTTAATTCATTTATACGTCGAAATGGAATTTTTCAGATGCGCGTTTGCGATGTACTCGTATGTTATCATATGGAATCATCTTTCTTACAAATCAAAAGTAATGGTGCTGCGGTTCTATGACCACCATATCTTCTCAATGAATTGTTAAACTAACCCACCCCCGTTTAAGCGTACTCGAAGTAAAGGACGAGCGGATTTTTGTGAACAAGTAATTTTAACCCCGTGCTAGCTAATGTTTCAAACAGCACATTCATTACATTCATCACAATAAATTCCGTTCCCTAATGATAACAACCGCATTACACTTGTGAAGAGAACGGCGAACGCCTGACGATTTTAACGGTATCAATACCATCAACAGGGGTCGCAATGAGGACGACAACACTGGTGAAGAGAATAGTAAACGCCTTGAAGAATGTAGTGGTATCAACAATTCTGCGGATTCCACAACGAAGGCAGCAACACTGGTAATGAACAACTAAACGCCTTGCCGATTTCAACGGTATCAATAAACCAGCAGTGACAGCAACGAGGACAACAACACTGGTGAAGAGATTGGTGAACGTCTTATCGGTATCAATAATTCAGCAAAAGCAAACCAAAAGCAGCAACACTGCCGAAAAAAATGCCGAGCGCGTTTGTTTTAAGGTACTCTACGCGCACGTTTTCTTGAGCCTCGGAATATGTACCCCCACTCCTTTGCCAATATTTGTTGAATTAAGAATAGATGATAGGATCGAGCGTTGTAGACAAATTATGATAACCAGAAATGTTCGCCCCCGAGTAATAGAAATTATTTTACATCTAAAAACGAATTAAAAATTGATATAAAATTCTTTTTGTCAAAATAACCAAACTCCCCACTCCTCTCGCAACTAGCGAAGCAAGGGCTCAAGAAAACGTGCGCGGATAACATCAATAAATCGGTGGAGCAGCGACGAACCCAGCCGCCGGGGCCGCGGCACCCAGTGCAGGGTTCATCAAAGGGGCCCCGCCACGCCCCGCCACGCCCGCCACGCTCCACGGGCAGCTGCGCGCAGCACGCGGAGGCATCGCGCCCTATTAGCCTAGCGCCGCGCCGCACCGCGCAGTGTCCCCAAACGCTCCCCAAGACGGGCAAAAAAAAAAAAAGTTGAATCCGATTAGGTGGCTCAGGGCATCAACTGATGTCAGTGTAGTGCCTCTGGCTGGGAGGTCCTAGGATTCGAGTCCGGGCGATGGTAGAATTTTACTCTCTGGTTACATGTGGGCGTGCACACATGTGGGCACGCAAGGTCTTACTTTCATTGTACAGTAATCCACTTTAAATTCAATTGAGATATTCTGGTAAGAGGGAAATAGATTAGGAGATCGTTGCAAAGGATGGTGTGCCAAATTTTTATGGTGAATGGCAGAGGTCTTTCGGAAAGCGTGTTCGGATTCGTATAGTACTTTCTAGCCTAAATGTAAGATGGTGGTTTGTTTCTTTATTTGATTGATGTTTCTGGGCACGTCAACTGCTACGGACGGGGAAAGGTGGCTCAGTGTATCAACTGTGTCACTGCAAGATCTCTGACTGGAGGTCCTCGTGTTCGAGCCCCCACGATGGTAGGATTTTCTACACTGACTACATAGCCTGATTCAATTCAGACGATGTCTGGAGAAGAATTCTAGCGGCCGGCTGTTCTGATCGGTAATTTTCCGTGGTTTCTCCGATCAACACCAGGCGAATGACGAAGCAGTACCCTAACAAACGACCCACGGACCCCGCGCGAATTTTCCATCTTCTTCCTGGTCACATCCTCACTCAACAGTTACACACACACTTACACTTACATGCCACAAATGTCGGGAGGCCAGTCAGGAGCTTAGAGCTTGGCCCGGCTGGGACATTGCCCCGCTTGAGGGAAATACTTGGTTGGGAAACCATCAACGCCGACGTGTATGTCGGCGCCGGATCTCAACATCCAGCGGAAGAGGAACATCGCCACGTCACGGAAAAATATTTACTTCACTAACGGTACTAATGACGATAGCAGATGGCAAGCCCGGAAACACGAATCAATCAAACAATCCTAGTCACGCACATTATCATCGGAGGTGGGAGAGTTGCGCGGGCCGTCTCCGCCATTTCGACCCACTGTGCGTCGCCCTGTCGAGTGGACCGCCGCGTGCCTACGTGGCTGCGCACTTTTGTCGCGACGACGTCGATGGCGCGGACGCGTGCGGGAGCAGCAGGCAAAGCGCTCGACGCACAGGGCTTTAAGAAGTGTCGGGAATACAAGGGAAAGGTTACTGGCGCCCAACCACCCTCAGGATGATCTTGGGTTTGGTTTGGTTTGTTTTTTTCGTGTTTCCGGGCGCGTCAACTGCTTTGGTCATTAGTCCCGTTAGTGTACTGCATGTTTTTCTCGGGAGATGGCGGTGGTCTTCCCCAGCTGGATAGCGAGATTCGGCGCCGACCTACCGTCGGCTAGTGGGGTTTCCCCCTAACCAGGACTCTCCCACTAGCGGGGCACCGCCCCAGCCGGGACAAGCTCTAAGCTCCCGACCGGTCTCCCGGAACATGTGGTAGTGTAGAGCATGTTAGTGTAAGTGTGTGTGTAAGGGGAGAGGATAGGACAGGGAAGAGGAAGGACAGATCGCGCGCGGTCCGTGGCCCGTTTCGTAGGGTACTGCTCCGGCATTCGCCTGGTGTTGATCGGAGAAACCACGGAAAACTACCGATCAGAGCAGCCGGCCGCTAGAATTCTCCTCCAGGCAGCGACTGAATTCGACCTAGCTGAACAGGTTGATCTTTGGTTTGAAGACAATTTCACCCGACTGAGGCATGAAAATGTGGTTAGTTGTGTTATTTGAGAGGATGTGAATTGAACATTTTTCCAAAGGGGAATGTTCGTAATTTCAGGGAAGGTTGTAACTATGAGTGAAATGAACATCATCTTCGCTAAAGCAGCATAGTAAGATTGAATCCTAAGAGCATAGGCGCACTCTGCATAAAAAAATGGGAACCAAGTGTATTTCTGGGCCCCTTTTCCCCGTGAGTATTTTTTATAATTACATTTGACATACTTGACTGTGAACAAATAAAATAGAATGCAAGGAGAATTAAATTATCCCTTCCCTATTAATAAATACAAATAGTTTTATGTTGAACTATTTATAAAGCTGCCCGACATGGAAGAGCCTTTTCCCAATATGTGGTATTACAAATTCCATAACCGAGTGTGTTTGGCAAATCAATTGAAATTGTAATTAATTATTCTGTTATCACCTCAGCTCTCTCTGAAGTAACTTAAATTTTTGAAAATATTAAAAATATGTAAATGTGAAGTTAAAAAGGGGGAGAATCATAGATTGAAAATGTTTACGGAAATAAAATGTTTTATAATGTACGGCCCTTTGAAAACGTTTCGGGGACCGCACCTCCCGCCCTCCACTGTGCAAGCCTACGCTTAAGACTGCTCTAGCGAAAATGTTCTTTCCTAATTTTCCTTCATTTGAAGATACCGGTGTGCAAACGATAAATGAGACACTTAGACGTGGCTTAATTCTGATCCGGTAGGGTCAGATTTCTATTTTTCCAGCAAGGGACATGAAAACTGGGGACATAATACAGTGAGAGACAATTCTCGACATCTTCTCAGCAATTTGCACCCTGCTTTTTGTTTTTAAAATTCCCTTTCTACGCTTTACGAATTAGAACCAATTAGATTGAATAAAACACTGAAATAATATTGAGTGTACGGAAAGTAATGTAGGTTAGATGATTATACTAAATAATTATGTTTTAACGCGAATATTTTTTTCATAAATCCTCTCCAAATTGTGTATGAATTGTAGTTCATTGGTTTCTCCTCTTATATGAATTACTAATGTATTACACTTAATAATATAAAGTTGCTCTATTTTTTCTGAAAATGTATCATGAGATGAAATACACTCCAAAGTTAGGGAAAGAAAACTACCCTTTTGATTTTTCTAATACATAAAGAAACTACGAACATGCATGTACATGGCAAAAGAAATGATATGGTATCGCCAAATTCATATTCAATATACTAAGAGAAATTCTTACATACATTGCAAAAACGAAAAACTATTTTTTAGTAAAAGTTTCACATAATTGCCGTTACAATGCGAAATTCTTTCCAATTAATTCAGCAAAGTAAATAGCTATATTTATGTGATATTTATTAAAAGTCACATTAACCTAGTTTAAATTATATTTCAGGAATTATGAATAATTATATTTACCCAGTACTTACAAAACTATTAAGAGCGGTTTTTTGCATGTTTAAAATCGATTAAGATATTGATGTTAATCTCGCTATAAGGGGACAAATGTTTGTTTCGAAAAAGGAGTAGAAGACGTTTTAATTGAACGTTCTTCATATGCAAACTTTTTAGTATACCCTTGCTCATAGATTAACACTTATTTTCCACAAATCCTTCTGCAATACGCACATGATGCACAACAAGGTACACCAATGTTGCTTACACCTTCCAAGATACATATGCAGGCACATTCGGTTGGAGTAAAATGGGGAAACGGGAAAATAGAAGTAGAGTTGGTCGATGGCGTGACGTATGCGATGGCGTGGCATGGCGATGGCGTGGTCGTGGCGTGGCGAAAACAGATGTAGAGTTGGTCGAGGTACGGCGAGCTTTCGTTACAATGGGTAGCCTAAAACCGTGGTAAAGATCTCCTAAATAAGGCGCATTCTTTACTACTACCTCTCTTCCATAAGTGTTGCCTAAAGTATTTTTATTTAGCGGGAGATCCACAGGTGGCATTTGACGTAAGAACATTCAAGACTAAACTGACGTAGCCCTTTTTTACTTAAAACCCGATTGCAAAATTTTCACTCATTTTCATCCGAACTAAATGTAAAATGTTAACAATTTTATTTATGATTTTTTGACTTTACATTCTACATTTGCGGATTTTCCTACATACTAAACGCACTTGAAGTGGATGGGTTTTTCGGAAGAACTACGGGTCTCTCACTGACCCTCAAGCAAAACGTTTTATTCCGTTCATTAGTGTTTAAACATTTCCATTTTATTTTCCGAATATTTAGAACAGGATATAAAATTAATTCATCTGAATTTGTGAAAATGATGAATGAACACTCTGTGATTCAAGGGTAGCTCTACGTTGGAAAGTACACAAAGAATATTTAATGTGGGAAGTTTGTCAAAATACGACTATAAATCGTTACGAGCGTTACTTTAAAGCGAGTGAGAACTGCATCGAAATCTACACTTCTGGAGTAAAGTGTAAATGTTATTCAGAAATTATGGTCAACTGAATTACGTATTTTCGCTTTTGGATTATTCCTCCTCCAACGTGCAATCTCTAGAATTCAACAAGTCCTCCCCTGCATCTTAGTACGAAGTTAAAATATGTTTCATTCGAAATACAGGAATGGAATTACAAACTTGGGCGAATCATGGTCTTGAAAATTAAGAACATCATGAGTAATTAATGTTCAGACAGTCTTATAATTATACACCATCATCATCACCACAGAATTTTAACACTATGAATAGTTAATCGAAAAATATATTGTAGCACCTTTGTTTTTTGTTACATTACATAACCCGAGTTTTATTTCTTATCAGACAATGAATTAGTAATACCAACGATTTTCAACGCATATCGAAGATCCATAAATGAGTTTCATTTTTACTGCATATATTTTCTTTTGGAGCTTAAATAAATATAAGTCTACTTCTTTGATAAATAACACACGCAGTTTGTTGGACATTCCTTTTCACTGAAAGATGCTCTGCACCATACACACAGATAGGAACGAGTGTGAACGGTTTCATTGTCCACAGATGAGTATGCATCAAGTTTTTCCACCCAGTTTTTTTTTTCCTGCAATCTCCATATCCGTCTTATTTGAAACAAAACCGCAAATGCTGCCTCTTATGGAAGCAACATGCTTTTAGAGCCGCCTTGGAACTGTAGTAAAAATGTTCCTGAAATGAACTGCAATTTTTTCCCCACATGAGACGCTCTTTATTGGCTGAAGCGTGCTCAACATATGGGTTCTATGAGAAGCTGCAGCCAAGCGGATATTGTGGTTTCCTCCGAGTAAGCGACGTTCCATGTACGATACGATCTCGGCAAGATAAATAGATTTCCCAAAAAAATCTATGCGTCACCTTACGACCCGCACGCATCGACGGGTTGTTTTTACACCACGAATAAAAATGCACGATCCCTAGCCGGGGCGTCAGTTTACTAAAGGATCTTTTACAGGCAATTTTATTATCAGTCAAAAAACTTCATTAATGTAAAAAGTCATATTTTTCCATTTTTCTGAAATACTTCATTTTTCTTATTTTAACGATATAACTCTACCAAATGTTAATTTTCATTTCATACTTTTAAGGTAATCTATGATTACTAATAAAGCCTATTGGCTATTATATACATTTACATTGTGTTATTGTCTTGATCATCGCTTTCTGAATTAATCATCTTTTCCTTTTTTCTTACCAACCTTGTTTTAGAAGGTTCAGAATGATTCATATAAGTCGACCAATGATTCATATAAATGGAAGTCCAAATCTTGAAATATTTTTTCCCAATTTTTTATTAGTCAATCTGAAGGATTTAAAGATCAAATTGTACCATTTGACGTTCAATCAATCAAAAGTTGCAATCATAACTCAACTGTATTTTAAGATGTAAAGTTATACAATTGTATTTACACAGACTTACAAAAAACGTCGTAACGGTTTGCTAAGTTTTACAAAAAAGGTTGACAGCCAATAACTAGTAGTATTGAATTGATAAAAACTCCTTAATCTTCTCTAAAGAAGCTTAGAAATAGACGTTATTGACGAAAATTCAGTGCCTAGTGGCCATTGGATCGTGGGTAAAAAATTAATTCATGAAATATTTGATTGTTGTAAAGCAAGTATGCCAAGGAAGTCTTTACCAATTGTATTAACTAGAACATGAGTTCTCGGCGAATGCCCCACAAATCCTATTCTTAACGTCGAATAAAATATTTTTGCAGTTTTTCCCAACACACTGGCCCACTTAGCTAATAGGCTGACATCTGGAACAGGTTCTCTCTTCGATTCTAAAGTAACACGAGTTTGTGTGTCAGTCCTAAAACTCAAGACATAAAACCAAGACGGTCGTAAAACTACAGCAAAATGTAAACGAACTTTTCACACATCAGGACGCGAAATAGTCATGTCTGTTCTACGGCCAATTCGAAATGTAATAAATATGTGACTTCTTACAAATTAATGCTGTTCGTTTATTGTTTGAACATGAATAAAAGGGAATCTACTTCAACAAAGCATCAAGATGTCGAAGGTTTTGTGAAACTGGGTCACATGAAAACGAACCGAGAGGGAGAAGACTCACATCGTGAAAGAGAACCACTAGTTTGAGTGAAAATCACAATTGAAAAAGAGCTACATCCTTATTTAAAAATATGAGTTAAAGAAGATAGTTTTAAAGGATCATCTACATTTATTAAATTCCCTTATCTGCACCAAAGAAAAATTTTCAGTCTGTGTCGACGCCTAAATTGCAGAAAAGGTACCACAAAGGAAAATGGTCTCTAATCTCGTCCTTTTGTACTGAAACAATTCTAGACACAATCGACTAAGAAGAAAATCCATGGTGATACCGATTTCAGGTCTATTGGAATCGCTAGTAATTTAATGTTTATAAAGAGTCTACAATTCCATCAGAAGATTTTTCACCAGTTATTCCCCGTTAATTTCATTATCACGTATTTTATTATAATTATTATAACTACAGAAGTGCGCAGTCTTTCTTTCCAAATCACTAGCGTTTCAGTAAGTTGATGGAAGGGCAGAATTTCTTTGTAGTGATGTCAACAATCCTAGTAACTCTACTCACCTCATGATTAACCGTTAGAATATTGAAATCCGTATTTCAATTTCCTTTTCATTTATTTAGAGACATGAGAACAGCATTAATTTACTCTGATCTTCTTTTGAGGATATTTGATATTCTGCGAAGCACTCTGCATCTCTAAAACTCTGGAAGCACAATGCCTTTCTTCTGAGGATTACGAAACCCTTTGTTTCGTCCATATTTTATTATGTCAATATTGCTTTCTAGGAGTAGCAACCCTTCGGAAAAACGTGGGAGGTTTCCCTCTCATCTGTTCCACCAGAACAACCACCGTTGCCGATATTATCCACGCACGTTTTCTTGAGCCCTTGCTTAGCTAGTTGCGAGAGGAGAAGGGAGATTGGTTATATTGACAAAATAAATTTTATATCAAATTTGTAGTTCGTTTTTTCCATGCAAAATAGTTTCTATTACACGAGAGCGAACATTTCTGGATTTTGTCTACAACCCTCGTTGCTTTCATTTATTCTTAATTCGACTAATGTTGGCATCGCAGTGGGGATAGATATTCGGGGGCTCAAGAAACCGTCGCGTATAATACTGCTTTATCCACGGTTGCCATCACAACCGTTGACGATTCAGGCTTCGGAACTGTCTGTCATCACTCGTGCATTCATTTTCAGAGTAGTTATTGCCACTCATAGCAAGCTCACATAAAAGACTCAAAATACGAACAAGTTACATAATAGTTGTTTATGCAACAAGTTTATAATGTTAAGCTTTATTGCATGAGTACATGTTTTGAAAATGAGCGACATTAGGAGCTAGATTTGTACGAATGCAATAATTAAAATAATAATAATTTGTACGAATAATAATTTGTACAAATAATAAATATTATGCATACGAATGAAAAATTATGAACGAGTTGTGTACGCTAGTTTTTGTATAATAGCATTATAAATTTATAAGTTAATCAAACTTAATTTTGCGAAACAACTTTCAACTTTTTGGTGACGTCTCAGGTAGTGCACGTCTCGGGTAGTGGACATCTGTGCGAGAAATTGTAGTCGGCTGTTCCAATTACCGCTACCTTCCCACGATTCCCGCACTGCGATTGGTTGAATGTGTGATGACGCAAACATCCGCGCCGTACATGCTAATAATCATCTTTGTGCAGTAATATGCCCTTTTATGAACGACTCCCCTTTAACAGAAAAGGTCGTTTATAATCCTGATATATAAAAAATAAATATTCTTAGGATGGTTACGTTGTATTCTTCTCACTGCGTCATTTCATTGTATTTCGTTTCAAATTTATTAAATGTGATTGTTACGGATAATTCAAGCAATTTTTGTCGGTTTAACATTTCCAAGTAGACATAATTCTTTAATACAACTCAATTTTTTTAGTTGTATTCATTTTACATTACAACACTAACCCAAGTTATACAACTGTTTCCTCACCAGCTACTTGAACTATTTCTGTCATGCTCCATTTTGATAATTTTTCCTTGATCCACTTCTATTGCTGCCTCTTTTGACGCCGCCTTCTCTGCTATCTCCACTCTCTCTTCTCTAATTCCTGCTACGTATGTCGCCTATGGAATATCGCTGTTTCGTCCCATACCTCGCTCCGTTCCTCATAATTTAAAACATCCATCGACTCAACGTTTGTCATTTCGACTGACACTGTTTTCACAAATTTTCTCCCGCTATCACCGCGATCTCTTCCTCTTGCACCACCACAACCATAGACTAAAGAGGTATACATCTTTACTCTATGCCACAACCATAATCACAATTGCATAACGAGAAATACATCCACCTGCATCACTCGCTCCACCAATAAAGCGCAATGCCCTCTGTCACATCCACTACTACATCCAACCATTCCTCCAACATCTAACCTCTCCACCGCAATCTCTTGTCCCTCAGAGAGGAAAGAGAATGTCTTCCCGCTATTAATAATTTCCTCCTAAGGCTGCCCCAAACACCACCACCTTCATATCTAAATTCGGTCCCCCCATTTCCACCACCACCCCTATTCTCTCCCATATCCACCGTTACTCTTTTCCTCTACATTTTCAAGTACCTCGCAGTCTTTAACATCCACCAATAAGCTACCTCAACATCCACTATCATTCCGAAACCTTCCACCTCCGTTACCTTCACATTCAGAGTTACATCCCACCCCTCCACAGCACTGCTGCATCTAAATCTTCCGCTCCCTTCTTAATTCAAATTCCTTCCCATTAATGTTCTCGAAATCTCGACATCCGTTCTCCATCATCATATCATCATCATCATCATTATGTCTAATCCTTGCACCTCCACTACATTCTCATCTTCAGCTACCTTCAAGTTCTGCTCACCCACCGCTATCTCCAAACTCCCCACATCCACCACTACTTCCACCCCCCCCACATCCACCGCTACCACCCCCCACATCCAGCGCTACCCCAACCTCCCCTGTATCCAGAGCTACTTCCAAATCCCCCACATCCACCCTATTTCCAACCCCCCACATCCACTACTACCTCCAAACCCCCAACCTTCAAACTCTCCGCAACCATCTCTACCTCCAAACTCTCTTCATCCACTTCCACCTCCAAACCCCCACATCCAACGCTACCTCCAACCCCCCCCACATCCATTGCCACCTCCAATCCCATCCCATTCACACCTATTTCCACCCCACCCTCCATGAACTACCCTGAAACCTTGCAACTCCCCACATTCACTTCTACCTCCAAACCTCCCACACCAATCCGCCACCTCCGGCGTCTCCGGGGCCCCGCGGCGGCGGAGACACGACGCGCCATCGCGCCGCCCGCCCGCCCGCGCCGCCTCGCCTCGCCTCGGCCGGCCTCGCATCGGCGGGCGGGCGGGCGGCGCGTAGTATCGACAACTCCGCAAGGGCGCCCTCGCCCCGCCCCCCGCGCGCCGGCACGCCCCCGGCCCCCCCCCCGCCGCGAGGCGACGCGGCGCCGGCTGTGGGGTTGCCACACCTCCCGGGCCGATCCGGTGTCTCCCGCGGTACGCTGTTGCCTCCGCTCCGCCCTCCACGACTAATTTAAGGTTGGAACGTACACTGTCAAAAATTTCCGCATTACTTTAGTGTAAATTACATTAAAGTAGCTATCATCAACACACATTAAATTTAATCGACACATGTACATTACCATGCAAGAATCAATGCTGTATATCTGCCATATCTAGAACGAACGAATGAATGAATGAATGATCTTGATGGACTGGTGATTATGAATATACGTAATGAATGATGGGTGTTGGGGGAAACGAGAGAACCTCTACATTAAATCTACAAATATTTTAAATTCTGCATTAAATTTAATATATATATGAAAGTTCTTTTCAATGTACAAGGTTGCAATAAGTTTCATGTATGTCATTAAATCTAAATTTACATTAGATTTAATGACATTTCTGACTGTGATACGGACTTTCGGAAGACCGTTTGGACCTCAGGGGGTTAGGAAGCTGCTCAAACTTAGAAATTTTACGAAGTTTTCAAGCTCAACTTCTGAAGGGGGCTCCACACATTCGTTATTGGGCGAGTAGCGAGCGACCGCTCGCCGAATGCCGAGTAGTTTGAGTGGGGGTCGTCGCTATTTGCCGAACCACGAACATTCAGTATTCGCTTTAAGGCGACTCCACACATTCGTTATTCGGCGAGTAGCGAGCAACCGATCGCCGAATCCCGAGTAGTGTGGATGAGTTGCTTGCTATTTGCCGAGTAACGAACGTTCAGTGTTCGCCCTACCCACCGCGTGTCGGTCTTTTGGACACATTAAAGGGAGCGAACATTCGCCGAACACGTCAGCTGCTCCGAATTGGGCGAGCAGTAGTTCGCTGCTCGGCGAATGCCGAATGTGTGGAGCCGCCTTGAGATCAGCACAGTTGTATGTAAGAAATAATGTTTTCCATCAAGATTTAAAAATACCAAGAGTAGCGACAAGTATGATAATGGGAAGCTTCAAATATTATCGAAGACTAGAAAAGCACCCATATCATGAGGCAAATGAACATTGCAAATCTTGGTACAAAAAGACAAAATGAGGGTAAGCCACTGCATTTCAATCCATAGATTTTACTTACAATTTCTCATTTCGGCCATCATTGGTTGACTTCTTCAAATATTTCGGTGTACAATAGACGATTGTTTCAATGTTACGAATGTGAGCAAGTTGCAAATAAACCTAAAATTGAAAAATATACATGGTGCGACCTGCGTTTTCAGAAAAATAGCTTCAAACGGGTCTCATTTTGGAATTTAAAAAACAAGTTTGAAATGTAAAGTTTGCATTGTGTTTCATGGCATGTATTCTCGGGAAATTGTTGAAAGGATCAAGAACTACATGCCATTTTTATGTATTCGAAATATTTACAATTGCATTGCTTTTGTAGAATGTTTCCGAAACTTTAACTCACTTTTTAACGACAGAGCCTCTAACATCCTAGCGCAAGTAAATAAATGAAGGTTTTCGAAACCGTCATGTCTGGGGAAACTTTTCAATTACATCTCTCGAATTAAACTCAGATAAAAGAACTGTAATTGTCAGATTCGATTTCGGTTTTTGTGAATATTAAAACCAAAATAATGATTTTGTAAAAACTAGGGCATTATTAGACTCTTTCATATAGCCTGGCCCTCTTAACTACAATTCTCGGAAATGCAAGCGTTCAATGCAGGAGAAGTAGGAATTAATTCCAGTTGCTCTTGTTATATTGAAAGTGATTCTAAGAAGGGAGCTGAAACGATTAAATTAACAATTTTGACGGTATATTGAGCGTTGTACTGATTAATATTTTTCCTCGAAACAAAATACACAAATTTAAGGTTTTGACTGAGATAAGAGCAAAATCGCAACTGATCAAAGATTTCCCAAATCGCATAATACAAGTTTTAAATTCAAAATACTTGCCAAATGCTCCAAAACACGCGGAAATGCAAAAAAAAAAAAACAAAAAAAAAAAAACACTGCATTATGAAGCGCTCTAAAAAGTAATTTTAAAGTATTAATTACCTTCTATGTGTACTGTGTAATTCTAAAAGGCTAAACATACCTCTAACAAGAATTGCACTTCAGCTTCTGGGTCAATGAACCCAATCTCGATCATGTTTTTCGTTCATTTTCCCTTGATGCATAGAGCAAAATGTCGATGCCCCTTGTTTTGCTCCTAATCATTTCGTGATCAGTACCATCAAAAATCGTTCAAGTTCTCGCGGTAGCGAGTCACTTTCTTCACGTTGGGCACGATAACAGACAAGAACCACAATTTGTAGCTCACTTGCCGACACAAAGGGTTTTTATTATATGAGAGCGCATATTTCTTGTATATCCTCCAATCACTGTTAGTTATGTACGGCAAGAAAATTTAAAACGCAGTTGTACAAACAAATAAAAAAAACACTTTTATATTATAAAAATATGTATTACAAAGTTTCGCCAAAACCCATCGTTGCTACCATTATTCAGAATATTGTACTTAGATTAAATATAAGAGTGTGGGTAGGGAGATACGCAGATCAACAAAACGTGTTCTGAATCGACGTACATAGAATTTCTCCAGGATACATAAATCAGTTTTTAATATTTAAAAAAAAAAAAAAATTAAATAAACATACAAGCCTCGACGTGTATCTGTTAACCGCACCATCTTATCGAGAGTGTGAGCGGAATCTCAAAATTGTCTCAAATTCGAATAAAATAAATTAAAATGTTCTGAAATTTTATTAATTTTTCGTGTAGTATGTCACTGTTAATAATAGCAATAAACACGCTAACACACAATCATGTATGAGCCGTAGAATTTAAGTATAGTTTACGTACTATTGTAACTTCAAAAACCAATAGAAAATAGGATAGGAGTTTTGAAAGCTAATGAACCTACCTCCTTTTACCTACTATTTGTCAATTTCTTGTGTTATGAAAGTGACAAATAAATGGGGTGAAATGTTGCTGAGTAAAATGTAATTATCTAAATATTTCTGTTACATACATATATAATATAGTTTTATAAACGGTATGTCACATTTAATCGTTAAAATTTGTAGGAACGATAGTTAAATACAGTAAATCATATTCAATAGTAATCACGATTATCATACGATTTGACTGTCGCTGTTGTATGATTATATCTTTGATCCCTGTGAATAAACTGATAAGTCATAAACACTTAATTTTACAGGCGAGCAAAACACAACATTTAAATTAATTAAATCAGAGATTAATAATATTCAAACAAAGGCGATATTGAAACAAAACTATTTTTATGGAGGTTTTGTTTGAATATCATTAATATCTTATTTACAGCATTAGTTTAAAGTGTTTTTTTGCTCCCCAGTCAAATTAACTTTTTTGACTTATCAGCATATTCACCGGGGTCAAAGATATTGCGTCCTTGGGTCCATTCCTGTTCTGTCAACAGGTAGTTGTCAGTACAAATATGGCATAAGACGTGCTTATATATCTTTTTAGAAAGGTAAACTCGAAATGATTAATATCAATCGTAGGACAGGTACACATGTTCTTCATTGCATTTCTCCTGTAACAAACATTGCACTACGCTTCGATTTTTCTGCAATGGCCGTTCACATGACCTCACTGTTACACCTCCTGCCTTATAAAATGATGTTTTTTTTTTTAAACAGTGGTAAGCAGATTTTTGAGGCCATGAGCTCCGTTTGAGACGGATGTTCGCGAATTCATCAAAAAGGTTCATTTTTTATGGCAGGAGGTGTAGCAATGAGCGAATATGATCGGACACTATCGAAAAATCGAAGTATAGTGCAGAAGTAACGAAACAGCATTCTGATCTCAGTACATTCTCGTCCTAGCAATCACGACATCACCATCTATCATGAACTGAGTGATACAGAAAAATGCTCAGACGATCTTCAGAAGCAATTCATCTGTTCATTTTCTCGCAATAAGCTGGAGAAACGTGTCTGGACGTCCCCGACGCCTGATGAGTGCCATCCGAAGCCATGTGCGCGGGCTTCAACCTGCCAGCTCCTCAGCGACCGATCGATTCGCCCAGCAGGAAGCGGCGTAAGACGACCCTTCGGTCGAAAAGTGGACGCGCGAGCACGAGGAGGGTGCAGAGCGCGGGGCGCGGGGGGAGGGGGGCGCGGAGGAGGAGGAGAGGACAACGCACGTGTCGCAGTCTCGTGGCCTTCAGACTGGCCCCTCCCCTCCGCCTTCCCCACCACCAGCGCCGCGCCACCGGCGGCGGCCCGCTCCCGCATGGAACGGTGGCGGTGGCGGTGGCGGTGGCGGTGGCGGTGGTCGTGGTGGTTTGGGAGGGTTGGGGCTGTGGCAGGGCGGTGATTGTGGTGTGAGGTAGGGCAGCAGGAAGGGAGGGCGGCAGGGGGCGGTGGAGTGGTAGGGGGGAGGGAGGGGACGGGGACGGGCGGGAGGGACGGGAGGGACGGGGACGGGACGGGACGGGAGGACGGGGACGGGGACGGGACTGGGGACGGGACGGGACGGCGGGATGGGATGGCGGCGGCCCGCCATGGCGGTGGCGTAGCAGAGGTGATATAGACGGCGGTGGCGTCTTCAGCGGCGGAGGCGGCGGCGGCGATTGCGGCGGTGGTGGGGGCGGGCGCGGGGGCGTCGGGAGCGTTGGCGGCGGCTGGACCAGGTATACACACACTCACACACGCACCCCTGTGCGTTGCGGTCGTCGCGCTGCGCCTACTTGTGCGCGCAGACTGCCGCCGCCTCCGCACAGTGGGCCAGAGCGCTCATGTTCATGTTGGCAACTAAACCCAAACGCGGGTATACAAATATGAGGCGCACCAAACAGTAAGTTTCCCCAGGTTCTCAAAAAAATAAATAAAACACAATTTCATGGAAAAACTTTAATGTAGCAGATGGACAATTTGTCCATGTAATCAGTCAACAAAATAGTCCAATATACAACATCGTAAAAGTGAAAATACGGCACATTATATCCCCAAAATTTAAAATACAATATTATTATTGAAATTAATTAAAATAACTTTAGGCGAAAAAATTGTAAGTTGTGAAAACATATCTAAAATAGTGTTCGCTTTTGTCACACGATTCCAAATATAAAAATAACCATTGCTGGTATGAAATTATGAGAATCTAAAAGCCTTCAAATAGTTAATTCGTTTCGTTATTAACTCGAGGACGAATAATAAATTATTTCGTATTAGAAGTTGAATTTTCAAGCTCTCCTGATATGTTAATACTTATATAATTTAAATACCCCTTTTTTAAATTTTTTTGCAAAATTGTTTTTATTTATGTATCACAATTCGTATAAAGATAAAACGTGCCCAGACCAAATAATTTAAAATTGATTACTAATTATTGGAAAAGACATATTCTCTGAAATTAAATTAGGTAATTTAGTATACAGTAGGCATTCACTTAAAATGCAAATGTAAACATTTAAGTAAATATTTTTCATCCTATTATATCACCTATTAAAGTAATAGAAAATAAAATATCCTAAAATTAAATTTTAGCTAGCAGAGAAAAATGATTTATGAATCAGAGATACGTAATCTTTCAATGAAAATAACACAAAGATTCCAGTTTTCGAATTTGTATCAAATTTTGCTGCATTCGAGATTTCGGAGACACCAACTCTACTATATATCTGAAACGGGGAACCTATTAATTCTACTGTATTATTTAATTCTTGCAAATGTTTAAAAATAAAATCTGCCCAGACGAAATAATTTTAAGGTTTTCATTAAAATTGAAATGTAAATACAAAAATTTTTAATCATATCGCGTTACGTCTTCATTAAAGTAATAGAAAAGTAAATTTGTTAACAACGCTATATTTCAGCTAGCCGAGTAAAATACTGAACTCATTTAAGATTCATAATAGTCCAGTGAAATTAATAAAAAGTTCGTATTTGCCAGCTTTGAATCTGTATCAAATCTCGCTGTTTTCGAGATTTCGCGTAAGCCTCATACAAGGAACCTCATGATCCCGGCCTGTCGTCCATCTAGAAGGAAATATCGGACCACTGTGCGAGAGTGCCCGCCCCCATCGGCACCCGCTTTCGCCGCCGTCTCCCGTGAACGGGTTCCTGCCAGACGACCCTCCCCTTTGTCTCCCATGTTCCCGCCAGACGCCCCGCTGGATAGGATGTCGCCCTTCTTTATGCGCAACCCGGATTCATCCAGACGGTGCTGGTGGCGGTGGCGGCGGCGGCGGTGGCGGCGGCGGCGGCGTCTGGGCCGGCAAGGACGATGGCGGCCCAGACAAGGGCGGCGCGGCGTGCGCCATGACTAGGGAACGGATTTCCATGAAAATACATATTTTTACAAGAACTAGATACCAGCGTTCAATAATTTTTTTAGTTTGCAAGACATTCTGAATGAATTAGAACTATCTTTATTTTACATATTTTGGTATAATTACATATTTTAGCTATTACTATATATTTCGTTACATTTTTATATATTTATATGTCGAAACGAAACATTTCAGATGCGTGTAATGTATGTTACGGAATCATCTTACAAATAAATGTAATGCCGCTGCGCTATAAGTGTACTCGCTGTCAAGGACGAGCGAATTTTTGTGAAGAAAACTAATTTCAACTGCGTGCTTACTCATGTTTCAAACTGTCCATTCGTTATTCGATTGAAAACTTACAATTTTTTTTTACAGAAAATTATCTTACTGTGTTGTTCGAATTGGTGGTGGTGGTGGGGGATCCCTTTAATCCCCCCCCCCTCTCAGGGATCCATCACTGGCTACAGAGTACTACTATTCACTTGAACACTGCCTGCTCGTAAACAGTGTAATGTGTTTTATGAGAGTAATTTATACTTTGAATAAAATTCTTGTGTGTGGTGAAGTCTAGTGTGCAATTACTTCTGTAGAGGTAATCGGCACTCCGAATCCTTGTTAGTGCTGATCGGCGACGTTCTGTACTCTGAAAATGCTTGTAGAGAACAATTTTACACACAATAATGAATTTTTAGTTAAAATATTTTATATTTTTTCTTACATGTTTTGGAAAAAATAAATGCATATTAATGTATATATTTTGCATTTTTTATTACAACAAATTCCGTTCCCTAGTGATGACTATGAAGGTGGATATTTACTTAGTGCCGGCGCTAGACATGGGTAGATCGGGCAATCGCCCCGCAAGGAAAAAAGGGCACCTTGATGGGACTGACTAGAAAAAAATAGTAAAAAGTTGAAAAAGAAATTAGAACTCGAGAAAATCGTTAACGTAATTTTTTTAAGTCGCGGTACAGTAGTCTGATATTTCATATTTTTTTTAATTTTTTCCCTTAAATATTTAATTACAGTCATTATTTATAAGGTAGGTAGGATAGGAATAATCAAATGACGCTAACATTAAAATAGGCTCTACTTAAATTCGTATTATCATTTTGTGTGTTTAACAACAAGTGATTTTATTAAACACTAACTAAACACAATATTTTTAGCGTTTTAACATCACCATGGAAATTGTATTATTTAATTATTAAATACTTTCACTTAAAACTACTATTTACACTATATTTCAAAAAGCTTTTCCTAGCTCAAACGTAAATTTTGTTAATTGTTGAAATGAAATAACTCATATAGTTTATTGATGCAACTTTCACGTTTTTAGTTTTTTCAGGGGGGGGTATATTTCTTCATTGTCCAGGGCCAGAAATTGTCTAGCTCCGGTAGTGTATTTGTTGGGAAATGGCGTTGCATACATCTCAATAAGACCAAGTCACATCACGTACATTTTACCAATCGTAAAAGTGAGGCACTCCCAATAAGGATCAATGCAAAGTCGTTTCAGAAGCAAATGCAGCGAACTACAATTTAGATTTGGGTACGACTTTGGATTCAAAGCTGCACTTGAAGGAGCACGTCAAAATAAAGAAGGTGGAACTCAATTTGAAAATCAATAAAATGTAGTGGGTAATTGGAAGAGAATCTCAGTTGTCCTTTTATAATAAACTACTAATATTCCAACAAAAGGTAATAAAACCAATATGGACGTATGGCATACAGCTTTTGAATTTTGTCAGGAAAAGTCATGTGCATAAAATACAGAAAATTCAAAATAAGGTAGTGCGCAAAGTGCTCGATTCACCTATTTGTTTATAAATGAACCGACTGCATTGTGACCTAAGCATAAAGACAGCAGAAGAAGTAATTAAAGAGTACGCAGTACAACAAAAGCGACTAAGTACAAAAATGGTATCAAAACTTCTTGATTCTATAGGAAAAACAACAGGATTAAAAAGGAAGAAACCTACTGACATTCTGTAATGTGTTTTATTTCCTGAAATGAACTTTATTGATCTCTGGCGTTGGCCAAGTGTGTCACGAAAACTGTTAGTATTTATATTGTTAGATCTAATACTTCTTACATTAGTTGTAGTTGTGTTAATAAATAATTTAAAAATGGGCCTTGAAGAATGTTAATTGCACAAATTTTAGCAAAAGAATTCGGGGAATTGGCAGAGGCCGACGATCAATAACGGGGAAGCGAAATTATTTGTAATATTACAAAATATCGCAGAACAATGGGTAAAACTAGTGACATATTCATCTACTTATACATATGTTTATCGCTTAATGTTTTGCAGATCATTAGGTAGTAACTATTCCTTATGGCCAAATAAGGATAAGTATAGAAGAGCTCGACTATTCATTCAAGAGACTTTGGACAGACGTATGAAGTACTACTTGCGGACGGTTGATTTGAAAGCATTAGCGAAAAGAACAAGGATCTAGAGCTGTTAAACACATAACATTTTAATTGATAACTTTTGTTCATAAAAGCAAGATCAAATATTTTGCACTCTATACCTCATGGGATTTTGATTCTCATTTTACTGAAACTGGGACGACTTAGGTAATAACAACTAGCTGAACCTGTGTGATTACATGGCGACTGTACAAAAGTTGACCCTGAAAGACTGCAGAAATGTTACAACAGGAAAGTATTACATATATTCGATACGGATACCATTGCCCTTTAGTCTGGTCACTTAATTTTACACTCCCATACTAACCAGCTGGAAATAGGCGACAATTACCGACCTTTCAGAATATATATTCCCAAAATGTGGCTGTTTGTAACCGCTAACCAACTGTACGACTCACCATTTCCAATCCCCCAATTCTAAATTACGTAAATGTAACTTCTTTAAACATTCCATGAATGTTTTTAAAAATATTTAAATACACTTTTGGAATTCAAAATAAATTGTACAACTTACTTTTTTTGATACTCATTTATATTGTAATATTAATAATAAAATAAGCATGTTCACGCAGCAATCAACAAATCCCATGCCAAAATATCAGAACTATACCCGTTCATAAATCAACACTCAACGCTTAATAACAAACGCCACATTCTACTACATAAATATATTATCCTACCCACAATAACTCATAATTATGCCCAGTGTGGGGAACGGAGCTATCACCATACAAAAAATGCAAATAGTCTAAAATTAAGTTCTTAGTAAGTCAATTAAAGCTCCATGGTTTATACCGAACCATCCTAATCACACAGATCTCCAAAACGGTACCGTGCTAGAGCATATAAAAAAGTAGCAAATAATTTTTATTATTCACACTCTTCATCTCACTCCGCTCTGAAATTCCATCTAGATCGAACAACAAACATCCCAATTCGAATCAAATCCAAATTTCCCAAAGATATGCTTAAACTAATAATATAATGTAGAAACTTTCCCTTTTCCCTTCTTATTGTTCGACACGGCAATTCTAATAGTTTATCCCCCAAAATAAATATTAAAATTCAATAGCATCTAAAAGAAAACTAATTATTTAAATGGGTCAGAGTATTTAATCTCAATTTGTCGAGGAATGCCAAAATCCCAAAAAAAAAAGTCATCATGTAAAACTGAAATCCCTCGAAAGACCACAAATCGAACGAGAAGAAATAATTTTAAAACATAATCAAATAAAGAAAACTACGTAACTTAAATGTTCAACATTTTAACACAATTTTCAATTCGTAGCATAAGGTAATTTTGTTTAATTTACTTTAAACACACCATATTAACACAAAACTAGCAATAAAAATGTTAATTTTTCATTACCCCTGCCTCCTACAGGTTGGTTTTTGTCATAGTTGTGGGACCTCCTTCCTCCCTAAAATGACTTACATGGCCCGTGAAGGTAACGTCTGCCTTGCAAAACGTGGTTAGCAACACACTCACGCAGCCAGCACCAAATGCTCTTACCCCTTTCCAGACGGCTTACCCCGAGGACGTTTCAGCCGTAGAAAACGTTCTCTATTACCATAAGCATAACTACCAGTGATCTGCATATAGAAACGACTAGGTTGGCGGACAATGATCGGTGACTATAATAGCTTTATCTCTCCAAGTACGTGTTCCCCGCCTGCAATTGTAAAACATTCCCGGAAGTGATGTACGAGAATCGCTCTCGACGACAACGCTCTCTCTGTTGAGTAAGAGGCGTTATAAATGTCACAACAACATTGCGAGAGAGTAAGTTTTATTTCCTCGTGGTTTTATTTCTCCCGGAGATCAGATCGTGTCAGTGCGAAATCAAGGTGCACGCTAGGGAGGTAACGGACCTGTGCGACACATCTGTTTCCTTATTGGGAAGTCGTATCTAATTATCATTGAATAAAAAATGTAATGAACCTTGTGAGCACAATAGCACACACTTTCTCGGACTATTTGAAACTTTTCAAATTTTTCGAAAATTCAGAGACTTCAGAGAAAATTGAACCTGCGCCATTTTTATAAGAACACTGCCCACCATTCAAGAAAAACAATTGAAGCCGTTTTTGAGAAAGATCTTACCTTTAAAATAGCTTTTATTTGCAAGCAAAATTTCTAAACTATTCATGATATCATTTAATGATATATTTCAGAAGTACAGATATATTTCAGAAGTACAGGTTTTATTACTATAGAAATATTTGTGTTCAATAAGGTAGTTTAGGAAGACGCCGTAAAAATTTTAAAATTTGCAATTTTCGAATACGTAATAATTTATTGTTATACAGTTAAAATCTACATGTAACGTACATGAGAGAGAAGATAATTAAAAAAACATGAATTGTTTTCTTAATTTCTTCGAACTCTGCTGTAAACCATATACAAGTTGAATTATGAATATAGGTCGAAAAGAGTACTTTTTGCAATTACTATGAATTGTTGCAAGAAAACATTTGCTCCCGTGTAATAAAAAGTATCAGCTACAGATTTTGCCTTTGATATTATCCCTCTCCTACATGAAGGAATCGACTTGCCGCGAAAACATGGAGAACATTAATTGGAATAACTATATTCCCCAATAAACGCAGCATCCACTACATTATACATCATTGTTAAAATCAATATTCCTTTCCTTTTTAATACTCTAATTGTAGTTTAGAAAGAGTTATGCAACAGAAAAAAATTTACTTGGCACTTAAATTGTGTACTGATTACTATATGTGTTCTTGATACTATATGTGAATTTTTTCAAGTGAATTGTTGATATTGACACCTGATGAAGACGGGTACAACTCAATTGATATAATTATACGCATCTATATCTTTTGAAAGTAGGTTCCTCCCTGATCCGTTTCGAATTGTCGAGGGCATATTTTGTTTACGTACAGTAGGAAGAGAATAGGGCCTAAATGCGAACTGTGAGGGACTCTATGTGCAATCGGCAATGAATCGGAAAGGGGAATAAAAAATGTCACTTCATTCCAGGACGGTATTTCTACTCTCTGAGATCGTTGTTTAAGTTGGGAACATAACCCGTATTACAGGAAATTATTTCAAATATATACAAGCGGGAATTATCAATTTTGTCAGTATCATGGAGCAACAATATGAATTATTTCTTACCAAAGATTGCACGTTTTGTGCAGGAACATCATACTACGCAAGTAGTATGATATTCCTGCATCTATACTACGCAAGTAGTGTACGAGAAAGATAAAGCAATAAAAAAGAGACGAACGTCGTTAGCGAAAGTTTTGGAAAGTCCGAAATAGTATCAATATACAGTACATTTGGATAAAGTTTAAAACTTTTATCGGAGGTAAGTGAGAACTGTTTTGAATGAGATTTTTAGTTACCGCAAAACAGCTATTCATTAGTTCTCATAAAACGAGGCTGTGGTTGTGATAAATGCTGCATTACCTATTTTTCATTAACAACGAGAAACGATCAATGTTGCTGTAAACAATCACATCTATCACTACTTCATGTGCTCATTCAACTTAATATGTCATAATGTTTCGAATTGAAGAAATAATTATGGTAGTATAGATACCTCATGGCATAGTAATTTACGAAAAGAAAATTTACAATATTCATAATGTAATATCGTGTATGCATCCGAACTTCTTTCCGATTGCATTTCACACGATGAGATATATTTTTGTAGAGATTCCAGTCATTCATGTGTGAATATGTGAATGGATGTACAATAGGAAATGTATTTGAGCTTCAGGATGATTACCGCAATACCGTTGTGCCAAATTTTACAATGAAAAACAAAACGTTATGAACACTTCTTTCTACGAGATTTCCACAATTATACAAGTATATTTCAATGTTATGAAAATATACCCTCTATAAATATTTTTACTTTACATGTGAAGACGGGGAATATTTAATTTGAATGAAAAAACATAAGAAATTAGCACTGAAAAAGTTAGTGTTATTATTTTCGGTAAAGAATGTAAATTGTAGTAAAGTGGTCATTCTAAGTAAATGTGCTGAAAATGAAGAACAGACGACTGGTAAATAGGCAAAGAGGACTTTCTTACTGTTTTTAATATTTCATAAATGTGTGTGAACACTTCCCGCTCTTCCTCTGCGAACTGGTCTCACATTTTCAAGGCTTTGCAGGAAACCGTTAACTTTGCCGGAACAATTCGCCGCTCAGAGCTAAGGCCTCGTGATCCCTCAGGTCAAGGCTTCGACGCCGGGGTTCAATTCGCTGCGAATTAAGATGTCGCGTCTGATTACCCCAGACAGCGATGTCTATGCGTGGACTCCGATGGGAATCTTCAGCCACTGAACTTTGTACACTACTTCTACTGGGTAAGTTGTACAATATTCAGAGAAGTCGTAGGCTTCCGCGCCCAGAATCATGAAGATCTTGGCTGTCCGGTTTGATTTGATTTTATTTTTTCATGTTTCCGGGCGCGTCAACTGCTTTGGTCATTAGTCCCGTTAGTGAAGTGCATGTTTTTTCTCGGGAGATGGCGGTGATCTTCCCCCGCTGGATGGCGAGATCCGGCGCCGACCTACCGTCGGCTAGTGGGGTTTCCCCCTAACCAGGACTCTCCCACCAGCGGGGCACCGCCCCAGCTGGGACAAGCTCTGAGCTCCCGACCGGTCTCCCGGAATATGTGGTAGTGTAGTGCATGTTAGTGTAAGTGTGTGTGTGTGTGTGTGTGTGTGTGTGTGGAGAGGATAGGACAAGGAAGAGGAAGGACAGATCGCGCGCGCCCGTTTGGTAGGGTACTACTCCGGCATTCGCCTGGTGTTGAAAACTACCGAGAGAATTCTCCTCCAGGCAGCGACTGAATTCGAAAAACCGATCAACACCGGTAGATTCTCCTCAGAACTAGCGAAAAACGAAAATCCTGCCGCCGTCAGGACTCGAACCTAGGACCTAGGACCTCCCGGTCAGAGGCGCTGCAGTGACATCAGTTGATGCACTGAGCTACCGCTCCCGATCTACAGTTTCGTTCGATACCGAGAGCTCGGGAATAGTAGAAAATCAATGAAACAGTTTCGACTGATAAACGCAAATATTACTGAATTCTCATACTCAGTACGTCAATGCCTAGAACACAGTTGACGTCAAGCAACAGCAAGGTTCCAGGAAAGAGGTCGGCGAGTCATTAAATACGCTACGGACGTGTTGCGTTATGGAACAGTAGCTTTTCTAATGTTTTGGAAATTTAAAGATCTGTTCTTCTGGATATCCGTAAATACGATACCATATTATTGCAGTATTCATATTTAATTTATTACAATATTAAACGAGAGTATTTTATTTGTTGTTCTTGAGCGGTGTGGGTGCTATGTTTTGCCCAGTTTGTTACGACAATCCTCCGGCATTCGCTCTGGTATACATCGGACAAACTACGAACAAATACCGATCAAAATTTCTAACCGATGCCGGTAGAATTCTCCTACAGGCAGCGGCTGAGTTAGACCTAGCTATTTACTAGATACTAACGAAAAACAGTTCGGATGAACAACTCAATTTGTTGAATACGTTACTGATGTAATCGAGGCTTCGTTTAAGTCAACTCGGCTTGCAAATGTTTGGTTTTGACTGTTCTTTGCCGGGAAATCTCTGTCTTAGGTATTCCGAAATAGGCCGAAACGACAACGGCGATGATAGGTATCACAGGAATATTAGCTTACATACTCATAATAGCTGTCATTACAATTTCTGAACGAAGAAATCGAATAGGTTACACAGAACGTCTAAGGATAATATTCTTGATGTATCTTGTAAATATTATTTGAAACAATATTATTGATTAAAATCGATGAAATAAGCAACAAAATACATTAAAAATGACGTAAAAAGGTAAAAATAACTTTTAAAAAGGGTTATTTCTTTCGTCATAACATCAAATTAATTTATATACTAAACGGCATTGTTCTAAAGGGGAAAGAAAAAATACTTTTCATAAAAATTCGCCCCCTATATATCACAGTGCCTCAAGTTGTGAAAACCTCTGCTCCATATTCTTGGCCGTATACTGTGCCAGATTACCGAACAGGCGGAGTACGCTGCAGCCTGGGGGCGCGCAATGTTTGAGGGCGAACGAATTTCAGCCGACATAATACAATATTTTTTATTCAAAATATTATAATTAGTTTTAATGTTTAAAAAAGCAAATTAAAAGGGCGCTAAAACACTTTACAGCCCAGGGCGCACATGAGTCAAAGTCAGCCACTGGCCGTATACGTCGCGAGTGCATCGACATCCGGCGCCCACGCGTCGGCCGAGTGGCGAGCGGCGAGTGGCGAGCGGCGGTGGCGGGGACCGGCCTCGAACCCGCGGCCCGCGCTGGCCTTGCCGCTCGCCGCGGCGCGCGGGAGGAGCAGCGCAGAGCGGAGCGGAGAAGGCGGCGGGGAAGGCATTTCCGGGTCGGCGCCGCCACCGCGCCGTCGCCGTCGCCGTCGCCGCCGCCGCGAACTGCGACTTGGCAACGCATCGCCCACTCGGATGAGTAGTCCAAACCACTGATCTCTACACTGGATAGGGAATGGCGTGGGCTTACTTGCCCCGTCTCAGAGCAGGTTTTTTGGAAAAACCAAAACGGCAGATCGGTTTGCAAGGTGAGCTGTTAGATTTGACAAATGATCTGTTTTGTTTTATAACGGCAAATTGTTAGCTTTGTTATTTTTGTGAAAAAACAACGAAAAGAGGAAATTATATTATTATGGTATGAAATAAATAAGACTTATTTAAGGACAAATTAATTTAATACAATATATTTTTATATCTAAATTTCGAACATACCAATGATAAATGAAATTTTTATTTTATTTTATTATCAACATGTGTTGTAGGCTTTCCTAATCTTCTCCAGAATTATTACACGAGACAAAATATAACACTGGAAGATGTGAACATTAGAAAACATGATACATTATTTTATATCTAAGTGATATTTTTCATTGACAACCTACACATTTTATTTAAAAATAACCGCATTTCATTTATACCTTGAATATTTTCCTAATCTATCAATTATATTGGGGACTCCAACAGAAGGAGCTACAGGTTTTTTTTCGAGCTGCATTCCTGTATGCATTTGGTTACACAGTAACATCTAAAAAAGTATAGATTCCGATACGCGTATGGCCTTCGCTATGCATTACAGAGCGTCAGACTTAGCGATGCATTACAGAGCTACTAAAGATTTGCTCGTAGAGTTGAATGCTTCTTGCATACGAGGAATTAAAACGTTAGAAAGAAGTTCTATGAAAAACGAAAAACATGAGAGAACGACTGTTTATTGCAAAAATCAAAATAATACTCTCTTTTCAGTTTTTCCTATTTTGAAAAGTAACATGATGGACATTCCACAACGGTAATGGAATATTCACCTTATTGTTTGTAATGTTTAATTTGAGAAGAAGCTTCAAAGAGGTCAACTTCTCATTGTCGAAACTTAAGAAAGCAATGTGACAATATATTTAAGAATTGTACCAATATTTAATTGATTCCCAAGAGCAATCCTTCACAAAATAAAGTTATAACTGGATCACCGAAATCTTTGAATTTATTAGTGAGAATAGTATAAGATGTAAAGAATAGAAAATTAGTCTGAAAGTAAGAACAATACAATAAATGAAAGTAGATTACATTCACTACTGTGAATTTTTTCAATCCCTCCCACCGCCAGTATCTCTGGTGACGCGATACATAATTTTCTTTACGAACAAAACAAATCTGCGCGTGGCGCAGATCTACTTTTGGCTTTTGCGTCAGGAGTGGGAGGGAGAATACTTACAACCTTACAGCTAGTACACCTTGAACCAACCTATTCACATAATGACGCTCACGTCGTTTCCCGTCTGTGAGTACGACATGCACGCCATTTTTAACAAGTAGGCTTTGCACAAGCGTGCTTTGCATTCGCGGGCGCAGTCTTTCATAAGACGGGATAACTATATTCTGCGCCTCCTCTTCCATGAAATATTTTTACTTACGCATGTCATTTTACTAGAAAATAAAAAAATATGGAATTACAAATTAATTGATACCTTCTTTATATTTTTTTCTTCCGAGTAGTGTCTTGTCCTTTCTGGGATTTTAAATGTACAAATAAATAAGTGGATAATGGGTCATCTTCAGGCGAATGTGGACACGCAAGGTCTACCCCTCGTTGCATATTAATCGATTTTAAAATTCAAATGAGATATGTTGGTCAGAGAGAAATAGGATGGGAGATAGTTCCAAAGTTTGGTGAGCCAACTTCTACGGTAAATGTCAGAGGTCTGTCGGGTAACATTATCGGAGGCTGCTTTCTAGTCCAGACGGAAGATGGGAGTTTGTTCTATTAATTGATGTTTCCGCGGACGATGACTGCTATGGTCATTAGTACCGTTTGTATAGTGAATGTTTTATCCCCGAAGATGGTGGTGATTCCTTCTGGATGGTGGCTTGAGGGGATTTCCACCTAGGTGTCTCTCCAGCGGGTACCACCCAAGTCCGAACAAATTCTAAGCTCCCGATATGTGTGGTAGTGTAGTGCATGTAAATATGTGTGTGTAAAGTGAGAGGTGAGCAGCGTGTAAGGGGAGAGGATAGGTCGAGGAAGAGGAAGGAAAGATCGCGCGCGGTTCATGACCCGTTTGTTAAGGGTATTACTCCGACACTCGTCCGGTGTTGATAGGACAAACCGCGTAAAACTACCGATCAGAGCAACTAATCACTAGAATTTTCCTCCTGACAGATCTGAGTTCGACCAAGCTAGAATCGAATATCCGCTACACTCGGAAATCGAAACCCACGACCTCCGATCAGAGTCGCAATTACTGAGAGTGAGAGTTGCAAAGACGGCGGTTGACTTTCAGTTTAACTCAACCGGTGGAAGGCGGTAGTGCTGGGATGTGAAGGTAGGGGAGAACATAATTTTTTGAATGCTTAATACAATTAATAAATAAAATTAAGTTTGTGTGAACTATTTACAGGATTGCCAGATGGCTTGGAGAAAGTCTTCCCCAAATGTCATGTAAGAATTCTCCAAATTGTTAGGTTAAAAAAGGTGTAAACCAGGGACATTTACCGAAATAAAATATTTATTACGCAAGGCTACAGGGCTCCTTTCAAAATTTGGCCGCCCCCATCACCTTCCTATGCTCGCCAATGCTATACCGTGGCAATCGCAGCCGCTCCACTATCTCCCCTCCACGTGCCCGCCAGCGGCGTCTTCGCGTCGCCGTGTTGCCGCGTTGCCGCCCGCCTCCAAGGCAGTTCTATACTCCGATTTGAACACAGTGGCACTTCAAGGCCACGAGGTGCACGGAGAGTGGACACTCATCCAATAGGGAACTTCGTTACCACTTACATTTTTGGTATTGGAGCTCCCAATTGGATGAGAATGTCTCCCTCTCCTTCCTGCGCGTGACCTTTAAGGGCCACTGTGTTTAAATCGGAGTATACACGCCGGGGAGTCCCACAGAAGGCAAACGAAGGTCGCGGCGTGGGTTTCGTAGCCCGTGTTTTCGGAAGGACCACCTGCCGCGCGATACGGACGCGCGGGGTCGAATATCCGTCCGCATTATTTTCCGTGTTGTCTGAGTCACGTGGTCAAGGTCTTTCGGTCTTTCGAGGACCGTTGAGCAATAGTACAGGCGTAGGATAAACTGTTTAGTCTGGACTACAGACGAAAGGTTATTCTAAGACGATTTGTGACTTGGAATTGACGTCCTTTGTGAAGGTAAGCTCTCCCACAATAGACGTCGAAGGATTCTGCGGGAAACGATTGTAACATCACCTATTTCTAGATTTGATATTGTGACATACCGATATGTCACGTTAAAATAAATTAACATTTATTTGGAGACAATATGGTGGAACATGCATTACGAAATATCACGAGAGCTAGAGCATAGCAACGACCGTGAATAAACAATGTAGTTTGTTTTTCTAAATGCATTAAGAGATGGGTTGATGCCGAAGTAGAAACTTTGGATTGGGCGGAGAAGTATAGACGGTCAAATGTTATGAAAAAATGAAGGTAGTTTAATACGAAGTCTTCGAGGGATGAATCATGCAGGAAGATTTCATTCTGCTCTGAAACGCGCTTCTGAACTGTTCGTAGATATTTTCATGTGAAGCAATATTGAGTATAAATTGGAACTTTGTCGGAGTGGTAATCAAGTTCGGGACATGTCATAGGACGTAATCGGACTGTAATTTTGATAGTTTGAGAACAGCTTGATAGGGAAGAAGAGGATTTCGTTGGAACTTTGGACTACGGCAAGATCGCAAGATATTTCGACTGAGAAGTCTACGAGGGACATCAACGAAGAAAGATAAGTTAACCGCGGTGTAAAATTGTAAATTGAAAGAGATCATGATCAAGGCCTAACTTAAATTCATTAAATTGTTTGATAAAAAAAGTAAAAATAAACTTTGTTAAATTTTGTTCTATAGAAAGAAAGTGATTTTTCATTTAGTCAATCCAAACAGTAATGAACTAGGAATAAAACATTCTATTTCAGATTCCCAGCTCGCTGTATAGCAGGATCCTATAATCCATTATAGAGGTAATAAGGATTATAATTATATCGTGACCCATTGACCCAGCAAGCGGACGCTAAGATCTTTAGCAGATATAGATGTAGAGAGAGAGGAAAATTTTGGTATATCTCAATATGTAACAACTCGCTCTCAGATACCTGACTTTTTGTCTTGTATTTTCGCTGTCATGAGAAAGGTTTCTTCGAGTTCCAAACCACATTTATTATTAACTCATTTTTTTTGCGGGCCCCACTTAACCCCTTGGTTTTCACGCAATATGTTGTTCTTTGTTGTGTCTGCATTGTGAAAATAAATGTACTAAAGAGTTGGGATAAAAATATTTTCTCCTTACGATGTATCCCATATTGTAACAATTTTCCAAAAAGTGCTGTACTAACAGCTATTAGTGAAATGTTGGTAAAGACAAAGACTTTTTATGTAAACTGTCTTTCAGAGGATTGAATACGGTCGATTCCCAGTTCCTTACATTATATCCTTCATTTAATTACATCGAGCAAACTGCAAGAAATATATTCTCCAAAGCAAGAAATCATGAGAGAAATTCTTAAAATCAGCACGAAATATAATAATAATAATAATAATAATAATAATAATAATAATAATAATAATAATAATAATAATAATAAAATTGATTCTGCCTTTTTTCAGATATTTGTATTGTTCAAAATTATAAGAATTTCTTTTTCTTTAGAAATAATTTGCCATTTTTCATTTATCACCCGAGTCGACGATAGCCTACAATGTAATACAGTTTCCAATAGTTTCACCTCCTTGCGACGTCTGCGAATTTTATTCTCAATTTTTTTCACAATACCTTAATCTTTCTTTCTTGTGTAATCTTTCGTGCTTAATTACCTCGTCCCACTTCCCTGCACGCAGCCAGCCAGCCAGCGTCTTTCTCCCTGGCAGCGAGCGGTTGCGAATGCCATCCGTTCTGCTCTCCTCGAGGGGGCGCGCGTGGGCCACACAATAAAGAAACGATGAATCGCGAGAGATTCGCCAAGTGAAAGTCGCGCGAAATCAGTCGACGCTCACTCCGCAGCAACCAGGCCCGGGATAACAACTTTGCGGCCCGAAGCACGAAGAAACTCCAATCGTTTTGAAATATTCAAGTTGAGTAATCAAAACGAATACGAAAAATAATGTATACCCGTTTCAATAAAAAAAAAACTAGTGATGCTAAATCAGCATGTCGACACTAGCTTTTCAGCTAGGTCGAATTCAGTCGCTGCCTGGAGGAGAATTCTAGCGGCCGGCTGCTCTGATCTGTAGTTTTCTGTGGTTTCTCCGATCAACACCAGGCGAATGCTGGAGCAGCACCCTACCAAGTGGGCCACGGACCGCGCGCGATCATTCCTTCCTCTTCCTTTTCCTATCCTCTCCTTACACACCACTCACTGCGGCCCGCTGGTGGGAGAGTCCTGGTTAGGGGGAAACCCCACTAGCCGACGGTAGGTCGGCGCTGGATCTCGCCATCCAGCGGGGGAAGATCACCGCCATCTCCCGAGAAAAAAACATGCACTACACTAACGGGATTAATGACCACAGCAGTTGACGCGCTCGGAAACACGAAAAAAACAAACAAATAAATCAGCATGCATTTTCTTGCATTATTTGTAAGGCTTACGTAATATTGAAGTACTATTTGGATATATACTGGGTATTTTTTTTTTTAATTATAAAGTCACTCAAATAAAGTTCAAGACATATTATTCAGTGCATTCAGCTCTATCCCTTCAAAAAGTTGAAAAACAAACTTTGGTGCTCTTTTTTTTCTTTATCTTGCTTTAAAACTGTCTTGATTTCAATCAGAATCACACGAAAACTACTGTCAGTTTGAAAAAAAATTGTAAGAAAAGATTTCATTTCAAATACGTATCTTTCTTCAATATTGTATGAAGAAGAAAAAAGAAGAAAAAAAATGCATCTTCAATTTTCACTTCCTTTTTTGTCAATTGCCACCTTCACACTAATTCGTCAACGCCATCACTACTTTCTTCAGTCATCTATTGAGCCTCCAACTGCATCTTCATCTCCAACCCCTCTGCAAGCGAATGCATCCATTCATCTCTTTAGTGGTGATTATCAAGCACACCGCGTCACTGCAACTCTATCAGGAAGTTCATGGCAACATTGACCTTTTCAAACAGCGTTACGTCAGAATGTTCGGGGCGCTAAGCAGTCGCTTGCAAGTCTTCGTGCGTAAGAACGGGCTAATGTTAGTGGAATGCTGTCATTAGCGAATTTACTTACATATCTCTTCTCTGAAGAGTTTGTGTTACCTTCTTAAAAGCTAATGTTGATTTCGTCTGCAGAAGTAATTTTATTTTCAGTGCTGGAAATATTTGTGAGCATTGCATCAATTTTACCGCGAACTAATGTATAAAATATATACCTAAAATTGAGGCCAGTTGAAAATAATTCTTCTTTGTTCCTCCTTCCTGAATAAAATCAACAATCATTTTATGTATTGTTTCTGAAGAGATCAAAGCGGATAGAGGTCATCTGCATTGTTCGTCCTTTATTCTTCACTAACATTTCGTCTTAGTCATGGTGCTGGAATAGGACAACACCAGGTATTCCAGATTCTTAACTTAAAATTAAATGGCGACATTTTAGAATTGAATCTCTTGTTTAATATTAATATTGGAGCACTTGTAATTCTAGCGATCGAACAAAAAACTATATTAGGAAATATATTTCAGCGGGGGTAGATCACTGCCACCTCACATGACAAAACATGCACTACACTTACGCGACTAATGACCTTAGCAATTCACGCGCCCATAATCAGTACTCAATCAATCAAAATTTACTGTTTTTGACAAAAAATAGATCAAACTGAAATCTTCACTTGTTTTTTTGTTAATCCGCTTATATCCCTTCTAAGAAACCTAATCTATCAGTAAATCAAGTTACATGTACTACAATTGGGTAAATACCTTTGTCGTCGAGTTTTCATCATCGGTTTTACTGCGTGGTGTTTGTACCTGACCCCCGACTGGCGGTTGATATTGATGTAGGCACTCTCCACTGCGTCAGTTCGACGATTGGCAAATAATCTTTGCGAAAGCTTCTGGCCTGCCACAGCTGTATCGGAACGCGAGGTATTCAAGGAACCGCATTGTGAAATGTTCGCAGAAAAGGTTATCGGACACAAGGTGCTTTGAATGACCTCAACGACTGTTCGATCATTTGTCTTCATTTCGCTAATGGTCAAGTGCCAATCTGGTCCAATCTTTTTCTCGTGCGATCATCAGACGAGTGACTTCGTATTTGAATTCTTCGAATGCTTGCTACATCCCCAGTTATGCATAATTGGAAGGGCATTTCTTTAGGTCGGAGTCATTTCGTAGGTGAATGACTTATCTTTCATTTTCGAATGATAATATCTACAATAATTTATAGTCTTCTTATTTTTAAATTCATTTGCTTAGGCCTTGCAATAATAACCTGCTACAAATTGCAAAAGAAAATGCAATGAAATTGGGCAATTGATTAAGTAGTATGGAAAGATTATAGTGCATGGAATATACTGTAATAGATTATCCACAAGTAGAGAAGAAAAGAACGTAAATTGATTTGTAGGTAGTCGTAAATGATATTTTACTCTCTAAACTGAAAGTGCAGTTATTGTGACACCGCCAGTACTCTGTGAAGTCTCCTTCTGATACGGATAATACCAGTTTCCTTGACCTCGCCACATGAATGACAGAAAATAAAATTATTGTTGGATTCAAATGCTAAAAATATCGTTTACTACTACATCAGAGGATCTTGCAGTAGAAAAAAGAACAACTGATGTTGCCAAAGTTTGTGTAAACGCCATATTCGGCTGTTTCTAAGGAAATACCTTCGAAAAAGACTCGCCGATTCAGAAGACAATATAACCTAGGTTCCGTAGAACCCGTGAAAATAAACGGCAGTATATTTGCAAAATATTTGAAAATAGATTTCACATGCCATAAAAGATAAAGAATATAAGAAGCAAAATTGTTTGAACGTATGAACGAGTTAATTCATACATTTTTCAAAATTTTACATACTGTTAAATATAGGTTTATTTAATGCACTTAAAATTTTATAGAGTCAAACATGGTTCCTCACTTTATAAGACGAATCTGTAAAAATTCACTCAGAATGGTCATATCTTCTCAAGAGACAATTAAATTCCTATTTTTCGTGTTTTAACAAGATCCTGAAGATTTGCTAAATATTTCATTTTTTACCTTTCTGTCATTTCCTAATGTCTAGAATTCTTGATCATTGATGGGTAACATTTCCCTAACATCATAATCGAACGAGAACAATTATAACACATGGATGTGATTTTTTTATCGTATTTTCAGAGTTTGAAGAAATAGAATAACAAGAGTTTAAAACCAGTCACCACACAATTGCAGACTACTTCATTTGTAACAGAACGGCATCATTGTAACTAAATATGAATGATAACTGTCTTCTATAAATGTGGAGACGCCATGACGTCATTGATAATTCTTGAGAAACAAGACAGCTGTTCGTACAATTTTCCTTTTTTTGCAGCTTGAAGGGGGATGTCAAGACGTAGAACTGCCAGATAAGCAAACACGCCCTTCAGGTGGGAAACCTTTCAAACATTGTGCGTTCAAGCATACACAAACATAACATGAAAACATTGACAACGAATGGAAATACAAGGATTCGTGAAGGCATTATACTCTGTCCAAATAGAAACAATTATAGATCAACGAAGTCAAGACGGCGGCAAGTACATATTTCTGTTCCTATGTGTCGCACTTTTCCATTAAGTTTTTTTTTACTTACAAATAACATATTTGTGTAGTAAATAAATAAAACAATACAAGGAGAATGAATAATAAATTAAATTTGATGTGATCTGAAAGAAGATGTACTGAAAAAGTTAGTAATTCACATTTGTTTCAGTCGTTAAGTAATTTTAGAGCATCTGAGAATAAAGAACTTCAGATACATTTGGATCAGAATTTGTCGAATTTTTTAAATCTTAATTTTAGGCTTAAAAATAGGAAACATGATGTAAGAAACAACCTGCCAACAAGAAACCATTTAAAAGAAAGTACAATCGAGATCCAATAAATCCAATGCAGGTTTTTGCTATGAAATCATTATCATACCAAATTATATTTTGATACCAAACAATTTCAAATAGCGATTTCAACGATACCAATTAATATTTTGATATTACGAAATTATTCTCACTGGCCGCATTGTTTATACTTTTCTGAGCTGCCAGTCTGGGATAAGGATTTATTTAGTAACGTTATTCATCTATGATTAGCGTTACTCATCATTAGTAATCAACCTTTAGTCGCCATTATTACATACAAGGTTGAGAGTAAGAATGCCGCCTAGCTCATGGATGATTGTGGCGTATCACAGAGATAGGAAAATCATCTCGTCTCACATATAATAAGCCAAATAATCTTTTTATCAATTTCAACACGCTAAAGCAAAGTATACACTTAATTGGTCTACACGTTTGGCGTATACGAGTATCACGAAAAGAGATGGAGACGAGTCATAAGACGAAAATCGAGACGAGGAAGGAGGCGAGAAAGAGACGAGAAAGGAGGCGAGAAAGAGACGAGAAAGGAGCGAGAAGAGACGAGAAAGAGGCGAAAGGAGGAAGGAACGAGAAGAGCAAGGAGATGAGGAATGAAGCAAGGAATAAACGACGAGGGGGGGGGAAAAAAAGGGGGAAAAAAAAAAGGGAGGAAGAAGACAGAAGGAGAAAAAGAGCCGAGGAGGGACGAGGAAGGAGACAAGCAAGGACATGGCAAAGGAGACAGAGCCAAGGAACAAGGCGTTTATAAAGAGCAGGAAGCAAAAACGTTTCGTCGCCGTGCCTACATTTGGCACGAGCGATGCAGCGGGCACCGGGCCAGACCGCCACGCCGCGAAGCGCGCGGCGCGGCGCGGCCTAGTGCCCGCGAGCTGTTCGCGCGGGCCGCGGTGCGAAAGTTACGAGCGCCAACCTAGCGGTGCACAAGGCCGCGCCACCAAACACGCCCTACTTTCGCACGGCGCCGCACGGAGCCGCGCAGCGCCACGTGGTCGCCCCGTCGGGACTGATTCTTCGCTCTTCGAACCATGAGCAGAAGAACAGACACAATTATTTCTTAAAAAAGACTTATTTTGTAATGAATTATTCCTTGTCGAAACGAATCGACTTCAATATCATGAGGTTATAAGATTTTTTTTTGCTTTCTTTGGTTTGGTATTTTCGTGTTTCCGGGCGCGTCAACTGCTTTGGTCATTAGTCCCGTTAGTGTACTGCATGTTTGTTTCTCGGGAGATTGCGTTGGTCTTCCCCAGCTGGATGGCGAGTTCCGGCGCCGACTTACCGTCGGCTAGTGGGGTTTCCCCCTAACCAGGACTCTCCCACCAGCGGGGCGCCGCCCCAGCCGGGACAAGCTCCCGACCGGTCTCCCGGAATGTGTGGTAGAGTAGTAGGTGTTGTGTAAGTGTGTGTGTGGGGAGAGGATAGGACAGGAAGAGGAGGACAGATCGCGCGATCCGTGGCCCGTTTGTTAGGATAATTTGTCCTGTATTCGCCTGGTGTTGATCGGAGAAACCAGGAAAACTACCGATCAGAGCCGAACGTGAGAATTCTCTTCAGGCAGGACTGAATTCGATCTAGCTGAAAAGCTAGTGTCGAAAATTCTGCCGCCGTCAGGACTCGAACCTAGGACCTCACGGTCAGAGGCGCTGCAGTGACATCAGTTGATGCACTGAGCTACCGCTCCCGGTTTGCTTTCTTTGGTTGGACAACTGTTTAAAAATAATATTTATAAAGAACCAGAACTGGATGTTTTTTTTACATGTCAATAGTTTATGTACAATTGTATTTGCCGAATGTTCATGTAGAACAATTTGCAAATAAAGCAGATGTTTAAAAAAAAATATCATGAGGCTGGTGAAGGGACGCAAAGAACGGTGGCGGGGATGAGGGCTTTCTGCTTTGTGGTTCAAATGCGAACGATGCGTTTAACTCATTGAAAAAGTATTTTGACGTAAAATGGATTGGACAGGTTGAAGTTTTTTGTTGTTAATCGTGTAGGCCGTAGGTCGTTGCCTCGTCACTAAATTCATTAATATGCGGAGAGAAGCATCAATGTGTGATTTCAGAAGCGTTCGTTAAAAAAGGTACGTTTGAATGAAATGCTTACGAAATATTATGCAATGGAAGGGTCAATGTTTTATCTTAGTGACATTGGCCGAAGGCCGTGACCTGGGCATGAAATTGGACACATAAAGCGAAGCCATTTTTCGCCTTGAAAGTTTGAAATTATAAATTCAACACAATTTCGCTCGCAAGTCCGTTCGCCATGTGCTTACAGAAAGCAGCCGAGTAGTACCGATGGGAGAAGAACCATTCATTATTCATTACTTCATATTTCATTATTTCAATTAATTCAAATTTCATTATTTTTAATTCATCATTCATTATTTAAAAGGCAATCCTCAGCTCTTATGTCAGTTGATACTTCTCTGGTTTGGATTCCCACCCAAGTCGTATCAATCCTAGAGGTAGACGCAGGATGTGAATGGCAATGCGAACTTCTGCGGTCGCTATGCTCGCTCCGAGCCACGTGGTCACCAAGTCGGCTTTCAATCTTCGCTTGCCAAGAGATCGGAGGAAGGGTAGCGGAAACCGTTTCTGCAATCCGTACTTGACTAGGGAGGACCTGCCTAAAACAGTGGCATTATGGTCACCGGGCCAAGACAGCCGCAGGCATACGGGTTGCCACCGGTGACAAAGAAATACTTCGTCACTTCTCGACAGACTGGGGAGGCTTCGAGAAGGGGAAGCTGGAACGTTCGTCCGTCGTTCTCTCAGCCGTTATCCCTCCTGATTTTACGACGTCGGGTTGAAAGAGCTCAGAGCAACAACTTTTGCCACGGGCGTCTCTGACCGGGAGGACCTATAGTACGAGTCCCAACTGTGGCGTAATTTGGAAACTAGCTAGATTGCTGGGTCGAATTCAGTTGTCTTTTTTTATTTATTTATTGTTTAGTTGAAATTACAATGTTCAGTTTACAAGTGAAACTTTGCAATTGTATGGTGACAATCTAATCAACTTAATCTAGTTTAAAATTGTACTTAACAAACTTAATAGGGAGAGGAAACAAAAAGCACCTCAACAGAATTAGTCGATATTTGAAAATATTTGGAGGGAAGAATGGAGCGGGAATCTGTTATTTATTCTGGTTTTGTATCTGGGATCTTTTCCGAGTCTGTAGTGACTTGATGCCTTTATGAAGGGTAAATTGGTGTAAAAGTTGTTTGATAAGTATGCTATTTGGTGAGCTATTTAATTTATGTTTAGATCATGATGTAGTTGTTTATTGCTAATAAACCATGGACCTCTTGTTATTAATCTTAAATATTTGTTTTGAAATATTTGCATTTTGTCTAGAATTCAGTTGTCCGGAGAAGAATTCTAGAGACCGGCTATCTGATCGTAGTTTTCCTTGTTTTTTCCGATCGATAACTTACAATCTGAGCAGTGCCTTATCAAACGGGCAACGGTTTGCGCGCGATATTTCCTTCCTCATTCTTATCCTCTCCTCTCCCTTTACACACACAAGCACCCTAACTCTTCCTTGCGTAACACTATCATACTGTAATAAGGAATGAACTCTGGGTTTAGTTTTAATGATATAAGCGGTAATTCACATAATATCAATAGAAATGTAATATATACGTTATAAGAATGAATGTTAAATTTTAATTGTTGAGACAAAATGATAAATTATATTAATTGCCATCAATTTAATAATCGGTTTCAATCAATAGAACTTCCAGGAATCGTGATTCTGTATAGAATTACACGTCCACATGCAACAGGTAAGGAGAAATATGTTGTACATCGAACCAATAGTTAAGTTGAAAGCAAATTTGATAAGTTAGTGTTAACAGAATGAAATAATTTCACAATACATATTGGGAGACTAGTCAGGGTCTCAGGACTTCTCGCGATCGGAGTGCCCACCGGCTGGAGGGGAACCCAGCAAGCGGACGCGTAAGCAGGCTCTTGATCTCACTTGATTCTCGCGGGAGGAATATCGTCACCTCCCGGGATATAACATTCACTATACTTACGGAACCAATATCCAAGCAGTTGACGTGCCCGAAAAACATACAATAATAAATGTTTTAAGGCGACTTCACACATTCGGCATTCGCCGAGTAGCGAGTTACCGTTCGCCCAATCCTGCACAGCTGATGTGTTCCGGGAATGTTCGCTTCCTTTGATGTGTCCGAAAGACCGACACGCGGTGGGTAGGGCGAGCACCGAACGTTCGTTACTCGGCAAATAGCAACAAACTCATCCACACTACTCGGGATTTGGCGAGTGATTGCTCGCTGTTCGCCGAATAACGAATGTGTGGCGCCTAGTGATGGAAAATTGTTCTAAAATATCGATACAACGATGTCTCGATACATTGCTAAAGGGTTTTCGATGACGATGAAAGCAACGACGAAAAACATCGACGTTCTAATTATAGGCTAATAAACATGCTATTTTCCTATACATTTTTTATTACAGTACGTAAAAGAGATATATTTTATTGTTTGGCTAACAGCATGTTAGTAATATGTAAAAATTATTATCGAACGTAAAAAATAAAATTAACAATAAAGAACATCGTATTTGCTATCGATTCGTGTTTCACTATCGATACAGGTAATGACGCCTGGCGATAACATACATTCATAACTCTAGCAGCTCCCAAACTTCCTCAGATTGCACAGGCGTATTGTGGAGCGTGATAAAAGAGGATGACGCAAAACAACGATATTGCTGAGGATTGCTGATACACTACAACGTGCTTAAACCCCTTTATTAAAAAAAATTGAAAAACATCGATGTTTTTGCAACAAAATATCGATGTGAAGGATACATCGAAAGCAAAATATAGATGTTAATATATCGATGTTTCTAGTGGAAAACATCGATGTTTTACAAACCATTTTTTCCCGCCACTATTGGAGCCACCTTTAGAATGAGTGCTCTTGTCTATACGAGTGACGCCGTACCTCCTGTCTTCGACGCGGCGTCACTCGGACAACCAGTCACTCACAAAGGCTTTGGCCTACGCCTTGAGAATGTTTTCGAATGTTGCGGTTGCAGTGGTCGTAGCGATCGCGTGCCGCAGGGCCTGGTGCTTAAGCCTCCCGCGCCGCGTGTGGGGTCTCAGCCGCGCGCGGTGGGATAGGGCAGGCAGAGAGGCCGGCGTTGTTTGCGCAGTGGCTCACAGCGATTGCCGGATCGTTAGCGCAACAGGCCCAGCCTCTCGTTCTGGGCAGGAAATGTCCACTTCCTGTATCCAATCCTTTAAAAAGCTTGTGCGTTCACCCTTATGGCTTTCCTGGACGCGCCGAAGGACTAGAAGCACTAGCACTGCCAACATCCGTGGGAATAAATGCGCGAACTTCTACGGATAGCGGTGACTCAGTGCATCAGTTGCTGTTACTGCAGTGCCTCTGACCGGGAGGTCCTAGGTTCGAGTCCCGACGGCGGCAGGATTTTCGACACTATCTTTCCAGCTAGGTCGATTTCAGCCGCTAACTGGGGGAGAATTCTAGTGGCGGGCTGCTCAGATCGGTAGTTTTCCCTGGTTTCTCCGATGAACACGAGGTGAATGCCGGAGCAGTACCCTACCAAACGGGCCACGGACCGCGCGCGATCTGTCCTTCCTCTTGCTTGTCCTATCCTCTTCCGTTACACACACACACACACACACACACACACACACACACACACTTACACTAACATGCTCTACACTACCACATGTTCCGGGAGAGCGGTCGGGAGCTTAGAGCTTATCCCGGCTGGGGCGGTGCCCCGCTGGTGGGAGATACATTGTTGAGGGGAAAACCCCGCTAGTCCATGGTTGGTCGGTGCCGGATCTCGCCATCCATGGGAGGTCACCGCCACCTCCAGATACAAAACATGCATTACAATTACGGGACTAATGACCTCGAACCTTGACGCGCCTGGAATCACTAACAATCAATCAGTCTAGGAAATGAGTCCCTGAATGAGAGGCAACTCCTCATGCGCAGTTGTTCAGTATACTGCGGCTTTTACACTGCTGCGTTTGACATTTGATCAGCTGTTTTCAGCTCGAGAGAGCTCTCAGCTGAATCGAGACCTTACACGTCACTACAGTGACATAATGGTGGCGATCAGCCTTCCGATTGATGACACCATAACAGCTGATTTACTTCAAATTTGACGTATTTTTGATTTTGAAACTGTTTCAAACAGTTTTCGTATCTTTCTTTTATTAAAATATATTGCTATTTTTATTTAGAACTTAGAATTTACTAGCACTAAATTTAGTGCCTTAGGTTTGTTCAGTAGAAATTCTTGGGCATACGTTTGACGAGTTGAAATGAAAAACTAATCCCTTTACTGTCCTAGGCATCCGATAAAACTAAAGAGAATATCTTACCTCTTCGAGGTAGTAATAGGAAAATTCCATAAAATTCAAGAACGTATTTTTTGCACTATGATTTACTTATAGAAACGTGAATCCAGGGTAAAACAATTACCTGAAATTACGAAGATCTTCCCAAAACTGATACCGTTCATTGGGTCACAGATTCAACAATGTATTTAATAAAAAAAGTACAGGTTTCATAATCGAAACTGTTTTTAGTCCTTACGATTTTGCTTGACAGCTGTTCCTATCGCAATCTCCCCGACGTTATACTGGGGTTATACTCCTACGACCTGCCTCCCTCCCGACACCGTGCAAGCGGCCCGGGGCGCTCGTTCCGCAAGCTCGCAGCCAGCACTACCTGGTGAGCGATGCCGCAACGAGATCGACAGCGGACGCGCGCTCAGTCGCCAGCCAGTTGCGCGGCGACATATCTCGATTCCTCGAACTTCGATTCGCTAGCGCTCCGGCAGCCGGCGCGACCACCTCAGCGCCACCGCTCGAACGCAGACGGCGCCATATGCTCCGCTGACCTCTGGTGGTGGTGGTCCGTAAGGAAATTTGGGGGTCCGCAGAAAAATCTCAACACATTTGCATTATATATTAATTGATTAATTTATTGCAAATTCATTAAGTGATTTCAAATACGTAGAAAAAAATAACACCTCAAAATGGGCAACATTTTAAATCTGTAATTCCTAAACCAGCTTTTAAACTGTTTATCGGTCACATGCGTCTTTAAACTCTGTTAACATGCAACCCTGAAGGCTTGTTAAGTGCACTTGTACCTACCTGTATGTTAAGAAATTTAAATAAAAAATCAAAAAAAATCTCCAATGACAAGTTATTTTCCGTCGTAGGAATTAACCTTGTGACAGAGACTAATACGTTTTATACCTATTTTGTATTACTACGAGTATGTTTAACTAAACGGGAGTTTCATAAACACAAATAAGCATTGTGTTCTTTCAAAATGAAGTACACCGTAAGAGTTCAATCTACTTTGTGAGTCATTGTATGGACTAAATATTTCTCTGCGTGTACATGTTTTGCTGGTACCACATTTGGGAGGGAAGGAGGATTTGATGATCACAATGAAAATTGGCTAACAAACGTAGGATGTGGCGTTACCCCAAAAACAAAAAGGAAAAACTTGACTCCAGTGACGAAACCTACAACCTGAAATTACAGTCGAGACAACTGATGAGAACCTTCTCTATTTCAGAAAAGTGCTTCTTAATCCGTCGGAGGAGAGAATGCAAGCGTGTGAAAGAGACTATCTATCACAAAAGAATCGAATTCTATCACAAAAGTGAAACGTGAAAATCATGTTCTGCTTCAACTACGAAAAATAACTGCCTTTCCAGTATCATCTCACCCATCCGTTAAAATTTATTTTTCTTGACACAAGAAAATTTGACACATGAAAACTTAATTTTTCACGATAGACTTTCGTCTGAGTGAAATAAGTTTACTGAGCACAATACTTTTGACGATGGAAAAAAGACGTATAGCATTGCTGACAGTTCTTTCACCTCACAGCATGTACAGTCTAAAACAAGAAGGGAGAAACCACAATTTTAGACCCTCCGGGCGTTCTTTTCCATTACACTTTTTATTTACGTATGAAATATATTACCTGCAAGCAACAAAAAATCCAGGAGTAAAATGAAATTATAACTTTAATGATACAATTAATAAATGCAATTGATTTTATGTTCAACTTCGCACAGAGTTGCCAGATAGTTTGGAGAGATTCTTCACCAAATATCTTATATCGATATCTTGTACCTGCTTAAAATGTGAGAACATTAGAAATTGTTCATACTCATAGAAAGAAAAGAAAACAATTTACGTTGCGAGGCACTATTCCTCTCAAAATTTGCCCCCCCTTTCCCCCCACTCCCCTGAGCGCACGATGGCTCACGGGAACATTTCTGTCTAACCAGACGCCGACCATAAAACTGGTAAGATTAGTTAGCAGTTGCCAGACACATAACTCTCGGAGACACGCCTTCATTACGCAGGAGCTGGGCTCTTCTTTGTACGAGTACGTCACGCCGAGAGAGCATAAAGAGCTTACTGGAGATGCGAGGCACTATACGACGCCGGACAAATTGGTGACTCACTTTCGTAACAAGTTCATGGTGACACCGGGGAGTAAGGTCAGCGAGTGCACTTGGCCCCGATTTTGAAGGCGCCATACTGGTCACTGCTACAGACGGAACGAAAATAGAAGGTGGTCTTCGTATTTGTGGGACATTGTCTTCTTTGATCGTTGCATTCCAAGTCGGTTCAATGCAAAGAGATGTATGCAGAGGAGTTCAAACCTAAAGCAAAATTCAGAGCTATTTTTGTGTTGATAGAATATGAAAATAAAAAATTTAGTGTCCTTGGCGATGTTTGGAATACGAGTTTCTGTTAGGTTTAATTTAAGCTAAGAGAAACTCTAATATCTACGACACAAAATATCGAAATAAGTTTTAAAAATTGATCCAAATTTTAAAATTTATGGCTCAGAGAGCATTAGGTAACTCCAAAAAACGTGATCCAGTGTTTTTTTAAATTCATGTTTAGAATGAAATTTGTGATGAATTACTGTATCAAAATTAAAGAAATTATCATTGGTTGTCGATTTATTGACAAATGAACTAATTTACGATAACAATTTAATCACGATACTCCATCCATCTTAGTTCACAACATTTAATTCATTACCGATCTGATTTCGAAGTCTAATTTAACGATGTTATTTTTCGTGCAACCAAGAGAGTAACTACTTTGTAGTTACGTCTCATTTGGAAATTTTCAAATCATCATTATAATCATCATGAACATAATAATTTATAAGGAACTACGCCTTCAACGTTATGTACAGTTTGTGAAGTCCACAGAAGTGACTGATTTGAAATATTGGGGAGAAGGCCAATCCTTAACCCACTAACGCTCACCTTCCTCATTTGACGACTCAGAAATGTGGTCGATCATGAAGACCTCAAAAACCTAGAGAGCGGCCTGAGGACTCACTGACTCTGGGAGAGGTTTCATTTCCACCTAGCCTTTGAGGACTTAGCTCAATAATATGTAAGAACTAAGCGCCTCACGTTCGGTACCGATTGTGAAGCCCGCAGACCTCGTAGAGTGATGATTGAGAGCTCATTCGGTTGTTGTGGAGGCCGACAGACTTCCTGTGCACTCGCTTTTGACAGGATACTTATTTTCTCCTGAATCTACAACAGCGCATCGAGACTCGGAAATGCTCAAAGAAATAATTATTTAAAAATTGACTATATTTCAAGAAATATTGCAATTTTTAGAAAAAATGTTCAAGTACATTATTTATGTAAAATTTATTAAAAATAAAATCTCTTTCTTCAATATTGTCATTGTAAGTAGACACCGTCAAAAAATTTGAAGTTTTGCAATTTTTGGAAAATCAGGATTGAACGTCAATGCAAAAGTTACCGATTATGCTATTTTTAGGCATCTTTTCCTCTGAGTAATAAATTAATAACATATTTTGGAGACATACGTTGGAAATTTTTGAAACTGTCGTCAAAGCTTCATGTAATAATCTCGTAAAATCAAAGTAAACTTTGCAAACTCGCAGGGCCTTAAGGTTCGCTAGATCGATCTGAAAATATCTATTTTGGAGAAAATCTTTTTACTGTTGACCACAGGACAGACGAAGGAACATTGACTGACGGGCGGATGGAACGTTTGGTACATTACTTTCTCTAATTACTTACGTAAGTAGTATGCGAGAAAGTAAGAAAGAGAATGGCTCAAAATATCAAATAACTGTACAAAAGCAAAAACTTCCTTTTTGATGTAGGTTTTCTATAAGAAATAAATCCACATATTTGCTCATATTACAAGAGATTGGGAATTCCTTTGTCAGTGTTTCAGTTCCGTCGTAGTCGGTCAATAATTCAGAAGTACCTGAGAAAGTCTCAATTCCCCTTCCTGAAGGTACCGCTCAAGAGGAATACAATAGGAAAATTAATATTCTTAATCAATATTGGGTAGTATATTGTATGGGTAAGCACATGCAAGATGTGCTGTAAATAAGTACTGTACTGTAAATAAGGCTGAGGTAACAAATGTTCACAAATTCCTTGATGATTTTTCTGCTTTCATATTATTAATTCTTTTTCCAGGCATTAATTTTTTTATTCTTCCTTTCCTTTCAAGTTCAAAAGTTATCTCACTCATCAGAGTCGCTTCAATGGACAATTTTCACCCACAGTGTTGCTTCGATGATGAGAAGTTTTACATTTCAATTCCAAGGGAGTTCATTGGTCATGTAAATATAATCTCACAGTCTGTCTCATTTCCATTGAGACCGGAGAATTTCTTAGAAGAAAACAATAAAGAAGAATAAGGCACGGAGAATAAATGTTCAAACTTAATTTATCAAAGGCCGCGTATTGATTCTCTTGTTGCTCCGAAGAAACGAAATTTCAAGATAATGGAAGTCGTGCCGAGAAACAAGGATTCCTTCTTAGTGCTTCAGTTTTTAAAATATTTTTATATTTATTTCCAATATGTAATTTCTAAAATTTCACAACAAAAGGAAGTTCCCTGTTATCTCGCTCTGTTAGGGAGAAGACAACAAACAGCACGTTCTTTTGCCGAGAGAATGCATATTATGTCTTTTGGATTGTAACTGGCATGTATTTCTGAGACTCCCATTGTGTATTCTAGTTACTTAACTAATCACTTAAGTCTAGGATGGATTGATTTAGTGATTCCGGTCGCGTCAACTACAATGGTCATTAGTCCCGTAAGTGTAGTGGGTGTTTTTGCTCGAGAGATGGTGATCTTCCCCCGCTGGGTGGCCAGATTCGGCGCCGACCTACATCATCTAGCGGGGTTTTCCCCAACCAGGTATCTCCTACCAGCATGTGTGCGAGTGTGAATGTTAGTGGAAGTGTGTGTGTGTGTGTGTCTGTGTGTGTGTGCGTGTGTGTGTGAGGGGGTGAGGATAGGACAAGGAAGAGGAAAGATCGTGCGCGGTCCGTTGCCTGTTTGTTAGACTATTCTCCGGCATTCACTGGTGTTGATAGGAGAAACCACGGAAAATTACCGATCAGAGCAGCTGGTCGCTAGGATTCTCCTCCAGACAGCCACTGAATTCGACCTAGCTGAAAAGCTAGTGTCGAAAATCTAACCGCCGTCGGGATTCGAACCTAGGACCTGTCGGTCAGAGGCCCTGCATTAAATCTTGGAAAGCTTATCGAAATCTCAAAGAAAAAAATTGCAGCCGTTTTCGAGAAAATATTGTTTTTAATAGTTTTTAATATTACTCATAATTCACTTAAAATTACATGAAAAATTATACCATTTCCGAAAATTGTACATGACATTAATATAAGTTCTAATTGCAGTGAATATATTTCATTTGAAGGAAAAAATCTCCAACTTCAATATTGTAGGTATAGGAAAACGCCGAAAACTTCAAACTTTTGCAATTTTCGACAATTCAAAGTCAATAGTGAAATTCGGATCTATACTACCTTTATAAGTGTATTTCACTATATTCTTTCAAGAAATAGAAAAAACTAGGTGCAATTTTTTATGAAATTTTGAATGCATTCCAGGGATTCGTATAATACCTCCAAAATCCAAAGAATTCATTTTAAACTCACAGAGTCTCCAGGCAATTCAGAAAGATAACGAGAAGTAATTAGATATACTAATTTACTACATATTGCAGCAATTAAAACAACTTTTACGGTATCAGGATGCCATAAAAGGAATTCTTCTGGCAAAAAATAGCACTTCGCGCCACAGTATTCTTCACTTTTTTTATATTACGAACATTACTCCTAATGCATAATGCAAATAATTCACGGGGTATTACTCCGTATACTACGTGTACTCCGTATACGCGGGGTATTACTCTTTATACACGGGGTATTACTCCGTATACACAGGGTAACATACTCCGTATCGCGGGTATTACTCCGTATACACTGGGTATTACTCCGTATTCTCCGGGTACTCCGTATACACGGGGTATTACTCTGCATACACGGAGTATTACTCCGTATACACAGGGTAATACACGGGGTATTACTCTATACTCCGTGTACTCAGTATGGCGGGGTATTATCTGTTACCGTATACGGTATTCTCCGTATACTCCGTATACGGGGGTATTACTCCGTATACACTGGGTATTACTCCGTATACTCGGTATACACGGGGTATTACTCCGTATACACAGGGTAATACACGGGATATTACTCCATATACTCAGTATGCGCGGGGTATTACTCTGTACACACGGAGTATTACTCCGTATACACGGGGTAATACGGGGACGGAGTATTACTCCGTACACACAGGATAATACACGGGGTATTATTTCGTATACACGGGAAGTACGTACGCGCGCATGGTGTACCTGCATATACGTGACCGTAAAAAAGAGGGGTTGGTTCTAGTTTTCTTGATCAGGTAAAAAACAGTGATACATCAACATTTTTAATATTTCCTTCTACACAATTGTTACCATTTCATTACTGATGGCTGTTTCATATCCCAGCTTTCTCTCGCCATTCACTGCTTCGTCCAGTCCAGAGGAACAGAGCGAGAGGCCAAATTGTTCCTTATTACTGATAAGCAGCACAGATACTGAGACTGGTGCAGTTTTGTCCTATTGCTGATCCGACACAGCAGGGAGTGAATATTATGGTCAGATTTTAATATCCCTTTGTGTTATTTGGATCCTCGTTAAAGAAGGTAGGAACCTTAATAAGAAGGACAGACTAAACTCATTCAGATTCAGGGAATGGTTCGTGTTTCGACTCTTATAAAGAAAATAAATACCATTAGTTAGCAGGGAAACTCAAAAGGTTTGACCCGCTTGCTAATTAAACATTTTTTCGAACAATCTTCTTCATAACAAACAATGTTTTGGTATTGTGTTGTATTTTGCTGATATTGTTGGCTCATTTAATAGCACACTTCAAGATATTTATCCTTTTCCAGCTAGAATAATCTCACTTACTCTGCATTACATAAAATATGTAGATGTTGGTCGAAACACCTGTGAGAGAGGTTTGACCTATAGTGTAAGTAGTTTGACCTACCATATAATAAATGCAAGAAAGGATGATTTAAATAATGAATAACACAAGTAGTGGACTATAGCGGGAAAAGAAGCTCTTAAACAAAACCACCCAAAATGGGTTTTCAAGAAGTAGCAAGCACAGTTTTCAAGAAGAACAAATAAAATACACACTCTGGCATTACACTATCTGTTTGTTCTGGCACAACAGCGCTTGAAGGAGCCAAGACCTACCAACAGCGTCTCAGCCTTGCGGCCATGGGTTAAGGGGTACGTATAGTTAGCACATTGACATCCCTACGCGGTATTCTGGCCTTCTCAATCTGAGAAGTGAGATTTCTCATGGTCACACAGCAACAGGTACTGGAACATTGCAAGGAAAGTGCACAGTGTTATCTACCCCGACTGGGAATCGAACCAGGGATCGCGTCGTGAAAAGCGAGCATGCTGACCAATGCGCTACCCGTGGGGCCACTCTCGTACAACAGTGCAACAAATTAAATATTTTAACAAATAGTCTTCCCGTATACTGCAATAACATAGTTTAGAACAATTTATCACTCCTGACCTGGGAAAGGATCATACCTTTCATTGCGTTGAGTCGCCAATTGACTTCAGAAAATTAAGACTACTAATTTCCGATATACTAAAAAATTGACAGAAAACTAAGTAGTTTGTGGTCATCGTCAAGTGCCGAGAGTGTGCTAAGTCCCAAGATTGTGCCAAGTGTTATGTCTCAAGAGGTGTCAAAGGTTTTATCATGTAACCGGTAAGATTAGGAAAATAAAGTCAAGAAACAGCTTAGATTTTGACTAAAAATGCGAATATTTGAGTATGTGAGACCACAATTTTTTAATAAGGGATTTTGCGCGTCAATTCTCATACTCATTGTATCTCTGCATACGACAGCTGATATCGTGCGATGTGGAAATAATATAAGCTTGAGTTTCACGTGTGCTTTTGAAACGGTTTTTGATGCTCCGGAATCCCATTTTCCTACATTTCTGCGGTCTCAGGCCACTAAATTATTATTATTATTATTATTATTATTATTATTATTATTATTATTATTATTATTATTACTATTTTATATGATCGGGATGTGGGCTAGAACCATCAGCAACATTTAGCGCCTTTCTCAGGGTTGGAGCGATAGGGACTCAACTGGACTGCACATCCACGCTTGTCCTCCTGATTTATGCATTTCTTTTTGACGAACAATTCTACAGTTTTATCGAATGTGCGCATACGTAGAGTAGTTTCTAGCAAGTCGCTAATCCATTACGCGTGCGCGTGATTGCTAAAGCTCCGGAATCATTCGCCAAATGGAAGCGTGTAAAACAGGACGTATTAAACACTGTGGTTGCTAGTCGAAATAGCCAAGTCAGCGATCCCAGAAGAATATCAGTACTCTTCGCCTGAATTCCAGAAATAGTATGAGAATTGCAAAACAATAGTTAGTTTGCCCTTGAATAGTTAAAAATTTGTTGTAAGGTTAATGAAAGGATTATACAAAAGATGCACCATCTAAGTTTTAAATGTAAAATTGCAAACCGGAAATTCAAAATTCCACAGTGAATAAAACTGAAAAGAAGGCATGTGCACAAGGCTATTGTTGTAATACACGTGGTCACAATTACTTCCATTCCTTATCACGATGTTCATTTTTTTCCATTTTTCTAATTAAATTAATATCGTATCGTTTAAATTATTAATCATATCCTCAGGTTTGGAGTAAATGAAGACTTTAAAACCACAGCTATGAGTCGTGCCACGAGGTGAAATCCTCTGCGACTATTTTAACAGGAAAGGTGGCTCAGAACATCAACTATTGCCACTGCATTGCCGCTGACTGAGAGGACCTCAGTTCGAGTCCCGATGGTGGCAGGAGTTTCGAATTCAATCGCTGTCTGAAGGAGAATTCTAGCGGCCGGCTGCTCTGATCGAGAATTTTCCGTGGTTTCTCCCATCAACACCTCGAGAATACCGGAGCAGCAACCTTACAAAAGCGCCACAGACCGCTCACAATCTTCCCTTCCTCTTCCTTGTCCTACCCTCACCCCTTACTTACTCATACTTACATTTACATGCACTACACTACTACATATGCCAGGAGACCGGTAAGACGATAGGCTATAACGCTAGACTGTGTTCTGCTGGTGTGGATAGCTGGTTAGGGAAAACCCCTCTAGCCGACGGTAGGTCGGTGTCGGTTCTCACCATCCAGCAGGGGAAGATCACCGCCACCTCCCGAGGAAAAACATGCACTGCACTTACGAGACAAATCATCTTAGCAGGTGACGAGCCCGGAAAAATAAAAAACGTGCGTCCTTTTGAAAAGCGAATTGGCGAATTGAATCTTCTCATCGTGAGCGTCGGAAACGGAAAGAGAGCTCGAAAAGGACTGGAAACACTCCCTGTGTCTTCTCTTGCTTCGACGATTAGAGCGATTTCATTATTTATTCTCCAAAAATATTACGCCCTATTCTCATCTTTTGCAACAGTAACACACAGTGTTTTAAGATAGATGCTCATGAACGATTTTAGCAGATATGGGACTCGTTTCGGTCTGGCGCAGAGGCGATTAGTCACGATATAGTACGTACACAAGGACGGCGATTTAGTACGATTTAAAAAAATACGCTGTCGACACAAAGACCAGTAAATGTGCTATGGCTGGACAGGGAATTACTCCCTTCTGCAGGTGTGCAGCCACAGATTATAGATGAAAAATGTAAAAATGTTCAGTCTTTTAGAGTTTTGTAGATTAAGCTACATAGAATTGTGGGAATTCTGATGTAGTATAGTAGACGAAATTACAGGAAGAAATAAAAGCAGTCAAGCAAGCTGTCAACTTAATAGTCGTCAAAAACCGGCTCTCTTAATATATTTACGTAAAGTTGACAGAGATAACTTATTTTATTTCTTCATAAGCTACGTAGCAATATATATATATATATATATATATATATATATATATATATATATATATATATATACACTGCAATGTCAACCACGTTATCTCGCAACATGTGATTATAATGCAAAGCAAAACAGTGCGATCTAGGCTCTTAAAACTCGGTTTTATGTCCCTACAGAGGAAATGGGCGTCGGTTCTTAAGCGCAATCTAATAAAGGAAACCTTTTGGGAACAATAAAGCACAAATCAAAATTATTTTTTAGAAAAAAAGGTTTTTGGGTTTTTTATTACATTTTTTAAAGTTAAGTTCTGCTAGGTACAGAAAATCCGTTGCTTCCTTGAATGGTAAAAAAAAAAAAATTTTTAAAATTAAATTTTTTTAAATTTAGTAGCAATGTTTTAAATATGTCTGTTGGATAATAAAGCACAGTTCAAGAAACGTATATATTTAAAGTTGGGTACCTGAATTATGATATTTTTTCTTTTAAAACAATGATTAACAAAACGCTAAATGTTCGCATGGATCCACATTGTAATATATTATTTCATTTGTGAACATATTGCTTAAAATAATTTCTTAATAAGCATTCTTAATAGTTTGCATTAATCAATAATATTGGCATATTACCAGTAACTTTTCAAGCATCACAAGTTCAAATTTGTGACGATTGGAAAATAAATCAATTGAATGCGGAGAAGGATCTCTCAACTTCTAAAATATACGCCAGTCACATCATTATAAATCCAACACTAGCAACACTGAAACCTTCAGGGAATTTACATGCAATTTCGCTTACAATTTCGGTGCCCTCGGTGTAGTGTCAATGGACCATGTTCTCAGAACATGACTGGTATTTATGAAATAGAGAAATGGAGAAAAATTAGATGGTGCACTTCTAAGAATTCTCTCGTATTTTAAAATACCAAGACGCGAATATAAGATTTCGTAATGAATGGTTACGTTGGACCATGGCCGATTTTCAGAAATCTTAGCATTATATATAAAAATAATAATAAAAGGCAAAAAAGTTCTAAAAATGTATTTATGCAAGAAAAGCATTTATGCTAAAAAAAGCAAATATAAGCATTGTAAAACTTCGTCATATGTTATAATTTGTCATGATTCGTGTACATATATTATCAGCCTTTATATACGTTCGCTAGAATAAAACAGGAATTTCCCTAAACATCTGATAGTAATCACAATTGCATGCTTGAGATTAAAAAACGCACGAATATATTCATAATGGGAATACTGCTTTGGCTGCGAGGTTGGGACATAGCTCCCTTGCGACGCTCTTGGATCGGTCACTGTCGATGCAAGCATTATTCGGTCAGGCACAGGTGTGACGGAGAAGTATAAACGCTGTTGGCACACACATTCGCTATGCATTGCATGAAGGAATCTGTCATTTCTCAGTGGTGACAACATTCAATAAAGAGAGTCGCATCAATTTGCTGACTTTGCATGACAGTTACCAACTGCTGAATTATACCGATTTACATAATAAAACACTTATGTTTATGCGGTTTCACAAAAAAAGGACGAAGATGCAGTGGAAATTACTGCGCCACCTGCGGCAGGTACGCATTGCTCAATATGACACGAGTGGGCAAATGTTTTTAACGAAGAATCCACTCAATACGTAATGGTCAATATACAATCTATATAGAATTATGTCTTCAGAACAAATTTTTGTCAGCTAGGACGAATTCAAACGTTGTCTGGAAGAGAATTTTAGCAACCGGCTGCTCTGATCGGTAGTTTTCCGTGGTTTCTCCGATCAACACCAGGCGAATGCAGAGCAATTCCCTGACAAACGGGCCACGGACCGCGCACGATCTTTCCTACCTGTTCCTTGTTCTATCCTCTCCCCTTACACACACACACACACATACACACACACACACACACACGCACACACTAGCATGCACAACACTACCACACATCACGGGAGACCGGTCGGGAGGTTAGAGCTTGTCCCGGATGGGATGATGTCCCGCTGGTGGGAGAGATACCTGTTTGGGAATAACCCCGTTAGTCGACGGTAAGTCGACTCCATCCTGCGGAGGAAGACCACCGCCACCTCCCGTGGAAAAAAATGTCATAAACTTACGGGAATAATGATACTAGTAGTAGACGCGCCCCGAATTACTGACAATCAATCAATACATTTTACAAACTTCTACAGCGTGCAGAAGGATGGAAGCTATTGACATTTTGTCAATGAACGTGATGTAAAGACGTGAGTGACGTGAACGTAAAGAAATTTCATTAAGCAAAGATACACTTGTGGAATTTGCTCCTGATTGTAAGACAACTCTTCGCGAGATAATGTTAGTTTGGTCCATTATGTTGTAATTAAAGAGATTCCATCCACCTCCCGAACAACGGAACATGAGTTGTCTAACATTCATGGGAAACTGACACAAGTACGACTTCGTTAAAAAGAATTTCCGACTACATGTTCAATGTGATCATGTTTACTACCTTTATTCCCTTCTACAAATCCTAGAAGTTTGTAACATTTATTCCGAGACAACTATAAATAGCTATCATTCGTAATCTTATAGTTCTCAGGAAGTCTTATAGGAAAATCTTATAGTTTTCATTTTATATGCAACAGAAAACAGCGGAGCAGTTTGATGTGATTGGTGTTATATGGAATGTTGTTGGTGCTATATGGAATGACACAGGAAACAAATTGGTAATGGATATAAAAATGTCCTTTGCATTCGTTGAAAATTTTACAAATTTTTTTGAAGCAATATGACTCGAGATAAACTGAATGTAAGGATAGACGTAAAGATTTCGTAATCTACTAGCATTTATAAATAAAGAATAAGTATAATTATAAGAAAAGGATGTATTCGAACGGTACATGTACATTTAATTCTAAAAGCTTAAAATTCTTCATTTAAAATGCTTTTATTTCATTTAAGGACGGCCGAGAAAACTCTCAAAAAAGTAATTTTAAAATAACATACGTATACACTTACAACTAAGTTTTCCATTTCACTTTTGCGAGAAAAATCGACGTAAATTATATTTTACTACATTATCATTATTAGTACTATTTTAAAATAATAATAATAATACGCAGAATAATAATAATACGCAGAAGAAGAAGAAGAAGAAGAAGAAGAAGAAGAAGAAGAAGAAGAAGAAGAAGAAGAAGAAGAAGAAGAGGGCATTTTGTGCCAGACATTGCCTTAATTGAAACCTCCCACGATTTGCAGAAAGTATTGTAAAGACACCGACAGTCCCTAGATCTGATCGTTAGGAAGCTGGTTGCAACATGGAGTAGATTTTACATTCAACCGACTCATAACATCTTTCGTCGTGAAGTAGAGGAACAATAATTATTGAATTAAATTAATAATTTAATTAAATAATTTAATAACAATAACAACCCTAGATCGAAAACTCTTACTTCCATTAGTCTAATGAAAACAACAAAAGCACATAGTCATATCCACACCTGTACCACAGCTGCAAAAAATAGCGCGGCCGAGCTGTTGCTCACCGTTCAGCTATTTCCGGCCGGGCGTGTCCTTTGTTGCGTCGTTGCCACCCGTATCGGATGTGCCCGCTCGACACCTCCGCTTCTCATGTTATATTCAGATATTTAAAAGAAGTGCGCTGGGATATCCGTGGACTCCCCGTTCGAGATGCTAATTCGAGGAGGCACTTTGTTTTCGTGGGCGGCGCGGGTGGCAGCGTGCTAGCGCGACGGACAGACTCATCTGCAGCCGCGAGGACGTGCGACGCACTATGGATGTAATCCACTCACGTCGAATGAGTCCTGAGGGGCACAAGCTTATGAATTCTGAGAGGAAGTAATTTATTAATTGGCTTTAACCTTAACGCCAGGATACAATAATTATGGAAATAATGAACAGTACGCAAAAAACAATAAGAATACAGTTACTCAAAAATACAACAACTTAATTACAAAAACTTTAAACGAACAAAATGTTTAACATATTTACATTATAGTAATGTTAACATCATTCATAGGTAACAAATCTTCGTAAAAAAGTCTTACATTTAATTTAACAAACTTGTACATTACGTTTTACTTTAATTATCAAACTGTCAATATAAAAAAAAACTACATTGGTTGCCTCCTTAAAATATAGGATGAACATTATAAAATATCTTGTCGATAGTCGATCTCCATCTCGGTCGATATATCAGAAGAAAATGACATACCTCCCATAACCTACATGAATTATACGTTCTAATGGTCTAATAATTGTTTTACTTGCTGCAATAAATATAGAAATAGAAGGAGTCCAAAACGTTGTCCGACTTGACTTTCTTCGATTTTAATTAGTTTTGTTTTGGATCCATCCCTCAATGATCAATTTTATTATTGTCAAGAATTTCTTTCGATAAACATTTTAAAATGTTGAAATGTATACAGTATGCACATTCACATTCACTTTAGTACCAAACAATTAAGCTTTGAGATAAAGCTAATTCATGAATTATATATCAAGTTATGAATCCTCAGAGCCATGTATATATTAAACAGTTCATGGACGGCCGCAATGACAACATACGGTCTCACAAATTGTCAGAATCAAGTAGTAGTACAACATCACGTAGTTTCTCGCATTAACTTATTTGTAACTTCTGCAATTTTCTAAAATCAAGACCAAAAGTGGCTCAGTGCATCAGCTGATGACGCTGGAGTGCCTCTGACCGGAAAGTCCTAGGTTCGAGTCCCTACAGCGGCAAGATTTTCAACATTAGCTTGTCAACTAGGTCAAATTCAGTCTCTGTCTGGAGGAGAATTCTAGAGGCCGCCTGATCTGATGGCTAGAATTCCAGGGTTTCTTCGATCAACACCAGGCGAATGTCGGAGAAGTACCATAACAAACGGGCCACGGACCGCGCGCCTTCCTCTTCTTGTCCCATCCTCACCCTTTACACACATGTATACTAACATGCAATACACTACCAAACATGCCGGGAGACCGGTCGGGAGCTTAGAGCTTGTCCCAGTGGGAGATACCTGGTTGAGGGATACTCCGCTAGCCGGCGATAGATCGGCGCCTGATCTCGCCATCCAGCAGGGGAAGATTACCGCCACCTCCCGAGGAAAAACATGCAGTACTTACGGGCCTAATTACCTCAGTAGTTCACGAGCCCGGAATCACTAACAATCAAACATCTAAACTCAAAATATCCGTTTAAAATGCACTGGACCTCATGTTCGTTCAGATTGATTGTGGAATATCAATTTTAGAGAAAATCGTAAGAACTGTCAGGTGTTAACGTTGACGGACGGACGGACGGACGGACGGACGGACGGACGGACGCGCGACTGACGGACTGACTGACGACTGACGGACCGGCTAGACCGGACTGCGACGGAGACGACGACGACGCGACGCGGACGACTGGACGGACTGACTGACGGACGACGACGGACGCGACGGAGACGAGACTGGACGCAGACGACGACGGCAGACTGACGGCAACGAGACGGCAGACGACGAGACGGCGACGACGGCAACGCGGCGCAGACTGACGCGAGACGGCAACGACGCGACAGACGGACTGGCAACGGACGAGCAGACGGACTGACGACGGACGAACTGACGACGGACGAGACGGACGACAGACGGCAGACGACGCACGACGAACGGCAGACGGCGACGCGCGACGACGGCAACGCGACGGACAGACGGCAGCAGACGGCACAGACGCGGCAGACAGACGGACGACGAGACTGGCAGACAGACTGACTGGCGACGACTGACGAGACGGACGCAGACTGACGCAGACGGACGACGACTGGAGACGGCAGACGACGGCAGACTGCGGACGACTGGACGGACTGACTGACGGAGACTGACGACGACTGACGCAGCGACTGACTGACGGACTGACTGGCTGACGGATTGACTGATTGACTGTCTGACGGACTGACAAACCGACTGACTGACTGACTGACCGACCGACCGACGACCGACGAACTTACCGACGACTGACCGATCGACTGACCGATAGGCGCCGATCGACTGACCGATCGACTGACCGATCGACTGGCGGACTGACTGGCGGACTGACTGAAGGACTGACGGACGGACGGACGGACGGACGGACGTCAGCCAAGAAATTAACCGGGAAATCAATTATAATTCTTGAACATATTTTTAATTTTCAACCTTTTTGGTGTGAATTGTGGAATAACTAAACGAGACCCATTTTTGGGAAAGGTTCTGAACTCTTCAGTAAACTCTCGGAATTTTCCAGAACTAACAATGTACAAGCAATGCTTCAATGAAAGCCAAATAACTACCAACGTTGACAACATCACAAACGTTGCTAAAATCACACTTTGCATACGCATCGTATTTTAGAGAAATCTTTTAGCCTGCCCTAAAATATGGCATAATTCCGCTCCTTTTCCACGTTCGAGCTTTACGCAAATACGAGTACAATCACCCAGGTGCCAATAAACTCCGAAATAATTGACAATTTTCTAAGCGTTCCTTTAGTCATCAATTTCTACCACAACATAGCGTCAGACGTTCTGAATGTCCTCTGAAGAAATGTAGAAGTCCAAAAGTCAGCTCTAATTTCCGAAGCCGGTTAAGCGCAGTGTTTTTCAATACCGAGGCCACAGGAAAATACACCGACGAGGCGGTTAAGGACAATATGCGTGGGTTGTGCATAGCTGAATTAGACCAAGAAACGGTGTCCGAAGGACACGTTTTTTATTCAACACAGTCAATTACTAGGATTAATACAATGCATACAGTATAAGGGTGTCATATATACAAACTTAGAAATAAAAGCATGTGAGCAAGCCGTAATTGTACCGACTATTTACAGAAACAAAGCACCAACGTGAGAGTGGTGAAATACTTAGCACGGGCAAACAAATACTGCAGAAGCAATGGGTGACACACGAGAGATTGACTGATTAGCGTTTCCAGGTGCATCAACTGCTATGGTCATTCGTCTTTAAGTGTAGTGCATTATTTTATCGCGGGACGTAGCGGTGATATCTCCTTCTGGATGTCGAGATCCGGCGCCGACATACACGTCGGCTTGCTGGGTTTTCCCCAACCAGAAATCTCTCACCAGCGGGGCACCGCCTCACCGCCCGGCCCACCCCTGCTTCCCCCACCGCCCACGCAGCCCGGACAAGCTCTAAGCTCCCTTCTGATTGCCTGGCTTGAGTGGTACTACAGTGCAAGTAAGTTTGTGTATGTAGGAGGTGAAGACAGGGCAAGGAAGAGGAAGAAAAGATTTCGCGCTGTCCGAGGCCGTTTGTTAAGATACTGTTCCGGCATTCGCCTGGTGTCGATCGAGAAAACTATTTATCAGAGTAGTCGTGCACTAGAATTCTCCTCCAGACAGCGGCTGAATTCGACGTAGGTATCTAACTAGCGTCGAAAATCCTGCCACCATCGGGACTCGAACCCTAGGACCTCCCGGTTTGATGAACTTCAATGTCATCTATTGGTGCCTTGAGCTGGTGACCGATTAAAAAAATCGAATCCCGAAAACAAATACCGAAGTGATGGTGTGGTTGATTCTCGGTACCTAAATCATATTATCCGTAAACATCAATAACCCTAAACAATCAGGAGTATTGTTGAGCCTAATGATGATAAAAATGTTGAGGGAAATGTTAAATTTATCCCAATAAAGATTAATGCAAATTGTACGAGTATTGTTAAAGATTTTAGATTTATTGTTAGTCCTGTAAATAATGGATATCAACGGATAAAGCCTTACCGCAGCATTTCTTTCACGCTATAAATGAAATAATGTGAGATACTATGACATTTCTTTTATAAAAAAGTACTTGCCATGACTTCTTCCCCAGTCTTCGCATATTCTTTGGAACTATTCAAGGTTTGATAGGACTACGTAACAATGATAAAACTGTGCGAACAAAAACACTTTTTAAAAAGAAAGTTCTTATCTCTACGAGTTGTGTGTGATACGTTGGGCATGTAGTTTGACGTATTCATATGCTTTTCAAAGCGATGCATCACAATGGAAATCGATATCTTATCGAAGTGCACTGCAGTCACAAATGCACTGAATCCTAACACCGTCGCTCCTGGCTTCAAAAGTAATTATTTACGGACATGTGCTTCGACGATACAAGTCATTCTAAAGCTGACAGGTGTTTATATTAAGCCAGCCAAGTGATCAGGCAGGATTAAAGGGCTTGCTCTAGGATTGCATTACAAAGAGGCCACTGTAGGGGAATGACACTGAGTTTAGAATGTCCTCCTTCGTAACGTATTCCATTGAATATTTTTCTTACATACACGAAACATAATGAAAATAAAATACTACAAACAATCTAATAATTTGTTTTTATTAAGCGCCTAGAATGATTTTGTTTGCACAATCGAAATTGCAACCAACGATTGGATTCCTCTTGGATTATAAACAAAGTGAAGAAGTTTGTATTTTTGAGAACTGTTGAGAAAATATAAATAGGTTAGTGTGTTAATCCAGTAAACAATGTGAGTTTTTCTTCTTTCATGCAAAACGTATTTCCATACAATACTTTCTCTATACTACGTAAAAATATTAATTGTTTCGCGTAATTTTCAGGAATGTCATTTGGCTTTTCAGATTGATGGATGCAGTGCTAGTAGCATAGATTTTGGTTCTGCGAGGATAGTGACAAGATAAGGGTGTTCGGCCAGGAGACTTGTCTCCAAGTCAGGAGACTAGTTATCCTAGAAATGGAAATTAAAATAATTTTCCAGTAACCTCATAACTTTGATTTTCAGCGGAAACTCTAGTGATCGTTTAAGATGGGTCTAATTCTACTCGCTTACTCTCGTATATCTCCTTTAGCAATCCTTCAAATAGTCCTCACTGTTAGATATTGTGACATTTTCCACATAGCATTATTCCTCAAGTATTTTTTAAAAATAAACAAGAAATTTAAGTAAAATTGTCAAAGAATAAAATCCTGATATGACTGGGATTTAATACGTTTATTCACTCGGGAACTATGTCTCAATCACTATCGTGCTTCTTTCGTTCTCGTGAATAAAATTTATTTAAACCCCTCGTGATTTAAATAACTACTCGGGTCATCGAAGGGTGTAGAAGACTATACTTTTAGAGATGTGAGACTTATACAACAAAGGTAAATATTCGCTTAAAGTAGCACGACACAACGAAGAAAGAAATTCGCTGTTGTACATTGAGTTCATAAGAATAAACAAACAATAAAATGCATTATTACTCTTCTTCATAATGAATATTATACGTTATTCATGTTTGATTATATAACTAAAATGCTCATTACTTCTAATTACATACATCACCATTTCTCAGCATTTTTCAGATATTGCCACATATTTCTCATAAATATAATTGACATAAGTCAATTACTCTCAGTATGAACGATTGTATGTACCACTAGTAAATAGTATGTACTACTTAGGAGAACGGATATATACAGTTATTATTGTTGTCACAGCATGATTCGCAAGGTCTTGATGTGAGAGACCAAAGGTGATGGACACTTGCAGGATAAACTAATATAAGTAAATAAGTACACTATCGTTGAAAAAACTTAATTCCAGATGCTTTTCCTTTGTTTCGAGTACTAATCTTCAAATCCATATTAGTCCTAGATTACCATCGATATATTATGTATCCTGGATAAAACAAGACTGCAGAAAAAAGTTGATAAGATAAAAATTGGGCTTACATTGTAGTTAAAGATTGGGATGAGTGTGATTTCTGGTAGGTTAGTCGCTTTCAATCACGAAAAAAAAGAGTAATGTGAGAAAGTAATAGAACTAATGAAATGATTTTATTAGTCAATGAAGTCCAATGGTAAAATCCACTGCTAAATATCACGTTTAAATTATTAGTCTCTGACATTGTACATCCAATTAACTTTTTAATAAATACTAAAATTACTAGATATTAAGTCATTAAGTTTTTTAATCAAGGCATATTTGAAACCATTCAATTTTATGTAGGATTATGGAAAGAAGCAAAAGAACTTATTTTCATTTAATATTAATAGAGAAATGATGGATAATGTATAATTCGACATCATTCTTTTACTTTTCTTTATCGTTTCCTTATTATTTATTGTAAACATTTTATTAAGTTATACTTTTTGACAAATTAAACATAAGAGAAGCAAACGTTGAATGTCTGGAAGAAACGGGAAGACGTTTTCAAAGTGATTGGGTACTTTGTAAGAAATTATAGTAGGTTTAAATATATCAATACAGGTTTTGGAGACGTAGATACATCATCTCAGTATGTTGGATATTTCGGTCAATATTCTAGAGACATGGATGTGATTTTTTAAAATATAAATTTAAATCAATAAAATGTGTATATTGGAAAATCTGAAAGGGAAACTCAACCTCTAAAAGTTAAAACTTCATTTCCTTTCAACCTTACTTAATGTAACGAATTCTTCGCAAGTGGGGGTAAAAGCCATGTATACACCTTTTTTATGAAAACACGAGGCCATGTGCAGAAAATAAAAAAAAAGGTACATTGCCTTTAAAATCTTCATTGTAAACGTGAACGTCTTCGTCAACAGTTCACAATGGAGTCTTTATTTCCCAACAAAAACCTCTCTAAAATACAGTTTCTCTATTGTATTTCCCCAAGACACTTTAAAGTCTTTCCACAAACTTAAGAAACTCCATTCGAGAGCCACGTTCACGTACCGGGACACTAAACGGTCCGTTGGGATTAAAGAGTTCAGAAAGTGTATCAGGGCATGCTTAGCGCCAAAGGTTTCTCATAAACATTTTGAAAACGACAAAGTTAGTTAATTATGAATATATTTCAAATTACAAATGCATCAGTTTTTAAAAACCCAAAATTTTCATAATGTTCTCATTTCCATGGTTCCACAACTCCATGGTTCACATTTCAAATGCTATCAATTACTTTTGGGTCAGCTTCAGTCTTCGTTCCCGCTTAATATATCATAACACTCCACACAAAGTTGCAAGTAATGGTTCTGTACTGTAACTGACCTGTAATCGTCGTGCGTATGTACTTGTATGTATACGGGGACAGGCTATTTTTCATGATGAGTGGAGTTAATCAGTATGGTGATTATTCAATCGAGATTCATTGAAGAACCATCCAAGTTAAGCTTCACAAGCCTCATTGAGAGAAGTCAAAGAGTAACTTCAAATCACTTATTTACTTTTTACATCTTGATAATCTATATGTCCAAAAAATATAAATTATTTAATCTCGGACGTTCTTAACTTGCAGAAAGTTCTGCATACATTCAAATGTGGGTATTCAAAGAAATATATTCAAATCGTAATAAGTAATAATGAATGCTAATACACGGCAGAAACGCATAGGAAAATATCCACCGCAAGCTGGTAAAATCACTGAAATTTTATTTTCCCTCTCTCCCCCAGTTTTTAACACGGAAAACATAGAGGTGAGATGAATTATAACTTTTTAAGACTCTGGATCCGAAATTTCCAATCTAGAATGTTTTTATGTATTTATTTTATGAGTTTATGATTCAATAATACAAATAAAACATGATAAACATTGTAAGACCTAATCATCTAATATATCCTTTACGCAAAATTAACTTTAAAAAAGTTAAGTTTAGAATAATGTCACTTATGTGAAATAAAGGAACAGAAATGTCAATATAATGCCCTTGAAAGCTTAGAATAGAACACGAAGATTTAAGAGAATTGGACTAGGAGGACTCCGAGAAATCGAAAAACTAATTTATAAAAGACAGTGAAGATTCGAATTTTCGAAACTCCAAAATGTTTTTGAATACCAGGGACTCCAGGATTCGAATATCTCATCCCTACACCTAGTACATTTTGTGAATGTTTTGGAAATTTAATAAAGATTTTGGACATTCAATTCAGCCTCTTCGTGCGTTGTAGCATCTAGATGAGCGGGAAACCGCCGCAATTTGGAGCAAACAATAGAGACGCCGTGCGAATACAAATCATGCGCTATAAAGCCCTTAACAGACGTCCACCTTCCAGACCCGATGTCGTTTGCTTCGCGCTCCCCTAGATTGCAGTTCTTGAGGTCAAGTACAAAATGCTTGAGAGAAATCTGTGCGGAAAAATCCCCAGATTCAATATAAAACACTCGCGCAACTTTTCTTGAACGATGGATTGAAGAAATGTGAGCGGAGTGGGGGTATTAGTTACCAAGTCGGCCACTAGAGTATTTACAATAATACCAACCTCTGGAAAATCAAAGTCAACCTACTACGTGTGCGGCCAGGTCATCGCTCTGGGCAGGCAACAGCAGGGACACTAGATTCGATCTTAAGGTGCCACCCTTGAAGGACCACGACCTGGACCAGCCTCAGCCGTTGCTTTACATAATGGTAATAAAGCTGAACAGAAGTTCTCGACTATGAAAGCAACTAGCTTTGACTAGCTTCTGTTTCGCGATAACGAAGTTTTAATGCTTGGAATGTTGTCATCAGTGCTCTCTGCGAGCTTTTGCCTTCAACTGTTATTGCTCAAGGGAGGGAGAAGCAAGGTCATCGTTCAAGAAAAGTTGCGCGAGTAGTGTATTATAATAACATTCTGAACAAATACAAACCAAAATTATGACATTGGTTGTAGAATGGATGAAAAATTTTTATTTTAAATACATTTTATATGTTAACATATTTATTATTTTTTCATTTTTTGTCTATAAGTAGGTTAATTAGCATTTATCAAATATTTAAAGAAAGAATCTTTATTTAAAAGAAACAATTGTTTTAATACAAGAATCTATTTCATTAAAAAATATTTTACAGATACAAAGAAATTTTTGGAATATTTTATAACTTTTCCCCGGTACGCGGGACCCCATGGATGCGGACTCCAAAGCTACTACTTAAATTGTTGGTACCGGACTCCAGCGGTCCTTTTCCCAAAACAGTGCAAACTAATAAACTGCCTCACAATTAGTCTTCGGTACAGAACGTTTTGTTTCCCGGTAGTCAATGATGAAGAGATGATGGTCTTTTCAACGAGGAATATCTGAATAATTCCTAACAAATTCTTTTCATTGAAGCCACGAAGGTATTATAGATGGCACATGGGTATATCGTGCGTGTGAGGGACATCTCGCATTAGGAACATTAAAGATTTAGAGGAAAATCTAAACTTTAAACTTCATTTTTGTAACAATTCGAACATGATTTCAATAGTAGAACTCCAACTTTAACCTTTTTAATTTTATTCCAATTTGATTTCAATTCGAAAGGACATGAAATATTCTCCTTATATATTTATTGTTATATGTTATAAAACAATTATGCAAGATATGAATAAGAGAATAAATTTTTGGCAGTTATTGAATTAGAGTATTTGAAAATCATATAACATAATCATATAATTCTCTAATGTACATTTCTACGCCATGTACATTAGAAACAAATCAGCCATATAAAACCCTTCTAGACAGAATTGGTTGCGTAAAATTACATCTTTCTCAAATGTAAGACTTTCTCTGATCAAGTCAATCTACGTCTATTTACAGACCACGCCATTCAGCCAGATGATGAAAGTCATCTGAGGAGCTATTTTCTTCCTTTCCCTGCGTGAAATTCAAAGCGTGAATGAAGTAACTCATCATGATGAAAAGGTGATGCGGCGGCGAAGATGGAGGTGGCGCTGGCGATGGAGGTGACGGTGAGGATGGCAATGGCGGTTGCGGAGGCCAGGGTGACAGTGGCGGCAGAGAGCGGCCGCTGACTGGCGTCGCGCAGGTAACGTGAGTAGCCTCCTACCGGCTATAGGTAGGGGGTGGGGTTGGTGCAGTATGATGCGTGGCGTGGTGGGGTGGTGTAACGGTGGTTGGTGATAGCAGTAATGATGGAATAATGGTGGTAGAAACAGTGATGGTCTGGGTGCTAGTAATGGTCATTGTGTTGGTGGTAGTGAGTATAGTTACAGTTGTGTTGGTAGTTCTGGGGGTTTTGATAGTTGTCATGGTGCTGGGAGGTGGTGGGGTGGTATAAGTTGTGGAGGGGTAGTAGTGCTGCTAGCAAGAGTAGAAGTTACAGTGGTAGCTGAGGAGGTGGTGAAAGTGGTGGCGGTGTTTGCCGTGGTAGCGGCAGTGGTGGCAGTTACGGTGATGGCTGTGGAGGCGGAGGAAGCAACGATGGTGGCTGTGGAGGTTGTGGGGTTGCCAACGGTAGTCGTAGTGGCTTAGGTGGTGGCGGTGGGGGTAGTTGTAATTGTGGTGGCGGTAATAGCAGTGGTGGTTGTGGTGAAGGTGGTGCTGATGTTGACGTCAGTTTGATGGCGGGAGCGATGGTGGTGGTAGTTGTCGTAAATGTGGTGAGGGAGGTCGTGGCGATTACGGTGGTGACAGTGCTGGCTGCGGTAGTGACGATGGTGAGTGGTGGCGGGGTTGCCAGCGGTGGTTGTAGTGGCTGAGGTGGTGGCAGTGGGGGTACTTGTTATGGTGATAGTGTTTGTTGTGGTTGTGTTGAAGGTGCTAATCGCGATAGAATGTTTGACGGCGGGAGCGGTGGCGGTGGTAGTAGTGGCGGATGTGGGTAGCTGCAGTGGGATCTGTCGGGTTGGCGGTGGTAGTAGTGGCGGATGTGGGTAGCTGCAGTGGGATCTGTCGGGTTGGCGGTGGTAGAAGTGGCGGATGTGGGTACGTCGGCGGCGGCAGCGGGCCCTTCCGCCAGAGAAGCCCGCAGCGCAGCCTTCCATTCCTACCCTTCCATATCTCGCCGACCGCGCCCGCGCCGAACACCTGGCTTCTCCGATGAAGTGCATTGGCGCCGTCGATACCGTCTGTCACCGTCGCTTTCAGCCTGCTCCGCGCTCTATCACTACCCCTGGAGACCTTGTCCGTCGACGTCGTCCCATGTGCATTCAGGTCGTATATTCCGACGAACCAAACCACCACCGCTGAAGCATCATTATCGAAGAAGTAAGAGACTTCATATCTGCATCACGGCTTCTCATTGACCTTTCTAATTACCAGAATTGCAATAGGGTTACAATGGCTTGGGAGGGAATTTGGGGCAACTAAATAATGAAATCCTTTGACAAATTTAATTGAATGTCCTCATATTTATTTTGTTATGTTTTGCGACTCCACGTACTGAGAACCAACATTAATCAGTTTGGGGCTAGATACAATATTTTCTTCTATTACATGTGTGATATGTACATATTAGTGTAAAAATGACTCAGAAGGGCCTTTATCACACAATTATTACATGCGTTTTATATTACATTCATGAATCTACAAGTTCTCGTCCGTATGGTGAAAAACTTCCTCCACTCTAGAGAACAGCTATTTCGTCCATATCCCATCGCCGTCTACACCATGACAAAGTTCCTAAAACGTTAGACTGAGGGGGGAAAAAGGTTCCAAAACTTTTTCTATTTCTTTCCATTTCTTTTTCTATTCTCTTTTTAACTATTCCAATTTAATATGGAGCTTACGTTTATACATTTCTGAGACCTATTTGCTTTCAAATTAAATTTAATGTAATACAACTGTAATTGCGATGATAATAAAATAATCTGATCTAACGCAATATCTTAAATTGCAATATTGTCCGTTTATAGTTTTATATCAACAGTTCATGTTGACACCATTTTAAATAAGATTTACCCATGAATTGGTGCCATTCAAAAATCGATTATTGTGATAAGCCATTGTTAAGGAACAATACAGCAACGACAATGCAAATAAGAGAGTTCAATAACGGAAAATAATATACTATTTCATCAAGACATTGACAACCGTTTGAGTCGAACGTCAAAGAATGACTGTCGGACGTCAAAAATAAAATGACAAATGTCATGTATTTTTGTTCGCTTCCTTTGATGTGTCCAAAAGACAGACACGCGGTAGGCAGGGCGTGCACCAAACATTCGTCGTTGGGCAAATAGTAAGCAACCCATCAATACAACTTGGGGTTCGACCAGCCGATGCTCGCCCTCGTCCTTAAAACGAACTAAATTTCAATATCTTTTTTGTCCTTAAAAAATCAATTATTTTCAATTGTTTGCTTCGTACATTTTTCATTAGTAATTTCTCTAGATCCTTCTCCAGAGTTCGTGCTCTCTCCATACTTGATTCTGCATTGTGCTCTGTCTCTAAGTATCAAAATGCGGTCTTGATACCTTTCAATGCCTCTTGCACTGTTGGAATTCCATCCCACTCTCCAAAGACCCTTCAACAATACAAATAACATACGAGATTCAATTAACTTTCAGGACATATTTCCTACGTTCACTACAGCCGAGACTCAGGTTCATTATAATCTAACCTTCTTATGCTTATTTGTAATGTAAGTGAAACGGGACCAGTGAATTCAGTTCACTATAACTGAGGGTTCACTCACTATATTCGAGTTCACTATAACCGGAGTCGATTGTAGAATGTTTGGAGCCAAGTTTACATTCATTTCAGTGTAAGTGATATTTGCCAGGACTTAGCAAGGACTTTGAACATTTAGGACTATGAGCAACATGTACTTAACAATTAATTAGTAACTTTTTCGGAAAAAATCTTAAAGCAGCGACATTCCTACAGAATAATTATGATTATTGAGCACAGCTTTGACCACAACTTGAAGGACACAATTCATCAGCTAGAATATATTTGTAGTTTAGGTGAAGACGATATCGTTGAGTGGAAGTTCTTCAAAACACGTGACGCGAAAACACGTTTCACGAGTTTCAATTATTCTGGTTTTCTTCGGATTTAACTAGATAAGACCACAAAGTTGAGAAGAATGCTAACTTGATTTAGAAGCGTAATCAAGAATCAATACACCAAGTTGTAACGTTAAGAATGCTAACTTTACGATGACCTACTTTAAACTAGAGGTACTACAGAATGGCACAGACTTTCTCGTACCAATTTTTTCTAATTTCCTTGGTGTGGGCAGGTCTTTCACTTTAAGGTGATGCTCCATTCTCTGGCCACCTGCTAACTATCGTCGCCCAAAGTACAATTGTTTGACAATTTCTCAAGGTTTTGCTTTCAAAGTAGTACAACTGAATCAATACTTCAAGAATATTGAAGAAGAGTAAAAGCTCGTCCTGAATAGAAGTTTTCATTAAAAAATTCGTAGTCGTTTTAAAGAAAATGTTCACAGGAATCTATTGAGTTTTCGAAAAAAGTTCGTTTGAAGTAATTTGAAGCATATTCACTCACAAAAATATTATGGCCATATTAACGGCGAGAGAGGTATTTCAAGAAAATTATATTTGCGTAATTTTTGAAAAAACAAAAGCCAACACCCAAATGAACTTTAGATCATATTAAACAGTGAAATTAGCACTATCCATTGGAAAAATTTGAAGAAAAAATTTGGAACCATTTTGACAAAAAAGCGTTTGAGCGTTTCTGAAAATGCGGAATTTTGAACTCATTTTATCAGAAAACTGTTGAGTTTTCGAGAAACTACATTTAACATATTTAAAGCACATTTACTCATAAATATAACAATGTAAAGAAATTGTCTCGAATGTAAGTATTAACGATGTGAGAGACAAGTCAAAATAATTAAATTTTTGTATTTTTTTTAAAAAAAAGAATAGAACAATATATTTATGTCATCAAATAGAATTTGTTTGGCACTACATCTAACAACAATTTAAAGAAAACATTTGGAACCGTTTTTGAGAAATTCATGTTTTAGTAATTTTTTTAAATTGCAAATATTCCACGCACTATTGCACGAAATCTACTTAACTTTTCAAAAAAAATGAAAAAGAACTATTTATGGAAAACAAATTTCTATCTTTAATTTCTATCTTAAATTTGAAGGAAAAATCTCTATCTAATTTTATAGTTGTAGGAAGACGCCAAAAAATCTAATTTTTGCAATTTTCGAAAATTCAGAGTTAACCGTGAAAATCGAGCTATGCCATCTCTATAAGTGCATTCTACTCTATTCTTAAAGAAATTTAAAGAAAAATTTGGAGCGGTTTTTTAGAAGAAATTTAAAATGTCTGGGGGGCTTCATGTGAATACCCCCAAATTCAAAAAAAATGTTTTTCAAGATTTCAAAGCTTCAACTAAAGCCAGATCCACAGGGGTTTCTTCAATTTGGAAAAGATCGTACGTGTGGTTCAGGCGCTAGAAGTGTTCACGGACGGACGGACGGACGGAGGGAGGGAACAGACAGACACACGGACGAACGTTTTGAAAAAACAACACTTTTGGTATCAAGGGACCCCAAAACGTGTGTTTCCGTTGAAATCTGGAAATCGATTTTCCGCAGCACAACACAACTTTCTCTATACTACTTATATTACATCCGTATATTACATATATTTATATTATATACGTACTTATATTACATCCGTATGTATACGAGTAAGTTATAAACAATTTTGTTAAATTTCAAAAGTAGAATCAGATAAAATGCCAAATTTTATGACTAATGTCTTTTGAACTTTTAACTTTAAATACTGTTTTTGTTTACTTAAATTCCTATTAGAAACCAAACCCTTTTTACTGGAAAGCTCTAATCGATTTTTGGTAAAAAAAACTGTGTCATACATTTTATTGAAATCGTTAGATTGTTTACGAACCTTCAATTGGCATGTGATACATCACATCTTGTTATCTTTCAATTTGAATGAAGTCCTTAAAATACTTTATCGATGTACTATCTTTTCTACTCTTTCCTCGCCCATCCAATCTTTGTTGCGAGAACATGTTATCCGGCTCTATCTGCTGTAGTTTGGAATTGGTGTTACAGATATTCTACGCAAACAGAAGAAATCCATTGTCTCTAAGTGGTCAGATCTCCAGAACGTGAGAAATAAAAAAAATGTACAAATAAATATTTCATTTATTTTCAATTAATAATTTTTAGATTTTTTAATTTATAAGTTATGCATAAATATTGGAAAAAATTCCGAACACTTAGTGTATTATGATCCTTTTTATGTGAAGAAAATGCACAAAGATTTAAAAATATGGTTAAGATTACATTTTAATCGACGCGTTTCAAGTCAATTCGTACAATATCGTGCATTTTAATGAATTCCACAAGAAATGTTTAGTCAGAGAAGGATTTGAAGAAATACTGATTCATATGTACGTTGCTTTTGTAGTGTTCTTTCGTATTGTACTACCAGCGCTAGGGTGTTGGAAATAAAAATAGTATAGAACCAGTACGAATACAATGGCCGTATATTTAGACCGAAACTTGAAATTCAGATTAAAACTAATTTATCAAATACTCTTTGTGGAAAAGCACGACTTTATGGACATTTCCAATAAAACTATATTCACCTTCATACAAATGCTATTTGTGTTAACACTGAGCTTCTTAACCATGACCCGGACAATCACTGGGTTCCTGATTATGGCTACGGTAATTTGATCGTAATTTCTGACCTAAGGGTCAATGAGTCAGACGTGAAATAATGTGATCATAACACTCGTTGGCTGACATACGTGTGGGAGTAATTTCAAGGGGGAAGGCTAGCTGACAATCTAAAGAATGAGTCACTGAAACATAGTAAAACTGAAGATAGAAGGCGCGTGCATGAAAAAATGTATTAGTACACGAAAAGAACTGTTTTTCAGATGACGCTCATCGTCATCCGTGCCAGTCTCAGTCCCAGTCCTCTCATCATTAAAAGTGTCCCAAACTTCAGTCAGTTGCTGCTGTTTATTATTAATTATGAGAGCATGGCTTGTTCTAATTTATTGTGGCGTCTACCTTAATTTCTAATGAATTGTACAGGTTTTATTAACTGTTTTTAAAAACAATTCTGTGTCTCAAGGATACCATTTGTTTCTAAAGAACAACTAAGTACTATTTCACTGTATTTCAGAATTATTATTTTTCCCCCATTTTTTCTAAAATTCAATTTAGCAGTTCATATTCAATTTTCACTTTTTATTTGTTCTTGTCTGCTTTTCATTCTGGTATCAACTTCATTGCAGATGAGATTCATGAATAAAGCGTTATTTGTCAATCAGGTTTTGCTTTGAAGCTTTGTAAAATGGAATCAATTGTGTTTTGTTAAATAAATAATCATGTTGGTAAAGAAATTATCCTAATTATCAGGTATATGAAGTCTCTGCTTGAGGGATAACACGAACTGTGAACTCTGAGAATGAAATACATTTATAATATGGCGTTAATTCGGAAATTTCTTAATAAATCTTAGGCTTTATTGAATTAATATGATGACATAGAACAAAATTAGGTTTTACAACGAGATTCAATCTAATCTTTTGACGAAGACAGAGGCTCACTTCAACCATATGATGCAAATAGTTATGAATGAACAGGGTACGTATGACATGAATGAAATACATTTATAAACCCCACCAAAAGCTGAGATATATCGATATGAACGTAACAGGACAAAATGTTTAAAAATATTTAGAACAGGAACAACGAAAAAAAGGAAAAATCTGAAATGTATCATTTTCCGGAAACTTTCCTCATTTTCCCAATTTTGAATTAAATTGTATGTTTTTTGATAAAACACGAGTAAATACATAAAATACGTTCGTACCATACAAATGAAAATTAAAAATTATTAATCAATCTCTTAGTACTTAAATTAAGAAGTACAGTAATCAGATTTACAGTGATTATTGTCGACATCGTTTTTCTGATGATCTTCGACGTATTCCATCAGTGCAGGAAATTCTAATACTTTTGAATATCTTTATTAATGAAGAAACATCGATGTTGAAACGTCCCGACTGTCAAAGTTCTCGACTTTATCGATGAGCTATTGGGTCAGGCGCAAACACTTCCACTATGACGAACATTACTTCACGGAATATACCAGGCCCTGTGGAGAGTTGTGTTGACTCTCGTTTGTTTGTAGGATCTCTTTGACCTAGGATTCCTTCGACCGACACAAGCAACTGCAATGCGTTTTAAAGCACCATCTTTCGCGTAACGGGTACCGGCGGCAGACTTGGAGAATTCCTTCGAGTTCGCGATTGCTTTAAAAATTTAAGGGCGCTAGATGGAAGAATGGCGAAGAAACTTTTTGCAAAGCAAGAAAATAAAAAATATGTTTCATTGAAAGTGAAAAGAGGAACTACAGAACACGAGGAGAGTGGATTAAAGACAAGCATCACGATTCACCAATCACGAGAGAAGTTAAAAAAATTTTACTTTCTGAAATATGTTCTACTACTTTAATAGTGATGTGATATATTTAGCAATATTTACTTGCACATTTCAATTTCAGTTATAGAATTCGTGTCTAAAGCAATTTTGTTCTTCGGTTTACAGAGCAATCGTTGTTGCATGTGCATTGCTTGAACCGTGATGTATGCTCATCTTCCTCGTTTAGTCGAATTGTATAATAAATTCGATTCAATGTGTTGAATCTTAAATAACATAAAAAGGAGCTCAATTAGACTTAGTAACTAATCTTCAGCCAGTATCACTATCTCATCGCAACGTCTATTACGGAAATAAATAGAAAACAAATCGTACGTTTGCAATTCTTATTCTTTAACCTTTAATAGTATCTAGCCAGGAAAATAGTCACGTGAAATTTATGACAATGGGATTAATAAAAAATCAAGATTTAACCCCATTTGATACATGTAATCCACTCGTTATATTTTAATGTAATGAGATTACCTCATCTCGAAATCTCCGACAATTACAAGCCACCAATACACTTAAAATGAATTATAAACATGAACAATACTTTCAAATCAATTATGTATATTGCGTTAATTTCTAACATATTATTTTCTCTGTTTTCTTAAAGTCGATTATTGATCCATGGATATTCCTGAGATGAAGCGAAATTTTTAATGCCGTTACTAATTTTAGATGCATTTTAGTCTTGATTTATCTTTTCGGAAATACATGGCTTCGTGTCCACAGGAGGTGCAAATGGTGAAGCAGCAAATTATAATCCAGTTATATATTTTAAATGAAATGAATAACGAGGCATTGATTCAGCCCCTGTTAATAAATTACAATCAGAAGTCAGTATACATCAATCTAAATTCATACATACGACTGACAGGGACAGATAACAGACAGCATACACACAGAATTAGGTGAGACATACGAGGGAAAGTAGAATCTGCAAATACCTGTTTATAATTCAATGTAGTGTCTGAACAGTTCGCCGAATTCTTTTACGTTTGCTCCATTCACAAAGCAACGATGGCGTGGATAACCTGAGTTGAATTTGCTACTTAAAATTCAAGCAATTTCCACATCCGAATTCTTGGTACCATCTATTAGCAAACGAAGGTATCACCAGGTCTGATTAATATTGGCTGAAGTACGAATAGTTTTTGCTACTCTCTACGATTTGATACATCCGTTTAATAAACGATTAACTAAGACACTATGTAACCGAACAGATAATTTTATGATACATGTCTTTTGAAAATTAAGCCACGACAAATACAACATTCTCAAATAAATAAGATCTACGGTCTGTCATATACTTTTTTGAGCTGTGATGTCATAGTGGGAGAAATTATACACAGTATTACAACTGACACGAGAGATACTTCTGTATGTTTCTGGCTGAACTCTTTTACGATTGAGTGGCATAAAACAATTGCAAGTTTTCCAAACGTAAGCACACAAGCGTAAGCTCGTTTCAGTAAGATTTATTATTTATTTTTCTGATTTTCTTCAATTCCCAATACTCCTTAATTACATAATAAATACATTTTTTTAAAGAAATTAAAATAATTTACATTTTTTCGTTAACAATAAAACAGAAGTATTTTCTTTTTATCAACTTGTTTCCATACTTGTGTAAAACTCTGGTACAATAGACCAATGTTTCTTTTTAATAGATTGTTGAAGACAGTAAAGCTGACAGTTACAAATACGAACTTTGTTGACAACGATTTCTTCCACCGAATCTCAAGATAACATTCCATCTACATTTTTACAATTTCATGTATAATAATACAGTCTTAAACATTTGTATTTTGATCTATACATTCTGCGGTCACTCCCGAAATTCATAAGAAATCATATCTTATGCATTTGTCATTGGAGAATTCATGTTATTCCACAATTTTAAGACTCAGTTCTTGAATATACAAGGTAATCGACCTTACCTCATGTGTACGGCGGCAAGGTATTTAACATATTCACCTACATACAAAAATATTGCTAGAACAGTAAACCAAATTGGCCATTTTAGCTGCAATATCATCTTGCGTTTGCAAATTGTTACATTTCGTAAACCCATTGGGTATTGTTGTTAAATATCAGTGAACGCACACACGAACACATCAGATACAGGTTCACAGTTTTCTAGGTAAAAGGGAAGTTTGACAATTCATGCCCTTCTTATAACTAAAGCAATTAACTTTCTGCAGTACCCGACACACAAACACTGCACAGCAATGTCTTATGCTTGTGACCCCTTAGCCTTGAAAATTTACTTATCGCTCATCACGAGAATCTTGAATGCCTTATTTTGACGGATATTTGAGCCACATAAACACGCAACCCAAACACACCACATTACAGAGTCACCTATTTTTTCTAGATTATTCAATGTCAACTTCCCGCTTATTAGTAATCATTTTACAGTCCTTGACAACCTGTCTTTGACATTTTGTAATCCCATTATTTTAAGTGCCATGGAATTTAGTGGACAGCTTAAACCGACTTGCCGAGCGAAGTGGCTCAGGGCGTAGCGCACTAACTTCGCATTCGGAAGGCCCGGGTTCGATCCCCGTGCCGACCATCCAGTTCGGAGATTTTGCAGTTTTCTTCGGTCTTCCAGGCGCATGCTGGGATGGTTGTTGTGAAACGACACGACCGTGAAGCAGGCGTCGCTAGCCGAATTCGTTATCTACGTAAAGCCACGAAGGTTAAGCGAATTCGAGACATTGGGTGACCGACAAGGAACCCCGGGATCAAACGGCGCCGAGGCCAATTACCCTTTACGGGACATGTTTGATCCCGTTTGATAAACACTTAATTTTACAGGAGAGCAAAAAACAACGTTTAAATTAATCAAATCAGGGATTAATGATAATTAAACGAAGGCGATATTCAAACAAAACTATTTTTGAGTCGGTTTTGTTTGAATATCATTAATCCCATTAATTTATATTATTAATGATTTATTTATTTATTATATAATTAGTTAATTATTATAATTAATTAATAATTATATATTATTAATTATTGTATATAATTAATTATTTATAGCATTAGTTGTTTTTGCTCCCCTGTAAAATTAATCAGCTTATTCACCGGGGTCAAAGATATAATGTCTAAATACAAATACAAAAAATCCAACCAAATTGGCGAGCAACTGCAGTGGCCGCCGCGATCGCGTACGGCGCTGGTGTACTCACAAGAAAGGGTTGCTGCGGATGCGGTCCACGTCCTGGAAGTGCACGCGGCGGCCGTGGAAGGCCGGGGGCCGGTTGGGGGCGGGCATGGCGGCCGTCTCCGTCCACGCAGACGACGTCGTCCCGGGAGCCGGCTCCTCGTCGCACGCGCGCTCTGTCATCTGGCGGCGGCGGCGCCCAGCGACAGGCGACCGGGCATGGCGAGCGCCGCGCGCGTCGACCACGACGGCGCCGACGTCAACCGAGGAGACGACGAGGACGGCGGAGCTGGAGCACACCTACACGGTGGGGAAGTCGACAATGCCGACGTCAACGGGGAAGACGATGGTTTGGAACACAGATGACGAGGATGACGTCAACACAGAGGACGAGGGGGTCGTCAACAAAGACGACGAGTGCGACGTCAACAAAACGAGCAGCACGACGTCACTAAAGACGACGAGGGCGACGTCGACAAAAACGACGAGTGCCACGTCAACAAACACGACGAGGGCAACGTCAGCGACGAACACGACGGCGTCAACAACGAAGACGGCAGGAAGACGTCGCAAGCGCCTCGCGAAGGCGCCCAGTCCGCATGGCCGCGAGCCCCGCGCACTACTGACCCACGGCTCCGCGCTCACCGCCGCCCGCGCCGCCGCCTCCGCCGCCGCCCGCGCCGTCGGCACCGCCACCGCCGCCGCCGCCGCCGCCCGTCGAGTTCAACATCCGCGCGCGCTTTCGGGGGACGGCGCGCGTCATCGCCGATACAGCGGCCGCCCGGCGCTCGCGACGCGCCGCGTTACGTCGCGAGCCGCCGCCCCCGCCGCCGCCGCGACGCGCTCCGGGAGCAAGGTTCCCCCTTATCCTGCCCGCCCCGCCGCGTGGATAAGGCTGCGGCGCCGGGCGGAGAGCCGGAAAGCACTGCGCGTGGACCGGAGGCGGCTCCTGCTTGTCTGGAGGCGCTCTCGCTGGCGGCCGAGCTGATACGGGGCGACGTCTTCCCCCTCACGGTCGAGTCGTCTGCTGGGCTGAGAATTATTGGGGGTCTTCACTGGGATATGCACTCGCGTCAGCCAGGTGTGGCTTTCTTGTGTTCGGAATTTTTTGACCTGATACGTTTAATCTGTGCACTTATATGTCCATATTCACTATTTTTCATTCACAAGTTTCAGACGGCTACTTTCTCCGTTTTTACGAGTTGTGCTACGAGTTCTATTTCCTCTAAACAAGGGTTTGCTCAGATATATATTCACAGCTTTGTACAAGGGAACTCGAACTCAGGAGATGATTTTCTAAAATGCTTTATATAATTCACAACGATATCGCTTTCGTTACTTTTTTTCGTCTCGCTAATTGGTTTTGCTATGGCATCTCGTCACACTTGAAACACTTGAACACAGACCGCACCCTCGTGGTTCGTCCTGAGATCTTGTTACGTCATCACATTCATGAGGCGACGTTGCTCCCTGATCTGCCAACCCATTCACAACACTTCCTTATCTACATGAAGTTACACACTGTTTCTTGCTTCTCTTTTTCCGCCTGAGGCGCGCTGTACACAACACTGCCCCACTACGTCAGCCGACGAGAGTGACGTTTCCTCCCACTCAAACACGATCCCGCTCTTCTGCTACTACTCTGCTATTCCTAAGGTACTCAAGGAACTTCGTCTCCAATGCTACGTCCCGAGTCGACTTCTCTCAGTAACCTCCTCTTCTCGACTTGCGTCATGGTTGTGGGTCACTATTTTTCCAGCAAAAAGTTTCCTCACACTAGTAAAACAAAATATTCCTCCACTTCTTATATTGCAAACACTACGTCTTCTCACCTTCTCTGACAAATCCCCTACATATTTCTTGGCGCACGAACTATTGACAACTCACACCGGCTCAGGAATACAGAGACAACGGGCGTTGCACAGAGGTTATCGCCACGCGCTACGATCGGTCACGTCTTCCGCTCAGGTGAGTGGGCCGCATCCAAAGAACCGAGTGGGCGTCTTACGGTACCCCTCCAACACTCGATGACTCACACGGATATGCAAAAAACGACACAACAGACACACTTCACTTGACGTTGCGGCGGTTGTCGGTGACTACCGCTGGAAGTAAGCAGATGAGCGAGGAGAATTGCGGAGAGCAGACGAGCGAAATCGTAAGAGGGGGGTGCGAAAGTAGTAAGAGGGGCCAGTTGATCAAGTGAGAGTAATGATGGCCCTGCTAATGGGCAGATGAATTAAGGCTTTAAAGGTGAGCAGTCGGTTGAAGACGTCGGCTGTAGGCAGGTGAGTGAGAGAGTTGGCTTACAGCTAACGAGCGAATGTGAGCTGATAAATGTGCGGGTCGTGGTGGAGTGCGTGAAGGAATTGCAGATAAATATGTGAGTGAAGCTGGCTGAGCGCAAATGAGTAAACTTGTTGGCAGAGACGGATGTTAAAGCTGAGGTGAACACATACGTGAAGGCGTTAAGGGCGAGGGTACACGTAAAGGTGTTGAAGGTGAGACGGATGAAGACCGCAGTACTCTAATGACAGAAGTTGTTAGCGGCGAACTGTTCAACGTGAGAGTTATGATGAGCAGATGCGCGAAGGTGTTAAAGGTGAGCAGATGCGCGGAGGCATTCAGGGTGAGCAGACAAGTGACGACCGCAGTGTGCAGGTGACAGAAGTTGTCAGCGTCGAGCAGTGAAACGTCACAGCTGTGGTGAGCAGATGCGCGGAGGCATTCAGGGTGAGCAGACAAGTGACGACCGCAGTGTGCAGGTGACAGAAGTTGTCAGCGTCGAGCAGTGAAACGTCACAGCTGTGGTGAGCAGACGCGCGAAGGCTCTGACGGTGAGCAGACGTGGGGAGCGCCGGTGGCGAGAGCGAAGGTGGGGGGCGTGCCCAGCGCTCCGTGCGTCAGCGGCGGGGGGGCTCCGGGCGATGGCGGCGGCGGCCAAGCGATCTGTCTTGCGTCCAGCCGCGCCGCGCCGCGCTGCGTCGCGCCAAGCGGCGGCCCGACTCGGCCCCGCGCCGAGCGCCGCCGACGCGCCTCCTCACCTGCAAAGAGCGAACGTCGCTTCAGCTCTACACTGTCAGAAAGACCATTAAATTTTAGGTGGTGTAATGTATTGTACATGAAACTTAATGTAACCGTGTACATTAAAAATAGCTTTACATAGTTGTACATTAAACCTAATGTAAACTCGTACATTAAAAGAGCTTAATATATTTGTATATTAAACCTAATGTAGACTTTTACATTAAAAGATCTCAACATATTTGTACATTAAATTTAATGCACACGTTAAAATCAGTGTAGATTAAATGTAGATGTTCTCCCGTTCCCCTGCTTCTCATCATTCATGACGTATCCATTCGTATCCATAATCACCAGTCACGAGATCATTAATTAATTAATTCATTCATTCATTCATTTAAGATATGACCATAAAGATTTGACTCTTACATCCTAATGTACGTGTATACATTTAAATTAATGTGCGTTCATGATAATTTAATGTCATTTACATTAAAGTAATATGGAAATTTCTGACATGTAGGCATGCATCATCAAAAACAAGCATGGACGTTTCGATTGATTGATTAGTGATTCCTGGCACGTCAACTGCTAAGGTCATTAGTACCGTAAGTGTAGCGCATGCTTTTTTCCTCGCGAAGTACAATTCTCTTCCTGAAAGCCACTGAATTCGAAAATCCTGGCACCGTCGGGGCTTCAATCTAGAACCTTTTGGTAAATGTACTGCAGTGATATCAGTTGATGCCCTGGCCCCTTAAAAAATACTGGGTTTCACCACGTGGCACGACTCATAGCTATCTAGCTAGTGTGGAAAATCCTGCCACCGTCGGGAGTCGAACCTAGGACCTCCCGGTCAGAGGCACTGCGGTGCCACCAGTTGATGTCCTGAGATACCTCTCCCTGTTGATGTTTCTAAATATCGATGATTCAATTTTAAAAGTCGATGTTCAAAATACATCGACTCAAAACTATCGATTTTTTTACGTCGATGTCTGTAAAATATTGTAGTATTCTTTAACATCAGTGTTCACATGCGGAGGGGGATTCATGTCATGGTGTTGATGTTTATTAATTTATCATTGGAATTTAGCTGAAAAAGCAAAAGAAAAAGAATTCTCAGAATAATTATGAATACGAAATGTTTAACTTCTTAGATAATACAAAAATGACACACTACATTTTCTAAGAAAAATTTGACTAAATTGTTCTTCACTCTTGCTGACATTAGTCTGAAGAATGTTGCAATTATAGATAACTGAAAATGATTATAATTTTTCTCATATTTTTTATTCAAAAATAAAATACCAACCAAGAAAAACATCGAGCTCAAAGCATCGATGCTTTAAAAAACCACGTCGGCGTCAATATATCGATGTTCAGTACATCGATGTTCGTACAAAATATTGCTGTTTTGAAAACATCTACATCGTCGCAATAAATCTAGAACAGAGATTTTCACATTTTTCTGTAAATGGCATCAGTGTGTGACAAGACCAAGTAGCTAGCTCAGACCAAAGAAAATAGAAAACTAATACGAGAAATTCTGTGACATTCTGTAGCGCCACTAGTTTAATTTTGAAAAATGGTTGAGTAAAGTTTATAATTTATGTCGGTGTGTGTGTGTGTGTGGGGGGGGGAGGTAATCTGACAGTGACAATTAAGATTAAAAAAATAAGAAGTTGCAGAACAGATTAGTGATGATCGTTTTGAATTTGCCAAAAATAATAGACTTCTTTTATGGGCGAAAACTAGACTAAAATATTTTTCAGATTTCTCCTTTCGCTACTTTGTTATGTAAGAATGTTCGGTTTAAAGGGAGATGAAAATTAATGCTGTTTTTGTTTTCATAATACTTTTATCATTCAAAAATAATATTGATAACGTAAAAACATCAAGCAAAAACATTCATGAGAAAGGGAGAAATTTAGAGAAATATTAACAAATTCTATGGCAATACGATCCTCCTACAACGATGTATATCAAGCCTACAAATATCTATTTTGGATGACAGTGACCACTTCAGGTTTTAGCGCCTAAGACCTAGCGCGCACCGGGTCGGGTCTGATTGGGTCTGGTCGGGTCTTTACATTTAAGTAAGTTTAGTAAGTTAAGTACGTAAGTTATGTATGCAAGTTAAACAAATTATTTTGAGGAGTACAGCTATTCTAAACAATTAGAGACTTTACTGAGTAGCTGAAGCTCCAAATTTGTTCTTTAATTTTATTCTCGAATAGGGCAAATCTGGTTTATAAAAGTGGTGCATACTTCATTTTCATTGAACGCTCTTAATTTTCGGAAATTGCAAAAGTTACAAATAATGCGAGAAAGTATGTTTTGGTTGCACCACTACATACAAGCACTACATACAAGTTCATTACAAGCTACATGACTTGCATATAATCGTGGACATAGGTAGAAAAATATATACGAGATATAAAAGGGACAATTTTTAATTTAGTTTCTCTATTTTTTTATTTATCTCTACCTTTCTGTTAGCTCTTAAAAACAAATCGGTAGTCGCCTAAAAGTGGTCAATATGTTTTGCTGAAATGGATCAGTAGTCTTGTAAGACTGGGAAAGTCTGCCCCAGTTCAACTTCTGTGAAATTATGAATTTAAATTTTTTAAAAAAAAAGGCCCAATATAATCCCTTTATTTATCTTGTATATTTGCAAAATATTCATGTTTATACATAAAACGAAGCTCTATATTTAAAAATTGACCATATCATAATCTCAAAGCGTACGTTTATTAATTCAGTGGGATAATAATATACAAGTTGAGTTGAAATAAAAAGAAAATATTACACATTACTCGTTTGTGGGTCATGTTAATGGAACTGTTGCATCACGATTCTTCGGCTTGGCAATGTAGACTTCAAAATGTCGAAGAATGAGAAATGCACATTCAACCTGTGAGTACCATCACAAGTTGATTTAGAGACGAAGTAAAACACGTTCCCCTCTGCACGTAGCTTGAGAAAAGGGCTATGGGAAAGATTGAGGCACCTATCTCGAAGGTTATGTTTTGATGTATACTTGTAAGGAGCATTCAACAAGAAACGAACTGGATGCCTAGGAACAAAAACCAGTACCTGAAGATTAGGTGGTCCTGGTTGTTGAGACACTTGTCCTACTACGACACTAGGCGGTGAATGACTGTCTCGTAAAGTTCCCGGGACTGCGTTGTGAATCAATTCGGCACACACTGCTTGATGTTGTCCGAGGTGAATCATTTGCCTTCCAGAGCCTTTTGAAGGGAACCAAAATGGCGGAGATTGCAAGGAGAGAGGTCTGGACTGGATGAAGGGTGACCGAGAACCTTCTACATGAATTTCTGCAAGTGCTGTGATTGTGTTGACAGCATGAAGCCTTGCATTGTCGTGGAGCAGCTTGATCCCAGGGGTACGTTTGGCTGGTCTTTTCTTGCAGAAATTCAAGTGGGATGTTCTCGGTTACCCTCCATAGAATGTAGACGTTTCTCTTCCTACGATTATGGCATTTTTGGTCCCCTAAAGGTGGCTCTAAGGGGCAAATAATTCTCCTCGGACGACGACCTCAAGCAGTACGTACCGGGAGCGGTAGCTCAGTGCATCAACTGAGGTCACTGCAGCGCCTCTGACCGGTAGGTCCTAGGTTCGAGTCCTGACGGCGGCAGGATTTTCGACACTAACTTTGGAGCTAGGTCGAATTCAGTCGCTGTCTGCAGGAGAATTCTAGCGGCCGGTTGCTCTGATCGGTAGTTTTCCGTGGTTTCTCCGATCAACACCAGGCGAATGCCGGAGCAGTACCCTAACAAACGGGCCACGGACCACGCGCGATCTGTCCGCGAACGCTTCTTATTTAATGCTCCTTATAAATTAGTACAGTAGGTCCAAGCCTTTCGTCTATACTGGTAACACTGTCAAAATATGTAGCAGAATATTGCACAATGATAACCTTGCCTTTTTTGTCAAGCACTGCGAACAGTCTATTGCTCTAATCCTTCCAGTAACTATTGATTGGAATTTTTTTTCTTTATTATGGGTTCTCAAGCTTGGAAACATTTCTTTTTCAGAACAGTGTCACTTTTTTCAGACGTTTTTGGCATTAAAAACACTGTTCCCTTTGATGAAAGATTTTAGAATCACACTTCCTGATGACGTATGACACTAATATATGGGCAACTATCTATATTAGGACAGCAGCAGAACTTAACATATCAACTAAAGGGATATTAAATATACATACGAACTAAATATTGTAACGCTAAACAATTAGTTTCACAAAATTAAAATTAAGCAGCAAACGAATCACGACGGACGACGACGTCAAACAGTACGTGCGGAATTGGTTCAAAACGCCTTCTCGGGAATTTCACGAGTCAGCCATTCACCGCCTGTGTCGCAGTAGAACAAGTGCCTCAACAGCCAGGGTCAATACTTCTGAACTACAGGTACTGGTTTTTGTTTATTTTTGAATGCTCCTTATATAATTTATTGCAGCAACATCCTCCATTTAAATATGAAACACTAGACTAGAATCATGTCACCATTGTAAAATCAGTGAATTTTATTGGAACGAATTTGTTCACGTATTTAAAAGAATAAATCTTTCAGGATTTTTCACAAAAAAGTGTATATAATGAAAGGATTAATAAATCAAAATGTATCCTATGTCACAAGTAAGTTAAGTTAGATTTGTATACATTCATGCTTGCATGGAGAAAATACACTTTTGTAGAATACAAAGTTGCATTTACGCTTTGATTTTTTTTTCGCGCAACGATTTCATTTTATTCGTGGATTAGCTCCGTTTTGGGATAAAATGTGAAATTTGTTGAGAAAAAATTAGTACACCAGTTCTCTCTCCTCCAGTTGTCTTACTTCTATATTCTCAGACTCCCTCCTCCCTTCCTTCCTTCCTCTCTCTCTCTCTCAGTTCTTTAACCCCCCCTAAATTGTTCATCTGGGATGTCATACAATTTTTCCATATTTTTATTTTATATTTTTCTGTTCCTTTTCTTGTCATATTCTTGTCATATCCTTCCTTGTTTTGTCACATATGTGCTGTCTCTGGCCTACAATTGAATCACTGCAAATGTGAATCAAACACAATTGAATCACTGCAAACGTTTTCTTTCATATTAATGTTTATTACAAATAATTCTTCATTTAACAATATTCACTTAATGAGTAATTATTTGTAATAAAAATTAATATGAAAGAACGCGTATGCAACGAGTTATTCAATTGTCTTTGAAAATTGTAGGCCAGAATCAACATATGGGTCATTCATTTATGCTATTGTTGATTCTAATAGACGGGGTTTGATACCTGTCCTTTGCCCACCCCGGCATTGACTGAATTCGTAAGCACGTGTTTTTTTTATTTATTTTTTTTAATGGCAACTCGTGCGTCACACGCAACGTCACAACCTTCTGCTTCTTGAATCTGATGTTCGCCGCCGGAAACCGGCACGAACATACATATTCTTACTGTTTTCATTACATATTTATGTACATATTTTGACATTTCACACGACACATTTTTCCGGTCTCTAATGATGAGACCCGGTGCCGATCAAATTGTGCCCATGAAGCTATCTCCCCGCACACGGGGCACCGCCCATGGAGGTACAAGCTCCAAGCTTCCGACTTATGTGGTAGCGGGGTGCATTTAGATGTAAATGTGTGTAAGGGATGAGTATAGGACAAGGAAAGAAAGATCATGCATGATTTCGTGGGCCCCTTGTTACGGTACTGCTCCGACATTAGCAAGATATTAATAGAGAAACCATGGGAAAATACAGATCAGAACAGCTAGAACTGTTTTCTAGACAGCTATTCGACTGACCTATCTAGCTAGTGTTGAAAATCTTGCCATCGTCGGGACTCGAAGGGCAGGTATGCAGATTAGAGGCATTGCAATGACATCAGGTGATGCCCTGAGCCACCTCAGTCGGTCCCATCACTTGTGGCCTTTCCGAACGGATGTAGGATTTGATTATGACAGTAATTTTGGGAGATTTAATTTTGCCGGGCATTCAGAGAAAATCCGCACCGTCAATCGGGTTTGAACCCACAGACGTGGGTTTAGGAAGAATGTGGGTTATCGCACCGTTCATCTGGGATTGGGTACATTTATAAGACGACGAGTTCTGTTCTGGAGAAATCATAAATAATAAATGTTTACGTCTTGAGTGAGACACGTTCTTCCCTCCATAACCTGTCCAAAATAGGAGAAGAGATCTAGCAGTTTCTGCAATGTTGCTGTATTTCAATTTTGTGGTAATGATTTGTCAGTTTCCGGTTGTTAGTTATTACAACAAATCATGAAATTGAAATTATGGAATATTTGAATAAAACAATTCCACTAGTTTCTTATGAGAAAAGTGTGTGCCACGTGATCTTCCAAGATCACAATCTTAAGGCTTAAATTGACTGTCAAGGCTGAGATCAGGATACTGCAGTAATGCATCTGGTGGGAATCGCGAGAACTAACAGTCACCAGTTGTAAACTACTTGTTCACTTTCCTTAAGACTTCAGTTGCGGAAGAAAGTACTTGGAAACATAATTTGTCGCTTTAGAAGCAATTACTTGCTTACGCGTGACTTCGCTGAAATGTAATGAAATAATTTTACTGCATGTTACTTTCATTTAAAAGAATTGGAAACATAAAATTCACTCATGAATTGCTGTATCAAAGAAAATACAAATCAAATTTAAAATTTTTTTAATGGAACTATTTTTAGGAATGGAGAATATGAAAGAACTAAAGTATTACGTATTAGATACTTTGGAGTCGTTTTATATTTCTGAAGAATTAAATCGAAACGAATTCGTAAAATTGTTTCTAAAACCTCTTATTTGATCCGTATATTTTTGTTCCAAACATATCGTTACGACACGTAGATGCATACATGGGAGGGATGCTGTTGTGCGACTGATTCAATAATTCATATGTCCATATTAAAAAGAATATTCTAAAACAGAATATTTGTACCGTAGACCGAAATTATAGAAATGTGAGCATTTTTCATTAATTTCTTGAAATCGCTGTCCTAAATGTTTCTACATCTTATTTTCGAAATATAGCCTTGAGGCCCTCAAATAAGATTATCATCAGTTATAACCTCCCCAGTTACCTCGAAATAATGTAATGGTATATTTTCTCACAATTTGATCTACTATTTCTAATATATCTAATTGACTTCTAGTAAGAATAGAACGCATTCACTGTTGCAATTGAAGGTATTGGAGGAAGTTCGAACTAAGCAATTGTACAGACACATGTCTCCTGCGCGGTCCACAAAACCCACTTCATTACATCCCCACTCAGGATTTCTCAATCAAGGAAGAACCCAATAGAATAATCATGAGCTTTATTAATAAAAACATGAAGAAAAGTCGACAACGTTCCGGTGACGCCCTATTTTTACTTTTTTCCATCCGGTCGCATCGCATATATTTGCAAGGAAACTATTTCCGTGAAGATGAAATTGTGGGCTAGTGCATTTTTTAAACCAAACAACGTCTTCACGTGACTCTCTTGTCAAGTAGGTCCCAGATGAATGAGGAACAAAAGGTATAGATTAATCCAGCGAAAACAAGTCGTAATTTCTCTTTCACAGATTAAAATGTTACGTTCCTCTTAAAGACTAGTTACAACATGTTTACAAAGTATTTTGTTAGTCTTATACCGTACTATCAAACAATTATTCTTTTTGGTTTAGTGCAATCACAGATTTTAATATTGATTCATTCAATAATCTACTAGTTATTGGTCAAACGGCATTAAATACATTGTATTTTTTATTAGACATTTTTTATGACAATATTTAGTTTCACTTTATATTTTCCGCGAAAAAGTGACCATCCAAGCTTTCCATCATGCGCACTGTTGTTTTTTGTTGTTTTAAATGTTAAAACGCTGATCAACCTAGTTTGATACATTACCAACTGGTAAGTTTTGTGCCGCTTTATAACAAAATATATGAAAATCAGAGAAGAGAATTAAGTTTAAGGTACATATTACAGCCGGCCGAAATATGTACCTTATATATTTACCGAAAATAGTAAAAAGTCAACATTGTCTTTTGTGTAATTTTTGTCGCAAACTTTAACCCACCAATCAAAATGTTCGGGAAGCCTATTTACATATATTAACATTTTAAATTGTATTTACATTCTCATCTCAATGGAAAGTAAAAGAACCAATATATACTTTGGATTAAATTTATAAAAGAGGATAAACTTCATTTTCCGTTCACTGACTTAATGAACGAATGTTAAACCAAACAAAAATGAGCACATTTCTTTTGAAAAAGTGCAGGAAGTGTACTCTAATTACATACTAAAACCACCTGATTTCTAACGAATGAACATTTATTTACTCGATTCTACAACATTCATGCGTTTTCTAGCAAAAGCAAATACTGAAGTCATGAAAACGACAATAATGTTCGTATATAAATAAATAAATAAATAAATAAATAAATAAATAAATAAATAAATAAATAAATAAATAAATAAATAAATAAATAAATAAATAAATAAATAAATAAATAAATAAATAAATAAATAAATAAATAAATAAATAAATAAATAAATAAATAAATAAATAAATAAATAAATAAATAAATAAATAAATAAATAAATAAATAAATAAATAAATAAATAAATAAATAAATAAATAAATAAATAAATAAATAAATAAATAAGCCTGAGTATTCCTGGGTGGCTACGGCTTCTCCTTATGAAGGATTGTTTAGAAATATATACCCACAAAAGTTGCTCAGTTGTAGGTATATGTTATATTCGTATATACGGAACAAGAAATCATTCTTACTGAACTAGTACGAAGTACGGAACGAGTTCAATGACTTGAGAATAATGCTGCCTGTGGCAACTACTCGTGTGTACTGAGTCTCTTTCTACATATTAACCACGTAAATAAATGTAGCTTTACTTAACAGCTGTTAGGGCATTTCTTTTGATACTTTTTATATTGAATATCCAAATGCGTTAGTTTTGGAGGCATTTGGTAGAAGGTCAGAAATACAATTTCTTAACCTTCTGCCAAAAGAAAAACAATTGTGAATATTCAATACAAAAAACTATCAAAAAATGTCGCATTCAATTGCAATTCAGTTACTTTCAATTAATTTTTTCTTAACAAAGGACATCCGCGAAATGATATTTGATTGCTTCAAGAATGTTAGTTTGGCACGTTCAAAACAACAATAGCGAAAAACATTTAATTGCGCTATCCTAGCAAACAAAGTTTGAAGTACATTAAAGTACAGAAGTCTGTAACTAATAATTTAGTTGTTTAGGAATGTTTGTTGTACTTAAAGCGAAATACCACAGCGAACATTAAATTTTCTGTTTCAGCCGACATCATCATGGTGCGTCAGAGATTCTCCTGTCTCGTAGTAGGCCAAGGTTTTGTCACGAAGTGTCAACGACACTGTGGAAATATATCTCGACCTTCCTGGCAAACGTCCCGAGCAAAGACGACATATTATACTCCTGAACTTCTTCCACACTTCGATTCCCCCCTAAATCGTACGAGAAACCGGTTGTTTTTCTCTTCCATTTGTTACAGTGGGTATTGTTAAATGTTGGGTACACAAAATCTTATTTAACATAGGAGTTAGGTTACTATGTGCTGGAAGTACGAAAAAATGAAGCAGCAGAGGAAGAACGAATGGCGTTAGTTGAAATGCTACGATCAGACTGTGCAATTGGAAAATTCTTATCACGTTTCCAACTACATGTTGCAAATTCATCAAGGCAATGTTTATATTTTTAGATAGTATGTCGTTCTATTTTTGTATGCGTTAAATTTAGAATGTTAGAAAACACGTTATCGCCAATGTGCTAAGTGTTAGAAAATAAGTTACAGTCAATATGATAGTTCTTGTGATAGATATAAATGTTGTGTTAGTTGTTACTCTAATGTGATCAGTGGCGGGGCGTGCAATATTTTGGTGGACACGCAGCAATTCCGTGCTGTGTACCCAAATTTTCGAACACCAAAATAACTTTCAATAATGTTGCAAAATAATTGTTATTAAATGATATAACCTTCAAATCAAATAAATGAACATTTCTCATAATTAAAAAGAATAATTTTAACCATTTTAGAAGAGACACAGCAGCACCTACTCTAATTTTACTTTAATAGCATTTTGGAGATTGTTTAAATTACAACACCCAGAACATGCGAAAATAGATTTTGATTTCTCTGCCGAAAACAAAATGCTTGATTAATAATATAACTTAATGTTATTAGCGCCTGTTAACCACAAAACGTCACGTATAGACTTCTTTGAAAAGGTCGCACATATTGCTTATACCTTCATACCTGTTGTAAGTTTGGAAAGCTATGAGATGGTCGCCCTTCGTTTACAATCTTTATTTTTTGACTGACACTTCTAATGTCAAATGACCGATTCTGAAAAAAATATATTGCTCAACCACACTCTACAGTTACTTGAAACACAACTTCCCATAAACAAAAAATCTACCACCAGCATTAAAACGGCCAAATCGTGACGTTATTTACTGAACTCAGAATTGAGTCAATAGGCAACAGGACATTGCCGCAGGTACTGATTTGTACTGGGCTCTATAGGCTTGCCTACCAATTAATTGGAGTCGTTTGACGAACGAAGGCACCAGTCAGTGCAGCCTTTATTTGCCTTTAAAAGAGCACGCTTTAAAGGTATCCCAATCCTTCCCTTAGACGAGTGACATCATCATAAGTTGCAGCCCTGTGGACGATGGAAGAAGATGGAATTGGCTGCACCTGAAGTGCTGCAAGTGGCGGCTTGCATACTAGTAGATAGATACATGTACGTTCAAATGGAAGCAACGGGCTTCACTTTAGTACTTAGCAGAATGAAATCATGTAATAATATTCACAATATGTAACTCGAAAAGTAGTGTACGCAGTGCTAGCTTCGCTAGCTCTAAAGCTTCGCCATTTAATGTGATAGATGTCATTGCAGCTAATCTTTTTTTCGTTTATTTTAAGTCATATCAACAGCAGAGATTACTAGCGACACAACTAATCTTGGTTCGAGTGTGAACTAGCATCGCTAAGTTTTCCGGAAAGGGGCGATGCAGGGAAGATAAATAGTATGTAAACAATAAACTCGGTGATTATCGCACAAATCTTGTATAAATCTAAATGGATAGGTAAAAAGAAGTTATCTTCCACAATTTAAAAAAAATTACATTAAATACTCCACAGCAGTGTACAGGATAGCGCCGGCTAGTATACAAATTTAAAAGCCATGCTTTGAACCACAATGCTTGGGGAGCTATGAGAATGAGGTAATCGCCTCGAAACTTTTATGTGTGATCTGTATTTAGTGTGAATGCATTTTTTTAAATTGCTTTTTAACGACCCATCTAGAAAGTAAACATTAACGGAGGTATTAGAGGAAGTTTCCGGGCTGGTAGACCGTGGTGCAGTTGGAGTTGAAGGGCCAAACGTTTCGTCCAAGTCCACGGTGGGCATTCTCTGTGTCGGAAGTGTGTCTGGCACAGTATCCGGGGTGGTCGCTGGCTGGCGACTGGCCAATACGAGAGTCTTCTTGCCGCACATTATGTATGTTACGAACAAGGTGGTGCTAAGATTTAAGTTCATCTTCGATTTCTTCTTCGTTCACTGATGAGATAATGTAACGAAGTACTACATTAAATGCGCTGTGTTGTTTTGGTTGCAAGGTGAAGTATTCCGCTTCTGTTTCGACTAGTGCAGGGTTGTCCAGCTAGCGCCACGCGGGCCGCATGCGGCGAATATTGTGCGCCTAGCGCCCGCACACCCCTTAATGTAAAAAAAAAATTAAGTTGAGATTAAAGGATTGCTTTCTAGTAAATGCAGAAATTCAATCATCCCAATGGGTTTTACTGCGTTGTTTCCCCCCTCCCCCCCCCGGTTTCAGAGCAGCCGGGCAAATTGCCGAAATTAATTATTGTTGATACTGCTGCTGGCACAGCTGTGTATTAAATAATTGCGGGTCGTTACCTTCGTTTGAGCTTATAACTTCGGGGACACCTTTGTTAACTGCGTGGGAGTTAGTGTTATTTAATTTTCAAGCGCATCTCCTATAACTTTCTCCGTTTCGGGGTCCTTGTTTGAAAACATGCTCAATAGATTTAATGTTTTGAAAGTAATGAATTCCCAGGGAATCAAAATACTATTTAACACAAAACAGTAGGAATGACACTTGATACACAAACCCTGAGCCGGCATTGAACTGACCGATGCTGGTGCGGGTACCTTCGACTGGCAACGACACCCTGCAGGCCAGTCTGTTCGACAGTCGGCGCGAGATTATGGATTTAAAAATAGGTCGGGACATTGCGTTTAATAACAAACAGTATGACAGATGTTCTGCATTAGTCAAAATAAAACGTGGATAATAATATGCGAATTTCAGTACTTTCGTTTGATCAAGACTGAAAAGAACATACTATTCCTGACTTGATCCTCGGGACTATTATTTAGAAACAGTCATTGTAATGGACCAACTATATTGCAGAAAATATAATTTTAATATTTCACCAAAATTACATTCCCAGAAAGAAGACGACAACCGTTTGTGTCACGTTTTAATACCATGTACGGGTCAAGAAAAAAGTAAGATGACTGTCAGCAGCCTAAAACAGATATGACAAAATTAGATATAAAAGATCGGGAACAAAATAAATGGAAAGGTTTCATGTTAGATTTTTGCGTCTTTCAAAACAGAACAATATTGGTTTCGTGAGAGATGGATGTGAGAACGATAGTGGATTTCATGAGAAACGGATGTGATAATGATAGCAAATTTCATGCAAGTCGGATGTCAGCATTTCCATATTCATAAAATTTAATGTAGTGTTTCGTAATTTTGGAATACGACGCATGGAAATTGTGGAGAATAAGTAATGCGAAAGGAATGTCCACTCGTGACATTATTGCGTGATTTGTAAATAGTTTCTCCAATAGGCATAGGTTACTTAAATTAATTTAGTTCAGTTTAAGAATTTAAAAATATTAGGGTGCGTGATTTATAAAAAAAGTTATATGTGAGTAGGGCAGCTACGTAGAATTTTATTAGAAGTGACTTCAAGAAAAGAAGATTCTTCGGAGAACTTTGAAGATTCATCCCTACCAGGACTTCAAATCATCGAAGCGGCACGGACATCAAGGCATCGTAAAGTAAGATTCCTGAGAGAGAGAAATTGTAGGCAAAACAATTCGAAAATTGTTGGAATATAATTTAATTAGAGTTATAGTAAAAAGAGTTGATAATGTGCCGAAGACTTATGCACGATTAGAAATAAGTTTATACGACTAGTAACATCATAAATTAACACAACGAGATCCAATGAACATAAATTCATTAAACCCTTTCATCTATATCCCAAAATAAAGCCAAAAGTGTTTTAGTGAATATAGTAAAAGCATTTTATTCTACTAGGGAGAGAAAATATCTAGTTATCAAATGTTCGTATCCTCTCTTTGCTGGTACTCATATTTTTCCTTGTAGAGTAAAAGTGAGGAAACGATATTCTAGAGCTCCAAACAAATTGCGCAAATTATCATTTTCCCCCATCTGTCAGGTACAGTTTTTACTGTTCTTTGACGAAAATAAATTAAATGAAATCGATCTGGAGGCCACCCATCCCGATCAGACACGGAGTCCCATTCGTCTCCTCACAGCACCCCCTGATGTTACACCGAGAAACTAGGCAACCAAACAGATTATAATTCCCCTCCAGGGATTTTTTGTTTGCCCACCACTGGACTCTTCCACTTTTTTTAAGTGTAAGGTATTTACACAAATAACAAAAATGCTTCCTTTCCTCCAGATTTATCGGAGACTGGAAGAGGATGCTATTGGGGGAAAAATTGTTTTTATTGCAGAATGGGACTATTGTTTAGTTCTTATTGATTGGTTGATTTGGTGCTTATTTTGTTTTTATTTTATTGAGTTTGTTAAAGAAAGGTTACTTTGTTTGATGTTATGTGGGGAAGATTTTGCGTCTTATTTATGATTTTGGATTTCTGTCCCTGAAGAATATTGTACTAGGATACAACGATTAGCTTATATTAATCTTTCCAGGTGTGTTCGCCTTTGTAAGCCCAGCAGAAGCAACGTGTAGCTCTTTTTGGACGTTTCTGCAAAACTTTCTACATGAGACTATTTAACGCGATGTGGCGAATATACCACGATGTGACCAATGTCGATGTGTGACCAAGAAAGTCGAGGGTCGATCTCAGCATTTCTAATCTCTACCATGGGAAAATCTACATCATTGAACAGATGGCTTTACTTCTCCTCGTGTGCACATAGTGAATCTTCATATATGTCCAAAATAGGCAAGGAGCCATCTCAGCATTGCTCAATGGATGAGAGGAAACTAAATACCTGGGATCAGATGGCATCGTGAAAATAGAAGTTTATGATAAACACAGTGAAATTCTAAACTGCAAATCTTGTCACTCACTTGCTTTAGAATCTTTCCTCTGGCAGCCTAATTCATGTTTATCACATAATATCTGCTATTTCTTGTCACTGTAACGTACTTCAGCTACCGCAGCCATCTCAGCGGGACACAGTCCCAATCGAGGCAAGCCCTAAGCTCCCGAGTGGTACCCTGTCATGTGTGATAGAGTAGCGTGTGTGTGTGGGGGGCGCGCTCGTGCGTGTATAAGAGGCGAGGATTAAAAAGGAAGAGGAAGGAAAGATCGCGCGTGGTCCGTTTTTTAGAGAACTACCACGGGATTAGCGTAGTCGATCGAAGAAATCACGGAAAACTACCGATCAAAGCAGCCGGGCGCTAAAATTCTCCTCTAGACAGCGGCTGAATGCGACCTAGCTCTCTAGCTAGTGGCGAATATCCGCTACCGTCGTACCTCAAAACCCTAAGTCCTCCTAGCCTGAGCCACTGCAGAGAACGTAGCAGTGCTTCGACGGTAGTGTACTTAGGAAACCCCTGCCGTAGAATCCTTTCTTTCTCTCTCTCTCTTTCTCTCTCTCTCTCTCTCTCTCTCTCTCTCCTCTCTCTCCTCTCCTCTCTCTCTCTCTCTCTCTCTCTCACACACACACTCTCTCTCTAATTCTCCTCTCATTCTCATTCTCTCTCTCTTCTCTCTCTCTCTCTCTCATTTTCTCTCATCTCTCTCATCTCTCTCATTCTCTTCCTCTCTCTCATTCTCTTTCTCTCTCTCTGGACCTGACCCACTACGTTTTGGCAGCGGCGCTGCGCGTGACGAGTGACGCCAGCAAGCGCTTTTCGCTTGCTCCGAGCGGAGCGGAGCAGAGTGGAGCGGAGCGATGGGGAGTTGGCGAGAGACTCCTTGCAGAACCGAAAAATTGAAGAATCTCTGGAAAAAGTCCAGTGGGTGGGTGCCAGAACGAGATTATCCCGATGTCGGAACACAGAACGACGCCCACATTTGCACCTGTCGATTACACGAAAGTCGTATTAATTACGACGGTCGATATCGGAACCTCTGGCAGAGAGATTCATGTAAAGTACTTTGATATTGCTTCATAAAATATGGGTATCATTTGTGATGTGAAGTGTCAATTCGAAATACTTTCCTTGTCACTTATGTTATCAAAAACTTGGGATGCCCTACATTGTTTTAAAGAAGAAAGGGAAATTAGCACTCCACAACAAAGCAATCTAACACTAGGTGAAAAGATCCTTGCTATGTCCAGTATTTGAACCAGAAACCCTGGTATAGAGCGGTTCCTGTTCGTGCACTCGACTGATGGACAATAGACGAAATATTCAACCTTTACTCGTATAACGAAACGTACTGCGAAAGAGCAACAGATTTTCATCTGATAAGCATTTATCTCGAAAGACAGACAAATTACAATGACACTCTATTTACTGTATGCAAAAGAACTTCGTCCCGACAAAAATTAAGTCCCCAAGCTTTCCATTCTAATCAGGTATTTTTAATTACCATTTCGCAAAGGATATATTGGAAAGGCGTTTTTTAAAGCAGCCGGCGTCATTAATATTTATTAAGAGCTTTTATTAAAAATTACATTTAAAGGGAAAGGAAAAGTATAAAGCAAACAGCAGGCACACATTAAACCCATAACTTTAGTTACGCTGTAACCTACATTACTAACGTGTTTGGAGAGAACGCATCAGACGACCTTAAAACCAGTTATGTTTCTTAAGTCGAAATCTGCAAAATGCGACATTTTTGGAGGATCTACTCCACTTTTAGAAAACATTCCCTATATGTAAAACACGTCAGAAATGAGGTAAGTTGGGATACGGTATGAAACTGTTTTTACGGGTCCACCCAGAACATTTTTTTAAAGCACAAAACAAAGAAATACTCTATACTTCAATATTGTAAGGTGATGGAATATCGTACCTGCACATATGGAAATTAATAAAGGAGGATCAGAAAGAGAGTGAAAGAAAAAAAAACAATAACTTAATAATGCTAGAATGAATGCACAAACAGACTAATGCGTATTCTATAAAATGCAAAAAAAAAAAGGTGATTTGTAGTAGTTCTCATTACTATTGGAACAAGAAAAAAATAATCATAGGAACTGATAGAAAACCTACACGATTTGGCTCATTAGAGATACCATACTCTGTAGTAACGAGCTCGGACTCTTATAATTATTTATATTATCAATAATACAAACTCATTGACATTATTCTCAGTGAAGCCACTGAGTAACGAGTATCACTGTTATTATGCTGTAATAGGGGAGAAGCACACCTTCGAACACAATTGCCTTAGAGTAGTTCAATTACGTTAAGTTAGTGTTAGTGAAAGTGAAAAGCTAATTTACTACGACCACTGCAGCGACCAGCTGAAATGGCTCAGGGCATCAACTGATGTCACTGCGGTTCTTCTAACCGGAAGGTCCTAGGGGTCGAGTCTTGACGGTGGCAGGATTTTCTACACCAGCTAGATAGCTAGGTCAAATCCAGTTGCTGTCTGAAGGCGAGAGGCTGCTCTGATCGGTGGTTTTATGTGTTTTTTCCGATCAGTACCAGGCTAATGGCAGAGTAATAACGGAGCGGTACCATAACGTTCCGCGCGCGATCTTCCTTGTTCTATCCTCACACCTCACGTACACACCCTTTCACGCACTACACTACCACGTATGTCGGGAGACCCGAAAGTTTGAGCTGACTCGAGATCTGAAAGGTGGTGTCGGGTGGGGCGGTGCCCCGCTGGTGGAGATACTTGGATGGAAAAAAGGCCACAAGACTGCATGCTTGGCGGCGCCAGTTCTCGCCATCCAGCGGAGGAAGAACATATCTACTTATTATGATAACAGCATACACAGAACCTTAGCAGTTGACGCCGCCGGAAACACAAAAAAATCAATTAATCATTTCTTAAATACAGAGAGATTCAGTTAAATGTCACGATATGAGAAGTAAAATGAGAGGCAACTCGCATAAGCTCGTATCAGGAGCACGATATGAAATTCAATTTGCTAACTCTCTGTGAGATGAACTCCTTCAACGAGGAAAATCCGACAAGTTTTGCAGTATGATGAATACATAATAGGTCACGATCATGTTCACACGCTACCCACACACGCCGCTCTCCCAATCAAATGACTGTGGGAACCAAACGCGGCGGCGGCGTGACAGGTCATGAGCACGTGATCAGTATGACTTTAAACGGACAACGAGCCACGTACTTGCCAGGGTTGCGGCAGCGAGGATGTGGAGAGTCTGCGGTGATAGGACGGGGGTATTTTAACTGGCCGAAATGGAACGTCCGCGGAGAGGGGGGCGGGGCGAGACAAGAGCGGCGAAGGGAGCGGTGGGAATGGCAAGACTGCCGCCGCAAATTCCATTTCGCTCGCTAATTATCCTTACACTTCCACGCCGCGAGTCCAATTCCGTGTGAATGTCAATCAGGCCACTGCTTTGCATGTACCCCACGTTGCAGATAACTGTGTTTGAAATTGAGGAGATGGGACTTCTCGCCGCCGTAGCTTTGGTGAAGTCTCGCTTTTTTTTTCGAGGGAAATGTCGATTGCTTCCTTTTTTAGCGTCGAATCAACGAAATGAAATCGTGCTGACGTTAACTAAGTTGAGCGCTGATTTTTGAGAATGTCCCATTATCCTAAAAATGTAACCTTGTTAAGACACGTATTTAACAATTTGTGCTCAAAATGTTCCATTGGAGACTTTAGATATAAAATTTAATTTGTGTTCAAATGCGCGATAAACGAGTGCAATAATAAATCAGATGACTAAGGAGAAAGAGTTCTAATAGATATTTTGATATTTCTGTTTCAGTCTTATGTAAAGCTGTTTCATATTTTCTTACCTGTTGCAGGACAACTTAATTTTTAATACAAGTATGAAGGAAAAGGTAACAAATGTCCAAACATTTATTGAAAATTGATTTGCAATCATTTTGAATATCTTGCAAAAAATATAATCAGTTAAATAAAATAATGATGCTCAATATAATGATGGAATGTTACCCGATTTACTAGGAACGAGTTTAGTTCATGTCAAATTATATTGATTTATTTTCTATATTAATATGCTTGTATTTTTTAGGTAAATTAAAATGGACTCTTTTAGTTGTAATGAAAGCGAAGAAGACCATTAGGAAATGATAATGCGAATAAATATAACGGCAATAATAAATAATTATACCCAGTTTGTTAAAGTGCATCTTGTATAATGTGTATGTATTTCGTAACCAATCACTTCCGAAGAGATTTACTTTTCACTAAGAGGTGTAATTCTGTTCTCTTTGCCAAAAATGTTTATAAAAGGCTTAATACATTCTGGGATACGAGTTAATGATTCTGTAACTAAAAAGCAGCTAGGAAGCCGGAACCTGTTTCACACGATTAAAAATGTCGGAATTTCCTAATCGCTCCCATAACAATAAAATATAGTATTTGTGATTAATTATCTCGTTTCAAGATCAGTCAAGAGAACGGTTGTATAACTTCGATTCAGCCACCTCTTCAACGGCGGAGGTGAAGAGCACGCATTGCTTGCACGTTTGGCTCTGCTCTCTCGGACCGAAATAGAGTTGATGTAACTGGGACAATCAGCACATGCCCACGCAGAGGTTGGACGCATAAAAATATGACTCGTTGCGTGGAAAAGTATCTTACGTTGGATTGATCATTTTTGGGATTATTGTGTTTCTAAAATTGCCTTTAGACATTGAACATTTAAAGTTCATGCTTGCGGAGCTATCTCTCACAGGATATGAGTACAGTCGACTCCGGTTATAGTGAACTTCTGGAGACTAACATATTTATTTATCAACTATATCAGAGGTTCACTATATCTCATGATGTCAAAATTAAATCGATTTTTTACATCATGATTGATTTTATTAATGGATGCAGGAAAATACCATAACAGCACGAGCTGAAAATTTCAGTATCTTTATTGTCCTTAAAAATCAATTATTTTCAATTGTTTGCTTAGTACTTTCTTATAAGTAATTTCTCTAGATCTTTCTCCAGAGTTCGTGCTCTCTCCATACTTGATTCTGTACTCCTCAATACCTCAATTCTTGACACTCCTCAATACCTCTTGCACTGTTGGAATACCGTCCCACTCTCCGAAGACGCTTTTACTCGCCTAATAACTAGGGAACGGAAATTATTGTAATAAAATATGCAAAATATGTATATATTTTGTACTTATTTTTTCCAAAACATGTAAGAAAAATAGAAAAATGTCAAATAAAAATTCATTATTATGTTTAAAATTGTTCTCTAGACTAGACTTCACCACAGATAAGAGTTATATTCGAAAATTAAAATACACTCATAGTACATATTACAATGTTTACAAGGAGTTGGTATTCAAGTGAACAGTAGTGCCGTGTAGCCAGTGATAGATCCCGGGATAGGGGGTTAAAGGGAATACCCCTCCCCATTGATCAACTTGGAAAAACAATATTCTGTAAAATATATTTGTTAGTTTTCCATCGATTAACGAATGTGCTGTTTGAAAATGAGCAAGCACGTGGTTGAAATTAACTTCGTTCACGAAAATCCGCTCATCGTAAAAACATCTTTGACTCCAAGTACACAGCAAGCGGGCGGGAGGGGAGTTTGACAAATCATGGAGAAGATATGGGGGGGGGGCGAAGGATCATGGCGAAGATATGGGTCATAGAAGCGCAGAAGCATTATGTTTGATTTGTAAGAAAGTTGATTCCGTAACATATATTGAAAACGGAAATCTGAAATGTTCCGTTTCGACGTTTAAGTTAAAATGTAACGAAATGTATAGTAAAAAGTAAAATATGTAAAAATATGTAGTTATACCAAAATATGTACAAATATGTAAAATAAAAATAGTTGTAATTCATTCAGAATGTCTGTAAACTCTAAAAAATATTATTGAATGCAGGTTTCTAGTTCCTGTAAAAACATGTAATTACATGGAGATTACCGTTCCCTACTGATAACTAGGAACGGACTTTATGTAATAAAAAAATATGTACATATATATGTACTTATTTTTAAAAATATTAAGAAAAATAGGAAATATGTGAAATAAAAATTCGTTATAATATTTACAATTCCATTCTTCAAGAGTTTCCGAGCAGAGTACGTTGCCGATCAGAACATTACATGGATTCAGAGAAGCTGAGTGAAAATTTTACATCTACAGAAGCAATTAATCGCTAGTTTCCGAATGTTGTTTACGAGGAGCCGGTGCTCAAGTGAAGAGTACCGTGTAGTCTGTGATAGAGGAGGGGAAAGGAGCATACTCCACCCCAACTCCAGAAAAGGGATAAGACAATGAACTGATTTTTTATCGAGTTACGCATGGGATCTATGAAACACGAGTAAGCCCGTGGTTGAAGTTCCTTCTGCTTCACATACTACATCCGCTCATCGTTGATTCGACTACGCTGTTTCCAAGAAACATGTGGGGAGAAATAAGTTTGGCAATTAATAGCGATTGTCCAGCGTTAGTACAAGCGCACTGCGTATTTGTTAAGTATTTCAGTAACTAAGTTAGTTTTCAAGTAACATATATATATATATATATATATATATATATATATATATAACATCACAAATGAAATGTTCATTTTCAACCTATAAATATATTAAAATGTAACGAAATATGTAGCTATAGATAAAATATGTAAAAATATGCAATTATACCAAAATATGTAAAAATATGTAAAATAAATATAGTTCCAATCTGTTCAGAATCTCGTGTTAAGTGTAAAAATATTAGTGAATGCGGATATCTTGTCCTGTAAAAATATGTATTTACTGAAAATCCGTTCCTACTGATAACATACAAGATGCTTTCTGAGCGAGCTGTTGAAACTGATCGCTTTTCCGCGCGATATTGCCAGGCTGTGGAATTCGCGTGCTTCCTGTCAAATACGTGGAACTCAATGCGCTTTGTCCCGCGGAATGTCAAGTAACACAAAGATTGAACTTGAAGCAGACTATCGCGCTTCGCCGCCGGCAGTTGTAGCCCACGCAGGACACGGCCTTTGTTTTCGTAGTGAAACTGAGTGGCTTACGTCATAGTCGGTGCCCTTCCCTCCCGAAGCTTCTATTCAGCCTTTGGCCGACGACATTTTTTTCAAGGAGCCTAATGCTGGAATTTGTGGCACTGAGGAGATATACACTTTTCCAGGAGGGAATTAATTTCCAGGGCGTATCCTAGGTTCACTATAGATGAGGTTCAGGTTCATCATAACCGAATCTTATTATTATGACTTCACTTCGTTATCACCGACGGTTCACTATATTCGAGTTCACTATAGATATTTAATTTATTTAATTTGCTTGGGGTATTAAGCCCGGTGGCAAATTCTTTATACTTATTATGTATTTAATACCATAATATAATAATGAATACTAAAATACATACAATACAATACACAGTACAAATTCAATACACAGTACAAAATTATTTCATTTAAGGCATGCCTACTAAATGTAGAGGCCCTTTACAGACTACTACTGATCCTACCGCTTACAATATTACTAGAATTTAATTTTAACCTAAAAGTGTTGATGTCTGTGGGAAAAGTATTCATTAGTGCTGCAGGCAAGCTATTTCATGACTCGATAGTCCTATTTACAAAAGAGTATTTTCCAACATCAGTTCTCTGTTTCCTTGGACGTATTTTTCTAATATGATCGTGACGTGCTAAATAGACGAGTTCATGCCTTCTTACCTGAATTTCCCTGCATTCCAGATTTTTCTCTAACGCTTTGTAAAATAAACGCAACCTTGCTTTTTCTCTACGGCTCGCCAATGATTCTCATGACGATACTTTGTTGAAAAAACGAAATGTTTCCTAACGAATTTCCCCTTTTAACAAATTTTGCTGCTACTTGCGGAACCCTTTCGATGGAGTTTATTTAACCTTTTCTACTCGTATATGAATCTCAACACGCTGCTCCGTACTATAACACCAGATGCTCACTGGTTGTATATAACCGGAGTCCACTCTATATATTTTTGAATGTTGAGATTGAAAAAGCCATTTTTACAGAAAAATAAAAATTTATTTGTAAACTTAATTTCTCAATCAAAATTCATTCAACATTCTTTTTCGTACGATGGAGTGTCAAATAAGCACCGGGCGGAGCACCGGGAGGGAGCGGGACGGCGCGGGACGGAGCGGGACGGCGGGGGGAAGGAAACGGCGGCCGGGGGCCGGGGGGGGCAGAGGGAGCGGGCGGGGCAGCAAGGAGGAATGGGAGGGGCGGACAAGCGAGGGGGAGGGGTGATGGGCAGTGTGGCGCGTCGCGTCGTTTCGTGTCGTGTCGAGTTGTATAAGATACGATACGATTCGATAGGATATGACAGAATCGGATTGGATCGGACAGGATCGGATCGGATAGGATAGGATAGAATAGGATAGAATAGCATAGGGTAGGGTAGGGTAGCGTAGGTTAGGGTAAGGTAGAGTAGGTAGGTACGGTTTGGGTCAGGTCGAGTCGGGTCGGGTTACAACGGGTCGGCTCGGAACCGGTTGTGGCGTGGTGTGTTGAGACGTGGCGTGTTGACATGGTGAGTTGTGGCGTGGTGTATAGTGCCGTGTCGTTGCATGACATGGCGTGGTGGAGCGTGGCGGGGCGTGACGGGGTTTGGCGGGGTGTGGCCAAGCGGGCCGGAGAAACGGGGTAGAGGGGAAGGCGGGCGGGGTGGGGTGGGGTTATCATTTCATTAAGCAGGAATCCAGATGGACTAATGGCCGTCTTAAGTGGGTCCTAATTGCGCGGTGTGGGCATAGCGTTTCTGCGCCGCTCCGCTCTGCATGATACCGCCGGCAGAGGCGCCATGGCAACGCCTACCTCCCACGCCCCTTGTGTATTCTAGGCCATGGCTGTTCACGGAATTGCTCGCAGGGGCAGGCTTCTGCTCGCGCCGCTGGGGACGTTCGACTGGCAGCTCGCTAGGTGGCGGGAAGCTCGGTGAAGGGAGAAGGCGAACACAAGGCTCTGAGTAGAGAGTCATTGAGGTAAAGACAGGAGAGAATCTGTTAAAATGAGCACCAAATACGATTTTTTGAATCGCTCAGATCACATTTTCTCAGAAACTGCTCCCAATTTATCAAAATTTACGTATAGATCCAGGAGTTACTCTTATATAATATACTTAAAGAAATGCTTCAATTCTATCAGTAGGGGACCGAAATATTGAGAAATTCTGAAAAATTTATTTTAGGTATCAGTAGTTGGCAGCTGCGAAGAGATGGAAGTAAAACCGAAAACCTAGCCCAGACTAAAGATATTAGAAAACTAACTAGTACGAGAAAGTCAGTGCCATTCTGTACACCACTAGTTTCTTTCATCCAGTTTCTTGTCATCTTTCTTCTCCAAGTTATTTTTGTTCTTGTCCTCTTCTCCTTTTCTCCTCTGACTTCTTTTCTTGTCTCCTTCTTCTTGCCCTTGCTTTTCCTACCACTTTTCTTCCTGAAACTTTCTTTCTTCGTAAGAACATAATATATTATAATAATGAGCCGGACATTAAAGGTATTTCGACAGAAAATTTCCGCCGAGCCCTTGTAAAGAAAAAGTGAATATATCTTGTACTACATGTGTACTACCTTACTTCCTCTATCACTACCTCTATCACTACCTATCACTACTGTGTACTACCTTCTGAAACCTGTTCTCTTTATCACTCCAATTGAGATCAAATACGCTGCCAATAAAACTACTCTTAGTAGAGGAAGGTCCAGAGAGGATGTATACTGCAGGAAGTGCAATACAACAGTAGAAACTATGAATCACATCCTCAGTCAGTGCAATTTTACGAAACCAGCTAGAATAAAGCGTCATGACGAGATAAAGAACTTTATAGAGGGAAGATACTCGAAATCAGACACTGTGGTGTCCACAGAAGCCACTTTCTCCGTTGCCGAAGGGTTAGACTCAAACCTGACCTGGTAATAAAAGCCGGGAGGAGGTCTACGTGATCGATTGGACTGTCCGCCTCGAGGATGGGTCTAACCTTCTAAAAGCAGGAGAGGAAAAGTGGTTAAGTAACCAACCAGTCATTCCCTGGCAGCCCAACTTCATGGAGTGCCCAACGCCAGAATCCTGCCTGTGGTGGTTGGAACCTCTGGGGCTATGCCACGATCAACAGTCAGTGCCCTCAAGACGTTGGGGATTATTTCTCGAAGCGATTTACTTTCTCGTTAATTGCCCTCAGAAGCTCTATTAAGCTCTACACACAATTTGTAAATCAAAATGGAGCAATTTAGCATTGCTGGCAGTAAATGCAGAAAATGAATTTCTTGGCCCCGTGGAAGTCTAGGGAACCCAGGGATCCGACAATGCCTAGAATATACCTAGTTACCACGACTTTAAGTGGGAAGTGTACTACTTAATGTAGCATATAGAAAATTGTGTGGTCAGAATCCATGTTAAGTGGGCTCTCGATACCGAAAAATCGATTGACGACAAAATGTCTGTCTGTCTCTGTCTGTGATCAACGGAAGCGCGGAACTGTTAAGACGATTTTTCCCAAAATTAATATTCCCAATTTATCTAAACCAACTCTAAGTCGTGAGGTTTGAAACCGTTATATTGATTTTTCAAAGTATTGTATTCATGTATGAAGCCCCAATAATATTTTAAAACTTTCTCCAAAAACTCAAAATATTTTGACTAAACTTTGGGCATAACGTAAAGGACGCTTAAGGTCTCATTTTCGTTAAAATCTCTGACGTTTTGAAAATTGCAACAATTCAAACTTTTCCGGCATCTTCGTACCACTACAATAGTGATGATAGATATTTTTCTTCAAGCAGAGTTATTTTGAAAGATCTGGAAATAACGTCATGTAGTACAATTAAGTGAAGTCGTAGGCTTCCGCGGCAAAATCTTGAAGATTATCTTGTCTGTCCGGTGACACCACGTTGAAGGCTTGTCACGTTGGCAATTCAGCCTTCAACGCGGCGTCACCGGACAGCCAAGATAATCTTCATCTAGTACAATGTTTCAAAATTATCAACTGTTTTCACATAATTTGCGCAAAACGTAGGAGAAATTTTTAAACAATAATTTTCTCAAAAACGACTCCAAATTTTTCTTTAAAGTTTCCCTCATATGTATCAAAAAAAGAAAAACAGTCATCCCGGCAATTTCTGTGTATTTTCGAAAATTGGAAAAATAATATTAATATTTCAAAACTACAATATTGGTAGAGATTTTGCCTTAAAGAAAATCTGTTGTTCAATTTTAAAGAGTCGTTTGTGTAATGTGTGCTTGAAATTCATGCAATTTATACAAAAACATTTTCTCGAAACCAGCTCAGAATGTTTTCTTTACATTTTCAATTGTTAAATAAGGACGCTTAAAAGAATGGCGCTGGTATAGTTGTCGTCTCAATTGCGTCTTGGAAATAATGGAACACACAATTGGATTTTTAAACGTCGGCCTGACTACGTCAGAGCAACTGCGTGGTGTGGCGATAAAGTGTACGGCGAGTTAACTTCATGGACCTGAGGTCAGTCTCGGTGCGGAAAAATCTGCTGATTGAAAACACGTTCAAGTTCACGTAGTAGTATAATATTGCGGAGCCATTACAAATATTGAGAAAAATACGTCGTTTTAGCAGCACTAATTTCCTTTAATAATATTGTAATCATAAATCCTGAATTCTTGCACACGTTCATTTAATAATAAATCTTAAACTCTCGCAAATTCCTAAACGTCTCTTGTTTCTCAAATTATCACACATGTTTACGACAATTTCGCAAAATATAATCAGCATCTCGACAAGAAAATTGCTTTTCTTTTTACACTGCAGTTTTTATATTGCTGCGTTTGACATTTCATCAGGTGTTACGGTGCCGTCCAATCGGGACCTTACACGTCACGCCAGAGACGTCATAATAGTGGCGTTCGGCCTTCCGATCGGATGACACCATAACAGCTGATTTACTTCAAACGCGGCTCTGTAAAAACCGCAGAATGTACATCCTCACACACATTTGGTGACTTGCGCAATAATCCTTAAAACTGCAGACTAGCACCTCGAATGCCAGTGATGAGGAAGCATCCTACACGTCGCTCCCAATTCCCAGAGCGTTGACCAGGGATTCCACTTTCGAGGCAGGATACGGTCCCTCCACAACTCTCCGTCGCAGGAATTAAGCCTTCTGGGCCACGGGACAATGCGCAATTTTCGTCTGTTGTAAAATGAGATCGCGGCTGCTCCAGAGCCCTGTGATTAATCACAGCCGCACATAAACACTCTCGGAGAGTGTGCTACAGGAGATTTCACATAACAATATCCCCACAAAATTTTAATTTGGTAGGATTCGAGCTCTTAGACTGCAGTTTACTTTGAAAGAAGAAGATGAATTACGATCGGTTATTTTTAAGTTTAATTAATGGTTCTCTTAATCATGAACTCATTACAAATTGGTGCAATAAAAAAACTTGGACTACAAGAATATTTAATTTTCACCCGTTCCACCACTTTTGTCAAAATAGTTTACATGTTAATTGATAACATTGTTAATCCTTCTGATCATAGATTTTTGGAAGGATCTTCCACGTAGTTGTATTCATATTCTTAAATAATGGATGTCCCGAAACTTTTGATATTGGCATTTGAGGTTAAACTAAAATGGAATAAATTTACTGTTGATAATTTTTACAATTTCAAAGTGGTAGTTTCTGTAGTTTTTCATGTTACTGTAAAAAATCTTATTATAAATATTTTTCTAAAATTTAAAATAGGAATTGTGGTTAAGAAGTGGATTAAGGTTAAAAAACAAAGTGGCTTAATGAACTGTCCAATATAAAATCTCATGACAATTGATGTGATCTCTAAGCATCATCTAATTTACTCCATCCCATCATATTGTATACGTTTCTGGATCAAATTTAGAAAACAAAATAGAGAAGGGATCACGGAGTATCAAACACAAAATTAAAAAAAAAAACTTCAAGCCAACACAGACACAACAAAAATCGGCTTTAAACACTACATTACTTTTATTTCGAAAAACTAACATTTTATATTCAGGAAGTAAATATGCAAAAGACGACTGGTTTTAGAAATGGTTTGTAAAATAAAATAAAAATCCGAATCCTGCAAAGAATGTAGATGGATAGAGTCACCTTCAAAGTTTTGTTTTGAGTCTTTAAACACCTATTAAGTAGTTGCAGACGGCACCGCGCTTAGTATAGAATACGCGGAGTATTTTTCTAATATGGGTATGGCATTCTTTCGATCACCCTTTATAACCAAGGTGGATGTTCATATGGTAAACGCAGGGTAGTCATCTATCTTCCTTTCGGAAGACCTGTCCTCCTTTTTTAATATTGTCCTCCTGTCCTGCCTCCATTTTTTATAATTACACGAGTTGTCCTCCTTTTTGTCGTGTTGAATTGAAAAAAATACTGGCATAATATTAAAGTAATTTAATTCATTTAAGTGACTTTACGTCTTGAATATCTACATTTTTATTCAAATAAATGGCCTACATAATACATCATTAGACTTATTTTGATATAAAACTTATTTTTGCTTATTGTTTGGTGGATTACGAATGTGAGGGCGGGAGCGCAGTTATCCAATTGGGAGATTTCATTTTTGATAGATTGATTTTTTCGTGTTTCCGAGCGCGTCAACAGCTTTGGTCATTAGTCCCGTTAGTGTATTGTATGTTTTTTTTCTCGGAAGATGGCAGTCATCTTCCCCCGCTGGATGGCGAGATCCGGCGCCGACCTACCGCCGGCTAGTGGGGTTTCCCCCTAACCAGGACTCTCCCACCAGCGGGCACGCCCAGCCGGACAAGCTCTAAGCTCCCGACCGGTCTCCCGGAATATGTGGTTGTGTAGTGCATGTTAGTGTATGTGTCTGTGTGTGTGTGTGTGTGTGTGTGTGTAAGGGGAGAGGATAGGACAAGAAAGAAGGACAGATCGCGCGTGGTCCGTGGCCCGTTTGGTAGGGTACTGCTCCGGCATTCGCCTGGTGTTGTTCGGAGAAGCCACGGAAAACTAACGATCAGAGCAGCCGTCTGCTAGAATTCTCCTCCAGACAGCATCAGTTGCTGTCGACCTAGCTGAAAAGCTAGTGTCGAAAATCCTGCCGCCGTCAGGACTCGAACCTAGGACCTCCCGGTCAGAGGCACTGCAGTTGATGCACTGGGCTACCGCTCCCGGTGATTTCATTTTTCATTTTTAATGAGGCAATGTCTAATATGAATTTTAAAGACTATTAACGGTTGGAAATTGTTGAGTGCGTTGTCTGTACATCATGCAGTATAAAAATGTAAAACGTCCGCCTTTTCATTGAAATGTCCTTTTTTTCGTAGTGTCCTCCGCTGGAGAAAAAAATTCTGGTAACCCTGGGTAAATGTTGTTTATACAAATAATTTATTTAATTTTCTTTCGACATTAAGCCCGGTGGAAAATTCTTGACACTTACTATACATCTAATACCATATTATAATGAATACTAAAAATACATACAATTCAATACACAGAACAAAATTACTCCATTTCCTATCGCTTTCCTATCGATCATATTGCTTACACTTTAATTTAATCTTCCAATGATGATATTTATGGGAAAAATCTCCATTAGTGCTGCAGGCAAGCAATTCAATTACTCATATTATTAATCAATACATTTACATTACTTTTATGGGAAATTTATTTTAGTTGTGAATTGTGCACACATTTGAGAACTAAACAGATGCTCGCCACTCCATCCACGACACTCCACGCTCGCCGTTCGGTCTCGGCTTACCGCTGGCAGGTCATGACAGGCGCAGGTTTCCGACGACAAAGCCAACGGAACAAAGTGGAGCCCTTCAAACGTTGATTGGAAAATGGTGAAAAGCCACGAGAGAGCCAGAAAGAAAATCCAGCAAGAGAGCTGTCACACGACCTCTGCGGGTTTTATGAAGGCTCTCTTATCCAAATATAGCTTTAATTAGTTTTTTTTCGTTGTCTGACACGCACACGTTTAAGTATTAAAAGGTTCGTGACCTGGTTGGATTTATCAACGTAAATATAATCCAACAAAATCATGTTTCAAAAAGGTTTTAAAAATTTTATTTATTACACTATTTGATACTTCTTTAAATTTTGAAAATTTGCTGAAATAATATACCACAACGAATAGTTGAAAGATGCTCTCTCCTGATATGCAGTCTCCAGTCTTACGGCACATTGAAATAATTTCAACTCTAACCTTATCAAAACGCACAAAAAATACAACTATTATGAAAAATATATAACAAATGAAATCAATTTTAGTTTGTTAAATGAAATTAAGTAATCATAATGTTCACTTGCCCTATTATGTCAGATTTAACTTTGTGATCACTTAGCAAACTCTCAAACGTGTGCACTGTTGACCCTGGAAAACGAAGTTTCACACGATGAGGGAGAATGATGAAATCTGCGACCATAAGCAAAATCAGATGCACTTTCAAATGAAAAGAAAGAAATCTATCGAACACGTTCTTCCACGTCCAGCATGCGATTGCTGAGAAAACCATGCTTTGTTTTGTAAATATCTCCCCAAATTCTATTAACAATACTTATATTCCTATCATTACGAAGTTTGTACGCAATTTGATGAAAACAGATTCCCGAATCCTGCAAATAAACTAGCTGTGGTCTACTTAGGCACCCCATACTGTCTAATAATGATAATAAATGGCGGTTTCTCAGAGGAGGACAGGGAGACAATTCCCCCTCATATATTTTCTTCTTTTATATGTAAAAAAATAGTTTTGTTGTTTCTGGGGAAACATGTTCTGTATTTCATAGCTCTGAGGAAACAGATTTTAATGAAGTTTTCAACTGCACGTGCTATCAAGCGAAAACGATCCAAGTCGCTCTGGGGAAGAATTATGCCTTTTATCCTGTTTATAGTAATCGTCCTATCTCACAGCGATCCTGCGGCCACAGAAACAATTTTAATTATTTGAAAGCATTTAGAAGCGTGCTTTCCTAACCTGCCTTCTAGTAATCTAATTAAAGTAGATAATCGCAGAATTTAGCGCCTCTCTTCCCCAATAGATGAATCGGATCATACGTCGCCAGGAGCCAGGACGTGAGCAGAGGCTAATGAATGGTGTAATCTCATACCAAGGCCGGCGGAACCAAGGGCAATGGGACAAACCGAATCGATGGGTATCTCTCTCCTCCTCTCTTTTCCTTCACTCTCTCTTCCATTGTAAGTTGGCACATACAATCTAATGTGAGGTATGTGTCATTTATAGCAGGCCGTGCTCTTGAGAAATATATATGAACAGCCACTACCAATGATGATAAATCAGTGGGTGGTGACATTACGACTGGCCCTGCTCTACCTCACCAAGACCAGAGCCCTGCGGCACTCCTAACAAACGGATTTCTCACGGACGGAGTAGTCGGATTCGGCCCGTGTGCATCGCGTGCCCTTGACACGGCTGGCTGCTGGGCTGCGCAAGCGATGGGGCGTTCCTTGATTGCCCTTGATCCCCATGTTAGGGCCTCCGGAAGGCCCCCGCGCCGCGTGTGCAGGAGGCGGCGCCTGCCTGACTCCCTCGCCCTTTGCCACTTCCCGGATGAGTCGCTCAGCGAGGCCTCCTGCAGTAAAGGGTCCGTCTGACCCACTTCACACGTCACGAGAGTAGGTAGCCGAACCAGAGGTGCAGTTCAGAATCGGATCAAGGTTTACGAGGTCCCATGCTGAGGAGTCCAAACCTGGACTCTCAAATCTCAGAGTAGTAGACCTCTAGAATTCTCCTCCATTCAGACAACCGCCTTAAATGGCACAGGGAATCGGCTTAGGTGGCTCAGGGAATTCGACCTAGCTATTTAGCAAGTGTCAAAATTCCTACTACCGTCGGGCCTCGAACCCTAGGACCTCGAAGACAGACGCACTGCAATTGAGACCCTGAGACACATGAGCCAGTATTTTTCTTACTGATATTTCTTAATTTGTAAAAGACTTATTAATTTCATTACAAAGGCAATATGCAATAGTAAAGTAAAAGTAAATTATTAATTTTTACAAGTTCATTTTCAGTCACGCTAGAATTTAAAGTCCCTACACTATTGAAAATTCAAACAAATATGTCTATTATTTAGGACACCAAAAAATTTGACAAGTTCCTCTTATATTCTGAGATAAGGTCGTATTAAATTTTAAATGGGACTGGGAATTTTCACGAGATTATCACTTTTTCTTCGACGAGAAGGGTCCATTCGTTATCAATATAACATCTTATTCATTATATTTCCTGAAATCACTCACATTTACTCGTTTTCTTTTTAACATACATGATTTTATTCATACATCAAAAAAATCAAATCTCCCTCACTCGTCTCTCTTCCCTAACATTTTTACACAATTCTCGACCACATGCAGCTCACGCAATACTCCATATAAAACCATCCAAATATCAGCGTTTTCTACAATTATTTGAGCATATCCTGAAGAGAACCGGCTAGAATTATGGCAATCAATTTTCTTTCTTCTTATGTAAAGCTGCGAGAAAAAACGGCGAATTTTCAGCTGAATAATTATTATTACAGGGCCCTGATAACGAAAAAGTGGATAAGTCCAGTTGCTAAATTTAGGGGAAAATCCTCTAACACGAGGTATAGCCAGAATCCATATTTTGTGAATCGTTGATACCGAAAATTCGAATGATGGCAAAACGTCTGTCAGTCTGCCTGTGTCTATCTGTGTTTGATGTCTGCCTGCCTGCAGCCTGCCTGCCTATGAACAACGCTAGCGGCTAAACCGATTTACTCTACATTTGATATTCCCCAATTGATCTGGGTCACGGACTCTTGAATTTGAAACCGATATTTTAATTTTGGCGGGTACTTTGCATGAAGCCCCAGAGACATTTTCCAAATGTTAAAAAAATGCCTTCATCGTTTTTGATTAAATTTTGTTGTTGGATAGAGTGAAAGATGTTTAAGGGAATGACAGTCTCATTTTCGTTGAAGTCTTCATACAACTAACATATTAAAGATAGTGATTTTTCCCTTAATGAAATCAGATTTTAAAGACTGATTTTGAAATAATGTCTTTTACAATTTTTTGAAAACTTTGAGTAGTTTTCGCGTAATTTTGTGTGAAAATACGGGCGAGAAATTACATATAGTTTTAGCACCACTAGTTTCTTGGTAAGAGGAACCGAATAGGCTTTTGATCACCTCTGCAGATGCCGTAAGTCACCCATAACGCGTTTTAATTACCGAACAAAGTAAAATAATACGTCTTTATGGGACTTTCATAAATCTTGTGAATGGATCCGCAAGAAATGATTAATCCTCCACCAGGAGAACGAAACGCGTCGAATAGCGAGAACTCATTTGTTTCGATTGGTGGACCGGAAGGGATCTAATCGTGAGTGACGGACACGGGCAGACGAATAGCGCGATGTAAGTTGGCTTTGGCTGGTGTGTCGTGTCTTGTTACCCCTGCCCCAAGTCCTTCAATTTACTTCGAACCTCTTCTGTACTTTTACTTTCTCGTATACACACGTATATACGGGAGTAATATACGTAGTGTAGAGAAAGTTATGTAATGCTGCGGAAAATCGATTTCGAGATTTAAACGGAAATACACCCTTGGGATCCCCTGATTTTAAAAAAGTGTTGATTTTTTCAAAATGTCCGTCCGTTCTTCCGTCTGTCAGTCTGTCCGTCTGTCGTATGTGAACAAACCTAGCGCATAAACCACATATACTATCTTTCTGGAATTGCAGAAACTCTTGTCCACATGGCTCTAGTTGAAGCTTTGAAACTTTGAAAACATTTAAAAATTGGGGGTACTTTACGTGAAGCCCCCCAGATATTTTCAAAATTTTCTCAAAATCGGCTTCAATTTTTTCTTTAAACTTCTTGTTAGAAGAGAGGAAAATACATTTCTAAAGGTGACGCACGTCACATTTTCACGGATAATTCTGAATTTTTAAAAATTCCAAAAGTTCGAGTTTTTTCGGCGTCTTTCTAAAACTACAAAATTAAAGATAGAACTTTTTGCTTCAAATGAAATTTGTTGCTCATAATCAGTTCTTTTAATAAGATCATGTAGATTGTTTTGAAAATTTAAATAGTTTTCGCGCAATATGGCATGCAATATTTGCTATTTTAAAAAATTACAAAAACAGGATTTTCTCAAAAACGGCTCCAAAGTTTTCCATTAAATTTTTGGGATGGATAGTGATAAATGCACTGTATAAGATGACATAAAACCACATTGCTAATTCTTTTGTTTTTTAAAAATTACAAAAATGTTTTTTGTAATTTTTTTGACTTTTCTCTCACGTCGGTAATATTTACATAGTGGCAATTTCTTCACGTTGGTGTATTTATGAGTACATGTGCTTTAAATAATGTCAAATAAAGTTTCTCGAAAACTCGACAGTTTTCTGTGAAAATTATCTCAAAATTCCGCATTTTCAAAAACGCTCAAACGCCATTTTCTCAAAAATGGCTTCAAATTTCTTCTTCAAACTTTTACAACGGATAGTGGTAATATCACTATTTCGCACGACATAAAATTCATTTTGGTGTAATCTTCTGTTTTTTAAAAAATTACACATATTTTTTTAAATCTCTGAGCACAAATATGCACATTTCAATAAATTCGTATACATTATTGAATTTGTGAGTTGATATTATTCAAATTACTTCAAAAGAAGTTATTCGAAAACTCAATAGATTCCTGTGTAAAAGAGCTTCAAATTTCGTATTTACAGTAACGTTTAACGCCGTTTTCTTAAAGATGGCTCCAAATTTTTCAATGCAAATTGCTATTTAGGACAAGGTTTTAGTCTTCTTTAATATTTTTAAAATAATATTTCGATTTTACAATTTAGAAACCGAAAAGTTGAAAACATTTCAAAAAACTGTCTTTGGGCGTCGATAGATGCCCATGCTGGCAAGAAGGAAGGGCAAGACAACAGTACCAATGCACACCATGGACATAAGAAAACTTTACTACAAGAAAATATTTGCCATTCTGTAGCACCTCTAGTGCATATTGAAGCAAAATTTTTAAAGCAATGTAGTCTCAAACATTTTATCTTCAAATTTTTAGATATTTAAATATTAATCGTTTTCGGACATTTTTTTGCAATTTAGTCGCAGTTCTTTAAGAGATAGTTGAAGTGTCAGTAGAATAGAAGATGCAATGCATATATTATGAAACCATTACCAATAGTATGAGAAAGTACGTGCTCTTATTGAACTGCTAGTTTATGAGTATATTCACAAACTAACTGGAGCAAATGAAAAATGTTTAAATATTTTGATATTTAAATATTAATCGTTTTCACGTATTTTTAGGAGTTTTTAAGTGAAGGCTGAATGGACAGAAGTTGCAATTTGTAAATATGTATATTATGAAACCGTTACAAATTTTCCGAGAAAGTACGTGTTGTAAAATTGCAAGTTTACGAGTATATTCACACGCCCACTGAACCAAATTCGAAGCAATAGAATGTAGCACAACAAGAACGAAAACCTACTTTCAGTGACGTCAAAGGAGCGAATTATATGTATTAAAGAGGCGTCCCGTCGTTGCGATCCAATGCTCCCCTGTGATCTAGAGAAGTGGAAGGGCCTATGATTAGACACGCCTTTGGCTGAGTTCATCATTCAGCAAACCGTTCGCAAGGCAATCTCTGATTCCTGGTATTAAATTAAGTAATCAAAGTAATTCAGTAACAAATGCTACTTGATTGGAGGTTCGTACGAGAGGGGCTCTCGTGTTCGTTCCAAGAAATTTGTGTTTTAAGACGGCGAAGTTTGAACTGATTGATGAGTTAGTTACCACTAGTACCACAGAACACTGTTTTAAATATTCTTTCCAAAACTTCTTGAAGACTAGTTTAGAAATTATCTATCAGCAAAAGCATTTCCCCTTTAATTCGTTCCATACAAGCGTAGTAATAAGATATGAAATACCACAGCATCAATGCAAGCATCGGAAAGTTGGTCTTTTCATGGTAAGATATCAATGCAACTAGAATTTAAACAGATTCCGTCGATTGTGTCGGAATCTAATCTAACGTTGTACATGGTGAGGAGTAGTCAATAATGGTTTTATTTTACATTTGGTTTTTACTTTCTCGCTGCTCACATATAATTTGTTTAAATATCTACGTAAAGAATAATTTTTAAATATCCTCCAATTCTACGGTACAAAATTCACTTAGAAGTAGGATTGTTGTACAGGACTTATGTGATTGTGTAATTTTGTTGTGAAAGCGGCTCTAACGATATCATTAAAATCAGATTCGCTGTGGATTTCTTCCAGCTGAAAGTGACATCCGACTTTCGATACGCGAAGGGTTGCGGCGTTTTCTTTCCCCTACGTATCTATCCTAGAGGAATATTGTCACAGCTGGAACAAGCTCTAGAAGCTCCCGACCGGTAGCGGTAACTCAGTGCATCAACTGATGTCACTGCAGCGCCTCTGACCGGGAGGCCCTAGGTTCAAGTCCTGACGGCGTCAGGATCTTTCGACACTAGCTTTTCAGCCAGATCGAATTCAATCGCTGTCTGGAGGAGAATTCTAGCGACCGGCTGCTCTGATCGGTAGTGTACCGTGGTTTCTCCGATCAACACCAGGCGAATGCCGGAGCAGTACCCTACCAAACGGACCGCGCGCGACCTGTCCGTCCTCTTCCTTGTCCTACCCTCTCCTCTTACACACAACACTTACACTAACATGCACCACACTATCACATATTTCGGGAGACCGGTCGGGAGTTTAGGAGAGTCCTGGTTAGGGGCAAACCCCACTAGCCAACGGTAGGTCGGTGCCGGATCTCACCATCCAGTGGGGGAAGATCACCGCCATCTCCCGAGAAAAAAGAACATGCACTACACTAACGGGACTAATGACTGAAGCTGTTGACGCGCCCGGAAACACGAAAATAATCAATCAATCTAGAAGCTCCCGACTGTTATCCTGATATATGGTATGTAAGTGTAGGATGGTATGTAAATGTAGGATAAGGGGAAAGAATGGAACAAGAATGAAGAACGAAAGATCGCGTACGGTCCGTGATACGGTTGTTAAGGCACTGCTCCGGCGATCGTCTGGTCCGAGATGGAAGGAAAACTACCCATTAGAGCAGACGGCCTCTAGAACTCCCCGGCAGATAGAGAATGATTTCGATGCAGCTACATTCGAACCCTAGAACCTTCCGGTCAGTGATCCTGCAGAGGCAATGGTTCCAGATAAACTCAACCAGGTCGGGCAGACGGAGAGAGAAAGAGGATAGAGAGAAAGAGGGAAAGGGGGTAGAGAGGGGGAGGGAGAGGGAAATGTAGAGAGAGGAGGGAGCGAGGGAGAGAGGGAGAAAGAGGCAGAAAGAGGAGGAGAAAGAGGGATAACGAGGGAAAGAGGCAGAGAAGAGGGGGATCGAGGAAGACAGGGAGAGCTAGGGAGAACGAGGGAGAGAGGCAGAGAGAGGGAGAGGGAGAGGCAGAGAGAGGAAGGCGGAGAGAGACAGAGGGGAGGACGGAAGGGAGAGCGATAGCTGGAAAGATTGGGAGAAGCAAATGAAGAGAGAGAGAAGAGAGAGAGAAAATAGTGTGAGCAGAATGAGATCGATAATATCATTTAAAGTAAACTTCTGTGGGTCAGGTAACTGTTATTTACTAACTCATAAACCAAGCATTTGTGCCTTAATACAGTTAACACCTTACGCATTTGCATCCCATTTACGTTGAAGATTTGTCTACGTATACAATAAACCCCCATGTAGTGATTTGCATAAGCTAAGCGACGAGGTGAAGATGTACAACTACCACGCGTCAAACCAGGATGCCTGCTTTCACCGCCGAACGCTAACCCGATTGGAGCGTGAATAGGATAGCATCGTTAGCTTTTGGACCACGCTGTAATTATTAACTGAGTCTGTTCAATTGAATTCCATCATGTGTTGGCAGATTCTCTTTGATCTTGATCCGTCAACTTTCAGCTACCGCACGTGTGATCTAAACCTGTGTGCTACGTGCTTCATTGAAGTGTAGGAACTCGCATCACCAATATCAGGAAGCTACGAGATAGGATAGCTGTTTGCCCGCATTAATTGATTGTTCTGACAAGTGACAAGATTGTATCGCGTGTAATAGCAGGATTGACATCTGTTGGTATTTCACCAAGTTGGAAATAAGTATATGTTGACTCCCACTGAATTTAGCATCAAAGATAAAAGCATATATATTATTTACTGAGAAGGAATAAAGTATAGCCCCGCGTGAACGTGAGATCGCGCGCCAACTTACATGTCGACATCGTCGTTTCCTTCTACAGGTATCTCCCTCCAGTGAGGTTCCGTTCCATTTGAGATTAACTATAAGATTCCTTCAGATCTCCCTATATGTGCAGTATTGTTGTGCGTATGAGTTAAAGTTGTGTGTGTGTGTGTTAGGGCTGAGGAGAGGCCAAGGACAAGGAGGGACATATCGCGCGCGGTCTGAGGCCCATTTGTAGAGGTACTGCTCCGATAACCACGGATATAAAGAGATTACTATAAGAACTATAAGAAGGGGCCTTTATGACAGCTACTATTCTGCCACTGCTGGCATCATAACTGCAGATGATGCCCATGCCCTCAATTTGTCAGTGCGTTTGTTTACTCATTTGTAAATGGCTTCATCACTTCTCTTCAATGCCATTGCCCTTTGTTTCTGTGTATTAACCTGGTCCCTCCTTACATTAACTTTTCTAAACCTACGATCACGACTGATCTTTGATATCGGGGACAACTACCGATCAGAGCAGTCGACCACTAAAATTCTCCTCCAGACAGCAACTGGATTCGACCCAGCTAGGTAGCTGGTCTGGCATCTCCGCCGCTATCGGGGTTCGAACCCTCGGACCTCCCGGTCAGGGCAATGGATCGCCGCTGAGCTGCAAGTGCGTGCGCAGCCTCCGCACGCGTGGACCCTCCTCTAAGCGGCCACTCATCCCAAGGCAGGCGCTTCGCTAAAATGGGAACGTATACTTTAGGGCTAAAAATAAAGCAGCAACACAAGATCACGTAGTGCGCCTCATCTGCTCTACACTACTCCATCCCCTTCAACAAGGGTCTGCAGGTCGTGTTTCGCCAATTAGGCTTCTTTCCAAACGTGCATCTTCCCCCGTTGTTAGGGCAACTTATAAACCAGGAGTGGCCAGTACGAACCTCATGAGATCTACCACACAACATGTCGCTTGCTTTATCTGGGGGCACAAGTTCCCGGGGTGGGCACCTATGGCTTCATGCCTTTATTCGCACCCTCCGCCGACGAACACGTACGTCCACAGGCTGATATCTCGATACATCCGGAACCCAGTTTGCCCTCGTCGTAACCTCCCCATACAATGCCTGGGTACGGGTCGCTCTGCCAGCTCAATGTTCCTAGCTGTCCAGGTTAGTGCTGGAGTCAAAACAATGCGCTACTCACGTGCGCAGGGAACAAGTTTCCGCCGATTTGCCCAGAGAATCGGGCCATTGCCACGACGAAGCCGAGAGCCTAACTGCGGGCCAACGAACTAAGGTCAGGAGGCTCGGAGCCCCCATCCCGTCTCCCCACTACCTACACCCTTAGGCTATCGATGTGGGTACCGCGGGAATCTGGGCAACATGATGGGTGTTATCAGTTTTCCCGCCGGACTTCTCTATGTAGGATCCAGCGTACCCCGAAAAGCATCCTTCACCCAATCCTGCCCAAAGGTCGACACACCATAGACCCAACTGGTGGGTAACCGGGGACGCTACCAGGAGCTTGCATCCCTTCTCACTGCCTCCTAACGACATGAGCGACGCCGCGAGACTCAGGGTCCGGGTGGTCGTCTACCACACTCCACCAGAAACCATGAGAACCTACGCCATCGTGATTCCCCACTGCGGGGCCAGGAATGGCCAGCTATCAGAGCGTTGGAAGCCTCGATCTTGGGGGAAATATTTGGAAAGGATTCTCTTATTTTTGAAAGATTTAAAAATCTAAACTAAGGCCTTAGCTTGCACACATAAAAAAGGTTTTAAATAGTTTACGTAGCAGGCAGAAAAATGAATAGCAAAATTTTCGATATTTACAAACTGAAATATTCGTTTACTAATCATGAAACATCACGAAATTACAAAACCTTTTATCAATACGAACTTTTCCCATTGCCCATTGTTGTTTGAAATAACGAGGTTTAAACGTTCACAGTTATCTTGTGAAGATTGCGAGTACGACATTTAACTTCGGAGAGGTTACCAGTCTCTCGCGAAGTTTGTGGTGTGATAGGTTCGCTATCTTGTGGGTTTGCCATCACGTGTATTAACATCAACCCCGCATGATTGTTTTCTTCTTTTCACAATTTACGAAAAAGAGGGAATATTATAAGAATAAGAGATTAGATAAGAGAAGAAAAACTGTGTGCTGAAAACTGCATGGTGAAGAAATTGGAACCAAAATAACTAAATACCAAAGTTACTGGTATAAACTTTCAATAGTTTTGAATCTAATCACACGTATGGTAGAGAATTCAATGCTACTTACATTAGCTGTATTAAATCAGCCACGTGGAAGATGAAACGTGTGAAGACCCCCCTCCCCCAAAAAAGAAAGAAACTTATGAAGGCAGGCAAGGTTCGAAATTAATCTATGATTGAATGATTGATTATTTCCTGTTCCCGCGCGTATCAACGGCTATGATCATTAGTAAGTGTAGTGCATGTTTTGTTACGGGAGGTGGCGGCATTGTTCCCACGCTGAAAGGCGATACCCGGCGCCGAACAAAACACGTCAGCGTGAAGGACTTTCCAATCCTGGTATCTCCCACCAGCAGTGCACCGTTCAAGCCGGGACTTGTTTTCAGACGTGAGGTAGTATAGTGTCTGTAAGTGCATAAGCAAAGGGTGAGGATAGGACAAGGAAGAGGAACTGTGGCCCGTTTGTCTCTAGCATTCTCCTGATATTTGTAGGAGAAACCCCGGAAACCTACCGATCAGAGCAGCTGACCGCTAGAATTCTCCTTCTGATGGCCGCTAAATTCGACTTGGCTATCTAGCTAGAGTCGAAAATCTTGCCACCGTCCGAACATGAACTCTCGAACCTCCCGGTCAGAGGGATTGCAGTGACATCCGTTGATACCCTGAATCAGCTCGGTCGGTGCTAAATCTATGAAGCGCAGAAAAGAGAAGATAACGTGTTGTTAATAATACTTCTTCCGATAAGTATTTCATTTTCAACACATGGCGGATACAAAGTTAAAATTAGATATTAATAGTGCTCAAAAATATCAAAAGTCATAGTTACTTAAAAATTACAATAGTTATCTTACCATTCATGAGCGTGGATTGCACGTGATTCGTCTCTTTCCCGTCGTCTCAATTTGAGACAAAACCCACATTCACATTTAGGTGAAAACTCTCAGTAGAAGTGATATAAGTAAAATCGTAAATTTCCACTACATTGGTTGTATGAACAAGATAAGTAAGTTTTGGGAGCTGAGTAATTTGTTTTGTCAGCTTGTCAATATTTTCTTAAACTTTAGTTCATCAGTTTCATTATTTTTCAACAAGGAAAGAAATCTGAATTTTTATCCCTGCAAGTTATTTTGAAGAACAGAAACAAAAGAATAGAAAAAGTGAAGTCCGTTACTTTCAGTTAATACAATGCTTATCTGTTTAATCATATTTCTTTAATTATTGTCGATTGTCATGAAGAAGTACAAACTTTTATTTAATTTTAAATAATAATCTCAGTGTTATCCAACATTCACATGTCAGAAAAACAAATAACTTTATTCTCAAGTGCAAAATGTATTATTCATGTGTCCCATACGTTAGAGATTTGTCGACAATGAACAGAAGCCAGTATAAAATTATTTCACATTTTCACAAACCGTCCAAGTAGAAATGTCCAACCGAGTCATTCGCGAATTTATTTATGTGTAAATATTTTGTTTTTCTTAGTGTGATTAGTTTTAGGAATTTAGATTTTCCATAATTTCATTCTGGCATTAATTTTTTTTGTAAATAGTACAACGCGTGATTAATAATCGTATTGGGTCGGTGGCAATTCTAAATTTTCGTGTTTCAATAGCAGAAATCAAAAATAGAATTTTCCTAGAGAAATTTGAACATTCCAAGAGGTGGAATTTCTTCTTCACGTCATTCCAAGCTGCATCTCAATTGTAAGAGCCGTCAAAAAACGCCATGAAATCAAAATCAAGAATTTTTTGAAAAGAACTAGTACTAAGAAATTTTAAAAGCCTTAATAAATTAAATAAATTATCTTTATTAAAATTGCATGTCAAGAACCAATTTAACAAACTCTAAGTATTTAAATTTGAGGGCAAAGTGAAAATTGAAATACTATTGGGATTTTCAATGAATGTTATAAATATTCTACTAAAAAATGCTGATTTATTTGATAATTCAATCCCGCAAACCAATAATTAAAGATAGAATACATTTTCAGAGTGTACCCGATCTGTTCTAGATTGGTCGTCGGTTCACGTACTAAGTATTATTCCAGAGCGTAAGTATTTAAGGAATCGGGCATCACTAGGAATTATTGAAAATTTAAATATTATTGCGGAAATCAAATTATTTAGAAGTCAGGATACATTTCGAACGTACAGAAAACGTTTCAAATTGCGTGTACAACATGGGGCACGTATAGCGAACGTTACAATATATTCATGTCACATATCACATATCAAAACCTGACATTTCTAGTGCTGTATGGTACTGTAGAAGTAGCTCCACGCATACGACACGGAACAATTTTGCAATTCGCATGACTCAGGGTTATTCCGGGTGCCTCGTTTTCTCAGAAATGCATCAGAGGATATAACGATGAGTTTATTCATGGGTCAGGTCTTAAGCAGGCTCACAGGAAGACAAGAGTCAAGAACCAAAATCAAGATTCTCTTCCATTCGATGAATGAACAGCCGAGACGAAAAAACGATCAATGAACATGGAGTGAGAATCAACTTAGGAATGGATCTCACGACCGAACGAAACGATTAGGTCCAGGCTACACAGAAATAAACAACCTTGCTCGCTTTTCTAAATATAACGGCGCGTGGCAGTTGCTAAGGCTCGAGTTCATGGGTTATTGGACAACCAAAATCATATTGGACTCGCGATACCCAGTTTTCGTGGACGGTGGAATAGGTTATCGCAATATTTTCAACGTTGTCTTAAATAGAATACAGACATGACACTTTTTACATGTGAAACTAAGTTAAAGAAAACCATAGTTTTGATTGCACACATTCGTTTATTCAACGAAACAGTTTATCGACACCGAATTCCCATAACCGTCAGTCCATGTACGCTCTATCTTCTGATTCTATTAGCTCAAAATCTGGGAAATCTATATGCTCCATTTGAAATATGAAATGGAACATTTTAATCATGATTACTGTTGTATCGAGTCGCAAATCGATGAATCATCATCCATCACCCATCTCAATCAGTTTTCTTTCAATGTACCAACGATCTCGAGAGTAAATGGTGAGATAAACCTTGTTTTCCTTATGCATAGTAAACCCACCTTTACTCTCTTTGACCTTCTCCCGCTGCTTCTCCTCATCATCATAATAATAATAATGATAATAATAATAATAATAATAATAATAATAATAATAATAATTATTATTATTACTATTATTATTACTATTATTATTATTATTATTATTATCCTTAAGACAATGGATAGTCGTGGCATTGAACATTTGCAGGCGGTGACTAACATATCTGTCTTTAAATTGAATATTTATGTCACTCTAGAACTATAGATCACTACAATTAAAACTGAACGTTGAGGACTTCACAAGAAAGTGTATCCCTGTAGTTCATGAATTTTGATCGCTCAATTTTTTCTCGAAATTTAGCTAGAGCTATTTTTGATATTTTTTTGGAGAATACTAAAACTACTTAATTTCGTGCTTTAACAAAGTTATATTCCAGAAATGAATAAGTTGTTACTTTTACTTTACAGTTTTATGGAATTTAGACTATACATTATACAGTTCTATGCAATTTAAATTCAAACATTTTAAATATAACAATAATTGTTCGTTCGTCGATTAATCTCTTGACGAAATGTTAATCAAAAGTACGAAGAAGATTCGTTTTAAATGAGCAATAAAACACTTAATTACCATTTCTACGGTGTTTGCAATTTCTGAATTTTAGGAGTTATTAATTAATTACGAATATGTTTATCACATCAATTCAATTCAATTCAGTTCAATAAAGTATATTTAGCCATGTTCTCCACGATCAAAATTAAACATAAAAATTATATGGAAATAGTGCAAAGGTCAGTACTATTTTCTACATCACAGATCCCTGTTGACATTAAGATGGCTTCGACGGCAGCAGCGGTGTAGTCATGTGCGTGTGCATATCGCTATTAGACAGTCTGTCAACACACGAACCGTTCGTAGAAAAAAATAGTTAAATGTGTATACTCTTCGAAACAATGCGGTATTTGTAAACACAAAAACAAATATTTCTTCGATTATATAAAGTTATCGAAATGGAGTGAGACGAACAGGGTGCATGATTCACAGATTGTCTTGAGTATAAAACATTGGTGTCTATTCTTAATCTTGAGTATTAATAGAAAAATAGGCATTGTGTCCCTGTTTGTAGAAATATAGTATTTATAGCCATGCCAATATCTGTACCGTGCTTCTTACTTTAGTAACTACCTTCGTACTTGGTAATTTCATTTATTGTCTTCTGTTTTTTCATCCCTTAAAAGATGAAATTCTATTGTCTAAATTTCACTAATTTTTTTAATGCAATCTGAAACAGGATTGCCGAACTTCTTAAGTACTAATACATGCTATTGACATTGATAATAAAATAATAGTAACTATAATATTGTTTAATATATTTCTTTGGTAAAAGGATTAAGTTAAGTAAAACATTAATAGGTGATTTGCTAGTTGAGATGGGGTTGGGAATAGGTAGGTCTATTGAGTACAAGGCGAGCTCTGGGATATTGAACAGCAGGAAGGTGAACGGGAAGTAGTAAACAGCAGAGGGAGGGTGAACTGTTAGTTCATGGAAGAGCAGATCAATCAGTTACGCAGGGGTAGATCCAAATGCGACGAAGCTCGAGTCTGATTGGACGAGAGGATGACTGGAAGATTTCGTAGTGACGGGCTGTCCGGGAGGTCCTAGGTTCGAGTCCTGATGGCGGCAGGATTTTCGACACTAGCTTTTCAGCTAGGTCGCATTCAGTCGCTGTCTGGAGGAGAATTCTAGCGGCCGGCTAATCTGATCGGTAGTTTTCCGTGGTTTCTCCGATCAACGCCAGGCGAATGCCGGAGCAGTACCCTAACAAACGGGCCACGGACCACGCGCGATCTTTCCTTCCTCTTCCTTGTCCTATCCTCTCCTCTTACACACACACACACACACACACTAACATGCACCACACTACCACATATTCCGGGAGACCGGTCGGGAGCTTAGAGCTTGTCCCGACTGGGGCGGTGCCCCGTTGGTGGGAGAGTCCTGGTTAGAGGGAAACCCCACTAGCCGACGGTAGGTCGGCGCCGGATCTCGCCATCCAGCGGGGGAAGATCACCGTCATCTCCCGAGAAAAAACATGCACTACACTAACGGGACTAATGACCGAAGCAGTTGACGCGCGCGGAAACGCGAAAAAATCAATCAATCAACCGTAGTGATGGGACACCCTGTAGTGTCTGATTGTCTCTTATATTGGGCGGCGAGGAATA